>OY744610.1:10533476-11020976 GCA_963556255.1 Allolobophora icterica
GTGTAGGCCTATGCACAGCACTGGCGTACACTTGTCCAAAATAGGGGAGGGGGAATTGGTTCTTCATTCTACACTTGTTGCATTGAATGTACAGTCCACCGCAATTATTGGGGAGCACATGCCCCGGCTCCCCTCCCAGAGTCTACGCCTATGATGCACAGCATTGCACATCATTGCCAAGAATGAAGATGGTCGTCGACTGCGTTGTCGGTTGTGCCACAGAACCACGTACTACACGTGTATCGCATGCACGTCAAGTGCCTTGCTCAATACCATGGAAACAAGTGACATTGAACTTGAATCAGTTTACAGCATGCACAAAAATTTTTATTGAAATGACCGCCAACACAATCGATAACTAATAGAACATTATTATAATAAACAAATACATCTTTCCCGCCGATGTTGCGAAAACGCAACGTCCTATAACTAGGACACTACATATAGTTCCAATAAAAATGCACTGTCAGAAGTTTATTGGCATCATATTGATGACCTAGTATCAGTTACAGCATAATCCGGTGGCTATTTCTAATAGCGGCGGTAAATGGGTTAAATAATCTGAAGCGCCATCTCAGCGTCACTCAGTGAACAATTTATCGTGAAAAGGTCGATGAGAAGCAGATGGCGTTCCCGCGTTGGACAGCTATCGACAGTCTCTGAAACAGGTAGCTTGTCTCAAGCGTGTCCTGAGTTGAATCCGTCAGCCTATGTCCCAGGTCCAACACAAAATCCAATTATTATTATTATTATTATTATTATTATTATTATTATTATTATTATTATTATTATTATTATTATTAGGATGTTATAATCGGCCAACCACTTGGATAAATTTGAGACAATATCGTAATTTAATCCCTATCTTCAGTCGATGTATATATATATATATATATATATATATATATATATATATATATATATATATATATATATATATACATTTCTATATGGATTAAGATACTGCTAACCGTATTATTGTCAATGTAGAAATCGTCAACGCTAAACCCGTCGATGTTGTAGATAAGGAGGCCTGTCGCCTGAGCTTGAATTGTTCCGACCAAATCCGATTGTGAAACATTGTTGAAAATCGTAAAGTTGTAGCTCTGAATAAGGTAAAATGCTACATGTAAGTACACGAGTAATCCATATAAGTAGGTAGCTCATAATGCATGCAATGCATAATAGGTATTAGTGTAACAAAAAGGCACCCTCATGACAAAAATAATTCACCTAAGAACAAAATGGGTTTAGAATAACGAGTAAAACTATTAAAATGAATTACAAGCAGGAATACTAACATGCTTTACAAGCATGACGACTTCACTATTAAGGAGCACGATTATTAAATTGACTAACCCTAGCGGACTTGGGTTTATAGAGAAAGCACCAGTTCTTCTAAATACGGACAGTCACATATATGATACACACTGGTGCAGTCGCTATATGGGGTGAGGCAGTTTTGTGTTCGCCATTAACGGGGTGGGGGTATCTGGAAGTGAACCAACAATGTGATCTCTATGGGTTTCACTCCTTTCGCGCAAACGACACCAAGTGCTAATTTCTACGTCGTCACAACGGTAGCAAATGTGCAAATCGATCCTTATTATTTTCATGCATCATTTATAGGCCTACATGCATATATATATATATATATATATATATATATATATAAATGCATAAAATGAACACAGTCATGCAAACAAAAAGGTATACATGTTACATGTATACAATGTCATACATGTTACTGTAACGCCTACTTGCATACATGCATGAACATCTGCACACATAACAATACCTGGATAAACGAGATGGCTGACTGCTTTAATCCTCGTTGACCATGCTCTCTGGCAGTTGCAGAAACTTACACAAGATGTCACCGGCATATTAAGAAGAGGTGAAAACCACATAGAATAGTATCACTCCATACAGTTTCTATTGGTTTTATATAAAAGCGATTAAATCTTCACAACCAATCACAGTACGACGACTAGTTGGGTCTAACCCCACAAATAACTCAATTGGTTGAATCTGAGACTACTCAGTACTCACTCGCCGGTCGAAGGTAGGTACATCGGCGTTTGAGCTTATCACAGTGACGATGATGGTGGCATTTTCGGAGGCACCACTTGGGGGATCAGCCGTTGCGGTCACGGTGTATGTCAGGTTCATTGGTAGAGCCAAGGGCAGGGATTTCAGGTCCCGTGCAAGAGTTATGCTACCTATTGGAGGACAAAGAGAAAACAGCAGAACAAGTATAGGAGAAATGCAAATACTTTGCTCTGAAATGACAGATGCTAATCATTGCTCCGATTGTGGCTGCAGTCAGCCAAAAAAAAACAAGAACAGAGCACAGCCGACAAAGAAGTAGGTCGTGATCGATGGTCGATAAATATCCGAAACTACCTATACCTACCTAAATGATCGAATCTGAATGGCTTGTTTCATACCTTGTATGGCACGGTGGTTAGCGCGCTCTATCGCGGAGGCAGTCAAGTACTGTGTAGGGATCTTGAACAAGTCCTTTACTGGCAATTGCTCAGCGCCATCGATGTTCTATCGTGTGGTCGGGGATACGGAAATTTCGCCCCCGGAAGAATCGCCCCCGGGAAGATTCGCCTCCGACATTTCGCCCCCGGGAAGATTCGCCCCCCCGCCGCTTCTAGTCTTAGTTACATTTTCATCGCAAATCCAGCTTCTAGCCTTAGTTACATTTTCATCATAGATCCCGCTTCTAGTCTTCCGGGGGCGAAACTTCCTAGGGGCGAAATGTCGGGGGCGAATCTTCCGGGGGTGAATCTTCCGGGGGAGAAAAGTCCTAGAACCGTGTGGTCGTGCGTGCACTTCTGAGCATTGGAAGGAAGGCAATATCAGATACAGTTGTATTGTATTGTATTGTATACCTGTTTGGCTGCTGACGTTGATATAGCCAATAGTTTCAGGCCTAGTTGCAGAAAATGTGAAGTTTGTTATCCTCTTTTGTGATGCGATATGATACGCGACCATCTCAGGAAATAGGACCGAGTTGACTGACAAGTTGTCAGGGATTGTGATCATGACCAGTTTATTAGCTGGAACCTGGAAGGTCACAACGTCCGTGTTCTGCACAGGTGGTAGGATGAAAACTGTCACGTTGGCTGAAATGTAACGACAACAATTTAGCTTATTAAGATAAGTTAGTTGAAAACGTCATCGTAACTCTTCATTTGCATTTCTTCGAAGCCAAAACGTTCAAGATCAGTACAACGTGCACTGAATTAACGCTTCTGTATCTATGAGACTTTCTTTCTCAATAAGTGTCTCTTGATATAAGAGAAAACGTGTATCTGCAGCATCGAAACTGGGTTCCTTCATATAGCCGAGGTGCACTATCAATGTTGTGTGATACGATAAGATTTAGAGCATTTATGTACAGCTTGAGGTTGACGACAGTCCAGTGGCAGTGTGATGTACTGTCAACCCAATCGTAGTCTTAATCGTAAACTCCATTTTTCTAAGCGAAACGTACCAGCCTAGTCATGAGCGCTGGGATTTCCAGAGATCGATGTTCCCTGGAGGTCTCAGTCCGGTTGGCAGAGAGACCAGAGAGGCAGAACAGCTGTTAACCCAAAGGTCGGGAGGCGAAATCCCCACCAGGGCTTCAAGATTTCTAGTTCAAGACTTCGCAGCTATTGAATGGTTACGCTGACAACGCTATCGGAGGATAGACAAGGTAGCGATGGAGAGAACTGGGTATCGTGCCTCTTATGCCGAGGCTAAGAAGCTGTATCCATCGCTCTGATGTAATAGCATTTCGAACAACATCCATTTATATTTCGAAGAACGAGACCCGATTTTACAGAAAAGCCCAACCGTTAACAGGTACTAGTGTAACAGTTTTATTCTTGATGGATTTCAAGTAAGCCTCAATCAGTTTACTGAACACCAGTATAATTAACAACCAATAGAAAGTATTAGAAGACATTCAACTGTGAGACTAGAAGGGACAACAAGTCCCACTAACAAGTTCAGCTAGTTTCTTATAACAGAATACATGACGGCATTTCAACTTCGAGTAACAACAACAAACATAACAGCATCAACAACAATAATGGTAGTAATAATAATTATTATTATCATAGTAAATGTATTGATAATAATGACCAGTCTATAAACAAAGCTACCAGAATGAATTTTCAAATCGATATATAATAATAGTGACAAAGAAATAATAATAATAACAATAGTAACAAACCCCAATCTGGTGGAATTGGATCAGTTGGACTATCGGGGTTGGTGACATTGGTGAGCACTTTGAAGTCAATTCTCGACGCGAAGTCATAGCTCAGCTTTCCACTGACGATGATTGATCCACTTGACGGATCAACTCTGAACCAAGTCTGAAAAATACAAAATGAAGCAGTATTTTTTTTAGCTCGTTCGGTAAAAGTATCTTAATAAAACATAACATACAGTAAGTTCCAACTTACCCTTCTTGTGGCGCTGAAGAAATACGGAGATTATGGATAACGAATTGTAAATAAAATTATCTGCCATTGATATGACTGAGTTACCGATTGAATTACTGACACTTTGGAAATGGAATATTCCTCGAAGACCTGTCTATGAAGTAGTAGGCCTAATATCTGAGAATGCTACCGTGAAGTTGAGGATGCCAGTGGAGGAGATGACTGGGCGATTGTCTTTGTCCATGGCTGTTATCGACTCCGGTGGAACGTAATAGACCAGCCTAGCTCTACGATCGGGACTTTTCGCCGTAACGTTTCCAATGATTGAGTTCATAGTCGTATCTGTGAATACAGACCCAGAATAAGCATCGTCATCATATTCGTCATTGTCGTCATCATCATTATCATCATCATCATCATCATCATCACCACCATCACCACTACCAGAAAACCATCATCATAACCATGTTCGTCATCGACGAACATTCATCATCGTCGTAGTCGTAGTTGCAACCATCACATTCATCATTATTGCCATCATCGTTATCATCATCCGCAACGACATAGGAAGCAAAGTAATATTCGTCGTCCTCGCCATCATTATCGTCATCATTATCTTCAGGCTAACCCTCCAAGTAAACCAGTTAACGAGTTTACTGGACACACAGATACCCAGCATCGCTTACAGACGTAATGTAGCACAGAATTTATGTAGCGCTAGTAGACAGATGCTCTTCAGTGACAGTCTATGAAGTGCATCGAGGACTGAGCTTACTCTCGATGACGTAGTAGGTGTATGTTCTCTGGTCGAAGACTGGAGGACGGAATACGGAATCAGTGACGGTGATGTAGACCATGGCTGTTCCAGTTCGCGGTGGACTTCCCTCGTCTATGGCAAGCACCTGCAAGACATTCAAGAATACATCATCCAGCCCATATATAATAAGATCCAGTGACTTCAACAGCGTCGTTATGGTAACGCATAACGCATCAATCGATAATCGCTTCTTGTGGAATAAGAACAAGAACAAGAACAAGAACAATAAGAAGTTGAAGAAATAGAACAAGAAGAAGAAGAACAACAAGTAGTAGTAGTAGTAGTAGTAGTAGTAGTAGTAGTAGTAGTAGTAGTAGTAGTAGTAGTAGTAGTAGTAGTAGTAGTAGTAGTAGTAGTAGTAGTAGTAGTAGTAGTAGTAGTAGAAGAAGAAGAAGAAGAAGAAGAAGAAGAAGAAGAAGAAGAAGAAGAAGAAGAAGAAGAAGAAGAAGAAGAAGAAGAATAGCTGTTCCTTAAGTTAGCCCTGAGGCAACCATGGGTATCAAGAGTAAGCGACTTCATTTTCTTAGCCTTGGCATATGATGGCAGGTGGCCAGTCCTCTCCCTCGCCGTCTAATCACACCAAGTGAAATCTTAGTCAAACTGCAGTTCGTTGGAGAATACAGCCTATACAGGTCTACATCGGATAGATCAGAGAAACTAGAAGTCAAACTACGGTAGCTAAGCCAGTTGAATAGATGAATGCATAAATCTCATAGTATGCAACAGGGCAAGTGGTTTGATGCGTTCCTCAGCAGTACCGGCCTTAGCGGGGTGGCGAACCGTGCGGTCGCACAGGTAGGCCTACCGCAACTTAGGGGGCCCAGAAAGGCCACAGAAAATTAACAGGCACAGAAAGAAGGAAAGTTCCCTTTATCTGAAGCAGTAGCATTGCATATTATTCTGTTAGAGGTGCACTTGTATGGTCAAAGTTTACTTGTTGTAGGCCTACTTGTTAACAATCTATTAAAATAAAATGATCAGCAATGAAAATCAATTTGATTTGTCATCGGGACCCGTACAGTATATTCTGCACAGGGCCCGAAATATCCTAAGGCCTGCACTGTGCCTTAGTTAATCGATTCACGATTAGTGGAGGTTCTTACGGTGATGTTATACTGATTTCCATATCTGTCAATAGTCAGATTCGCTTGAGATGCGAGGTTGATTATCCCGGTTGAGTAGTCGATGACAAAGTTGTCTCTGCTGCCCCCGCCAATTAAAAAGTGAATCTTTGAATTGTTTGATGTGATCGAATCTTCATCGGTTGCATTGATCGTCGTTATCGTCATACCTGATAAAGAACAAACGTTCCTCTTTCATAATGGTTATTTATGACAATAGAACTACGCGACTATTTTAAAACGTTTGTTCATATATAAATTGCGCTAAACATTTACAAAAATAATACAAATCAGCAGCATATCTGAAAATTAACAGTGAGTAGAATTTCTTTCATTCCACCACCAAATACTTATATAAAATTAAAACCAAGATTAGTGAAAATCGAGATGGTAGATCTCGAATACATGGTCAAAATAAAACGCGGAGCAGCAGCAGCAGCTGATGATGATGTTGATGATGGTGGTGGTGGTGGTGGTGGTGGTGGTGATGATGATGATGATGATGATGATGATGATGATGATGATGATGATGATGATGATGATGATGTTGATGATGATGAACACGACGAGTTCTACAGCGCCGTACCACGACACATGCCGTTACAAGGGCGCGTTACAACACGGCCCAGCTATATTAAGCCTGATCAAAGCACGACTGTTTTATGTGTAGGGCCAATGAAAAATCAACCTACATGTAACTTATGCGAATGTATGTATGTATACATGTATGAAAACACTTAATATAGCGCATTTTATGGGACTCACAGAGGCGCTGTACCTATGACTATCTAGCAGATTTGAACAATATACGCCATTTACACAAGTCCTTTGGTAAGTGATGGGTTCAAAACCCTTGTAGACTGGCGGTTAGGCTTGAAATAAGTCTTCACAGAATCAACTACAAGTGCCGCGGTCTTCCACAAGATTTGGCGACTGTTCCTTCTCTGTCGAAGGACCCACTGCGTGAACTATCTTCCTGACCACGTTAAGAATGCGCCATCTCTGGAGTAATTCAAATCGCACCTGAAGACATATCTTTTTAAACTCTCGTACGATTGCCATTGACTTTTGTAACTCATGTACAGCGCCCTGTTCTTCGGCCTCGGCTGTGCTATGGCGCTATATAAATCGTCTTATTATTATTATTATTGTTATTATTATTATTATTATTATTATTATTATTATTATTATTATTATTATTATTATTATTATTATTATTATTATTTTTATTATTATTTAGGATTCTGCTTGAAATAAGTCCTCTGAATAAAGCTGATATCTAAATAAAAACGAGGCCTAAGGACACATTGAATAAACTCAGAGGATTAAACTCACACACAAACGCAAAAAGCCACCTGTAGCATAACAGGTGACAGTTAACGAAATATAATATAATGTATACCTAACTCGCCGATATCTCAACGCTACACAAAACACGAGATGTAGCTTCATCATTACACTCAAAATAAGCTTATTTGCGTCATCTGTCTACGCATAAATATTACTTCAAGCAACCGACAAGCATTCACTTGTCGCCACTAGCAGAAGAATCGGACTAAAAACGGCCTCTAGACGAAATCAGATTAGAGGCGATTGGTGATATGTTTCCTAAATGGCAACTCTGCAAAGGAACAGACCATGGATAATAACGATGATGACGGTGATGATGTGGAGGACCAAAAGATAATAGTAATCATTTGAAAGCAAACTTGGTTTAATGATAATCAAGAAGTCAAGAAGTCGTACCTTCATTGTTTATGGCATCGAGTTCACTTATTTGTACAGTGGTATAGTTTGGATTGCAGACTGGAGCGTGATCGTTGGTATCCTGTCCCAAATAGATCGACAGTCAAAATGTAAATCATACTTTCCTTAACTGTCACAGCAGGCTCCTTTTACTCAGTAAACCGTTCTATCTGATCTTACACGTCAATAAACACAGCTGCACACGCAATATCGTAAAACTGTAAATTACTGACGCCGAATTATTAAATATTCTGCCAAAATGCAACCTAGTTAACATGACAAAAATGGAGATGAGAGAGCAATATGGCCACAGAAAAATAAAACTAATTTCTTTTAAATTACTTATCCGTACTTCTGTTATAGACGCCGATATTAGAAAGTAGTGTGTCGAAATCCATCTATGTCTTAATGAGTAATATACAGGTTCCATCTGAATTCCGCATATTCTCAGTTCATCCACCAATAACCTTGACTGTAAGCGAGGGTATACGAGGGTATAGGGGCCTACAGCGTGTACTCACCTCTAGAGTCCGTATACTCACCTCACAAAATATTTATATTTATTTATATTAAAATACTGTAGCGTATACTCATAAAATACTCTAGCGTATACTCACCTCTAATTTGTTTCGGAAAACTAACCGGGAGCGTGTACTCACCTCTAATTTTACCACTATAGCCCTGCCAATACCGCCACTCAATCACCCTCATCTGCCTCGGGTTCATCTACTCATCACACCACAGGCTTTCCATTCCAAATAGTAGTCTCACCTCTTCAAGAATTCATCTTCTAAAACGCCCGATCCTCTAGCTTCCAAGCTTTCTCGTCTTCACCGAGACCCGCCGTAGCAGCTGCTCTACCTCCTCTCTCTCGTCTCTCTAGCCACTTGAGTCGGACCTCCATTGGACATAGATCTCTGGACAAGCAGGGCAACCCTTTGATCAGACGCACGTGAATAATCTTCTGCCCTGCGCTTAGTTATAGCGTAGCCCTTTCAAAGTGTGGAGTTTACGAGGACGATTAAGATATAGGCCAAACACAGAGAAGAAGGATACTAATGGCCCAAGAGACACAAAATACTCCTTTGTTACAAATTTTTTCTCTCTGACAAATCAGACTTCAAATGATCTCCGACGGATTACGATCTTGAAGATGCGTTGTGCATATTTGAAAAGGCGCTAGAGAAGTTAACGAGTTAGACCAGACTAGAATCTTTCTTTTAGATTTTAACTGTCTCTGGCATTTTTGACTGTCAAGGGCTTTAGAAGTGGCCCGAAAAGGTCTGATGGAAAACTGAACGATGCTGTTTCAATACTAATTTGAAGTTAAGCATTCACATTGGAGAAAGCATGATTATTAACATGGCACTAATGGTTCACCGGTCAAAGGTCATCAGGTGTCTACGTTGCTGAGAACATATCTGCATTTAAGAATTTTAGACTAAGAGTAATCATCATGAGTGACTAGGTCCTCTTGGGAAGTGACACATAGTAATGTTGATAATGAACAACGAAGATAACCTAGAGATAGGCCTATAATAAGGGGAGGGGAATAGAGTTGTGGTAACACTCGTGGCCAGGAGAGCATAAGGTACGCGGATCGACTCCCGTAACCCCACTCTAGGGCGGCGCCTTGCATGGCTGCCAAACCGTGTGTTTAATTAAGATACTGATTGTACTTTCATGTTTCGATGTAATCTTGCTGCGTCTGTCGCTTTGAAGTAATAAAGAATATAATTATATATTATAATTATAATGAAAATTTATTGGAAATAAATAGCTGACTTTATCTGAGATCTCTTTTATCTAAAATAATTCGTCACTGATGAATAACTCGCAATCGTAGTCTTGACATATTTTCTGTCGCGCTTCTTAAGAGCTAAGCGCAGTGACCAGATCATTAATTCCGAGAGCAGCATCTTGTCAGAGGTCTAAGCGACTACCCATTGGTAGCTGATATTTTTATTATTGACTAATGGTGCTTTGATCATATTAGATAATATTGGATTGGTTTAGATTAGATTAGCCCAGCCTATTATACTTGACTAGCCCTCATCCGAACAAGGGGGGGGTCTGGTCAGACCCCCTGCATATATTTGTTGGATTACTTTTTTAAATATTATATTTGTTCAAAACGCTTTTATGACTTTGTTGCTATATTGTTGAGCAACAATAAGTGCATCTAAATGACCAAAAAGACTGAGTGCTGAGGAGCCACTGAAGATAGTACTGGCTGAGACTAATGATGACAGTTTTGACAGTGACAGCGATTACGACGAATGTGAATGTGACGAGATGCCAATGCCTGAAGAGCAACTTTCAGATGTTTCTGATTATGAAAATAACGTTGAAATTGAAGACGAAGATGAAAACGATGATGAGACTGGATCCTGAAAGTGTTGATAACGATGACGAAACTTTTGATAATGAAGAAGCCGATAGACATGAATACAAGTCAAGATCCGGATATTTTTGGCAGTCTATACTACTTAAAACAGGCTGTGCATAATGTAATAAAAGAAAAATGTGGATATTGAACAACTCAGATTGGGAGATGAAGATGCGTTTCAAATTGCGCTTACTCTTGTAGCTGCTTGAGAGATCTCTTATAGCACAGTGGATCACTGCCAGAAAAAGCGAGCCAGAGTGAGGCGCAGTGCGGCGTGGAATCCTGGCTGCCGGATTTCGGATTGTTGCTCAGCAGAAGCAGGAAGAGGAGGGTATAAAACGACGATGCTAACTGTGTGGCAAGAAGAAGGAGAGAAACAGTACATACGCTGCACATGTTACAAACTGTCTCACTGTTCTTCTGCTCCACAATATACATGGGATCAATGCAAACAAGACTTACTGACTAAATTACAGGCTTAGAATTACAATTTATTTCATTATTCTGAGAGATATTTTCAATAAAACAGTCATGTAGCATTTGAACATAACAGCAATCAGCACTAATTTTAATAGAAAAATGGTTTCTTCATTTTTGGTTCTAATTTTATAGATAGACTATCATTGAGTCAGTCAAGCTTTTAAGACCGACTGTCACAAAATAATGTATTGAACATTTAGTTTCAAATTCATCATAGAAATGATTTTTTTGCATGGACAGACTGAAATATTGTTATCTATTGTTAACCTAATAACATTTAGCAAAATTGGCACATAAAATACACTGTTACCTATGAAAAGACCACATCAAATTAAGTTGCATTTTGGCATGTTCGGATGAGGGCTAGACAAGATAAATACCAGACTGGATTAGTGAGGTCACTTAACGGCACATCGTAGCATAATCGAACTCATGAATGGTAAACATAGATAGCACAGGAGTTGAAGAACTATGCGTCATTTGAACCGACCTGAACGTTGATTCTTATGGTGAGATTGCTGTACTCGTCTGTGGGTCCTCCTGCGCTCTTTGCTTCGATTGTCACTTCGAATCTAAATAAGACACGAATTTTTGGGCTAGTTTGTTTACAAGCGTTCTTCCTGTCTAGGCAAAGTAAAGCGCTTTCACGATTTAAGATATGATCTTGAAGAAAACTACCATGCCATGCGCAAATGGATGTTGTGTTAGTGGAAAATACAAGCACTGGCAATGTCGGCTTCTAAAAAAAGTATAAGCAAAAACAATTTAAGCGCAATTTCATAAGGTAAGGATTACGTTACGACGATTAATGATAAGAAACAGATCAGAGGTTGGAAACACCCTAATCTCTTGGGTCATGGGTTCCAGGCTTATCTGAGATGTAAGCTTAGTCCTAACAGCAATTGACTCTGTTGCTCGCTCTTAATTTAAGGCAGATGCTTCGTCGGAGAGGAGGTAACCGTGGAACTGGTGATATATACAGAAACACAAGTGCAGTGATCTCTCTTCAATGTCCAAACTTTATAACTCTGACATGAGAGACTAAACTAGACGTAGCCGTTTCAGATGATTTTACATTTTCTCTTCAATTTTCTTTAAATCCAAAGGATCAAATATACTTTTGAAAAATAGTCATAGTAATAAATATTAATATTAATAGTGATAATAATAATATTATAATAATAAAATCTCCGGACATCTTTTTAATCCTGAGAGAACGCCGCAATTGAGAGATTCTAAAAACGCGCACTATAAAAGTCCAGATAGGCCTAAATGCATACTTGCATACGTACGTATTTATCTACCTATTGTAGTCTAAAAATACAAAAATAATAGTAATGATCCAGAGGATGAGGCCTGGTTTTCCAGACAATTTTCTATTGATTCTTGTTTGAATTGTTTCAAACTAAACTCTGAGAGATACTTCTTATATCGGGATGAACTAATAGCTTCAGATTATTTTGTAAATGGCTACTTACGTTCCGGTTCGATTCGGAGTCTCATTGTAGTCCACCGGTCTTTTCATCCTTATCATTCCAATTGGTGGATTGCCGGGAAATGATGGATCTATGGTCACTAGCTCGAAAATGCTCGCATCTCCACCGACAAAGCGATAAGAAATCATCCTGTCTCGCTCCAATGGTGACGCCTAAATCAACAGTATTTATAGAATCAATAACTGCAATGATTTATTTATTTAAATTAAATTTCTTAAGTATTGATTTTTTTACTTTCTTATTTTTTGGTTCACCTTGTGCTGTCAGCTCGTGGAGCTCTAGCGATCGTCGTTGTGAGCACTCTCCATTGTTTATTTTTATTTTATTTTATTTTATTTTTTTATTTTATTTTATTTTTATTTTTTATTTTTTGGTTAATAATATTAATTACTGCATAAAAAGTTTAATTTTAGTGTTTTTTGTTCCCTTGATTAGGCCCTAATTGGAAGGACTACCTGCGTCAAAATTCCTAGAATCATATTGCACTGTTTATTTATTTATCTGTTTTACCTTTTTTTCTTCATAATTATAATCATTTGAAACAAAATCCACTGAGGAAGAAGGAGATCTGACACAGGTAGCTTTGGGTACGAAGTGATAGAGACCTCATTTTGCTTAACGTCGGTATATGAGGGCGGATGGCCAGTCCTCTCCTCGCCATCTGTTCTTCCAACCAAAAATATTTACGTTAAAAGAACCCATTTTAAAACTGAGATGCTATAGAGGTGTAAATGGAGCAAAAATCTTGAAGCATATTAAACCCTGGCAACATTTTGAACATCCGACATTGCATTTCAGAGTCCAACACGCTAAACAAATACCGGAAATTCGCCGAACCTACCATAAATTGTGCGGGTGGCGTTAGATCCGTCTGTCCCTCGATGGCCACCACATCCATGACCTGTGGGTTGAACTTCGGACCGCGGTGAGAACTGTCGACGACCTGGATCCGGAGTTCAGTCGTTGCGGTGAGATTTGTCTGGTCAGTTGCTTGGATCGTCAGAATGATGTACTGCCCGGTTGTATTGTAGGACACTTTCTTCGCCAGAGTTATGAGCGCAGTAGGCGGATCGATCTGAAAACTATCGATATCAAAAACATTAATACTGATGTTTTATTTCGTAATAAGGTTCAATCACCAGCTGTTACGCCACCCATCAAAGTCTTATAGCTAACGCAGCGGCTGCAATGATAAACACTAACCTCAAAATACAAGTGACAAGCCTTGCTTAATCATGTTGTGTGGGTGACAGTATCACTGTACTATAAAAACCGCGGTTAGAAAACTATACTATGTCAAATATTGTTACAGTAGTAAGAATGCTTTTTTTAGAAAAACCGTAAAATTCATTCAAAGAACGGAATTGACAATTCAATTCCAATTAACGCAAATCAGTTTATTTTATAAAGAACACTTGGGCCAAGCAACAATTCCAGAAACGTAAGTTTGAGTCAATTGATCATAATTTAAGTCACTTACTAGCCATTGCTGTCTCCATCAAAGATCGAGTAAGTTATTCGTCCTGCTTCGCCTGAATCTGGGTCATTTGCCTACAAGATAAAAATTATATCAGAAACAGGTCAAAGGTGAATCGTGTCGAAAGGCGAATGGTATTGTATGGTATGGTATCTGGGAATTTGTAAAGCGCCTCTCACAATGCGAACTAGAGGCGCTCTCAGCGTGTGAGCCTCGCGGAAGCAGAAGACTTTAACCCTTGAGTGCCCAAGCTATTTTTTGGTACACGAATGCCCAACGGGGGGGTCCGACCGGACCCCAGTGTCTTCATAGTGATATCTGGAGAAGGGATTGGAATATTTTAACGGGGTTTAGCTTGTTATAATCCAAATTCAATTTTCAATCGAATAACATATGGTATTTTACAATAACGCCACCTGGTGAAACTTTATTTGAACTTTAATACTCGTTTGTAATGTTTTGCAATTTCGGGATTTTTCGCAGGTGTTCAATTGTACGCATGTAGTTATTGCCTGGTTGTGTGGTACAGGATTGGAATATTTTAACGGGATTTGGCTTGTTATAATCCAAATTCAATTTGCATTCTACTGATATATGGTATTTCACAATAACTTGCGTTAAAAATTTATTTCTGGGCTGGTAAACAATATGCCAGTATGACCATCAGCCGCATATCTTGGGGTGTCCTTAGTATATGCTATGGTTGTGGGGTACAGGGATGGAATATTTTAACAGGATTTGGCTTGATATAATCCAAATTCAATTTTCAATCGACTGATATATGGCATTTCACAATAACGTGCGTTAAAATATTTATTTCTGGGCTGGTAATCCATGTGCCAGTATGACCATCAGCCGCATTTCTTGGGGGTGTCCTTGGTATATGCTATGGTTGTGGGCTACAGGGTGGTAGAATAATCACGCAAAATATATCATACAAAGCCCAATTGAAGGCTTTAGGAAGTCCTAAAACCATTTTTACAATTTCGCTGCCGTTCTAAAGTTATCGTGGAAAAGCGGGTCTGGGGTCCGCTCGGACCCCCCCCCCTTGGGCTTTCGAGGGTTAAATGATGAACAACAGAGAGAGAACTTAGTAAGTAGGTTACCACGCAGTATCAAGAGAGTTCCATAGTGATGGGCCCACGACAGCGAAAGAGCGAGGTTGAGCCAGGGCAGACCTCACCAGGGGAACGAAGAGATCAAGCCGATTCAGAGAACGTAGGAGTCGATGAGAAGCCGCATACAGAGGTTTGCCCATCAGGTCACAAAGGTAGAGTGGAGCTAAGCCCCGTTGCTAAATGATAAACTATTACGGGAATCGTTCGAACACAGTACATAACAACTATTTCGTCATAGACAATTCAAGAGACGCTTTGAACCATCTTAGCTCTGTGCTCTGATTTTACTATTAAATTCCAACTGTTGGTAGATAGTAGAAATGCTGTTCATTTGTTGACATTTCTGCACTTCATCAACACCATTCCATGGGCGAACTCTAAATTTGAAGTAAGGGTAAAGCAACAATTGAGGTGTGGGACGTATTAGGAATTACGACATTATTATGCCAGTTTCCAGAGGGGTGTATCATGCATGCCCATGACTCCTTCCATTAAACCACCACAGCCTTTTGTCACTGAGTTGCGTGTTGTAAACTTTATTTTGTTTCACTAGTTGACCAAGTAGGCCTATGTCAAACATATGTACGCAATTAACAGCTAATATGCTAATTAGTTAACCAAATAAGCTATCATGCATTTAGGTCGTGCTGATCATGAACAGATATTGAACTGAGGAATGACTTTGTGCCAATTGCTAATACCAACGTATAATGGACAAAATAATAAGATGCATGTATTATATCCGCAAATAACAATAAGACGATTTGTATAGCGCCGTAACACAGTCGAGGCCAAAGAAAATGGCG
The DNA here is from genome assembly GCA_963556255.1 of Allolobophora icterica. Taxonomy (NCBI): domain Eukaryota; kingdom Metazoa; phylum Annelida; class Clitellata; order Crassiclitellata; family Lumbricidae; genus Allolobophora; species Allolobophora icterica. Next base: position 10,549,375 of record OY744610.1, read on the forward strand.
CTATGCAATGCACGATTTCACAAAACAGACAGTGACAGTCATATGATAGTCTAAAAACGTAGGTTTTGAGTTGTGATTTGAATGTCTCGAGAGATGGCACATTCTTCAAATGTGGTTTTGCTGCTCCAAGCAGTAGATCCAGCGACAGAGAAGGAACAAAGGCCAATCTGGCGGAAGACAGTGGGACTTGTAGTTACTTTTGGATGAGGGTCATAGACGACATCTGCTACCCGAATGCAGAAGTCAGAGATATATATGCAGAGCGCTTTTGAATGCATCAGTGAACGACCCGGAATGTCTTATATACCTGGACCTGGTCGGTGACAAGCGCCCCCACATTACGATTGTCGACAAGAGATGTCAGGTATTCGACTCTAGTGAAAGTGGGAGGGTTGGTGTTTCGACTGACTATGTTAACCGTTACCATCGTAGTTCCGGAGTATCGCTCTTTCGTCTTCCCTTCCCGAGCCGTTATCTAAGATTAAAAGGACTCTCACAGAGTTAAAGACGCATATTTGAAACCACAGAAATGTCATCTTTTGCAACAGTCGATTACTTTTCTTATTACTTTTCCTTGGAGTAGCGCTATGCAAATTGATTATTACAATCACAATAACAATTAGACGTTTAGTTCCGGCCGCATAGCCATGGGTATGGTGTTAGGCCTATTTTCGTAACTCCCGACATTAACAGGTAGGCCTAATCTTACAAGCTGGTCAACTCAGTAAACCATTTAAAAGTACCATGCTAGCCATTTCATTTAATCTTCGGAGGGTAGGGGACCTACCGTTGTTCCTCTTGTTTTCACCCACTTATACCAGTAGGTATCAATGACATGGAATGCAACATGCACTCAGAACCCGAGGTTCAATGATATATCTATAGATCTGGTTGGGTTAACAACAACTTTTTATTATAGTAGTTGCTCGTGAATAGGCTGGTGCCCTGCGCTTGGCCTTCTAGTTGCGCTTTAGAAGTTTGGAGATTACGATTACGATTACACCACAATGCGATTCGATATATAGTTTGGATTTGGGCTTGGACTTCTATTTTTTTAGTGCTGGTCATTTTCTGGTTCTCTGGTTCCATGTAAGTAGCGCTGAAGAATTTCAAGATTACATAACATAACATAAAAAGGGTTTTAAGTGGTTCAGAAGACGTGTAGTCTATATTAGAACCACTGCAAATTAACTCGGAATGCTTAGTAGCCTAATTCTCCTGGTTTCCTCTTAAAACCTGTCATCTAGTTCACTGAGACAGTGCTCTCCCCGAGTTGCCTTGTTTGGTGCTACCTAACGGCTCTCTTCCCTTCCAGTGCAAATATTATGGTTACGAGTTGCGCTCATATACCAGTACGTATGTGTTTATCAATATGGATCATGCAGTGTATTTCCAAACGTAGCATAGTACCTGCGGTAATGTATTCCATTCATACCTGTATCATGTACTTTCTTCTTGAGGGGTCGTCGTATCGGAGGTATTCTGGCTGTTGGCGATGAGAGACACGATGACCGTGGCTTGGCCGTTCGCCGGCTGAACTAAGAATATGTCGGCTACAGGACTCGGGTTCACGCTCGTTATTGCGAGGTCAAAATTGGCGTTATCACCCTGTCAGGTCATCGGAGGTAATAAAACAAAAATTATGTCATTTGCCTATTTTAAACACGGTCAAATAATTGATATGACATCATCTCGATACAAGATATTAGCGTCGAGTGTATCAATATATCTTCGAAATATTATCAACGCGACAAGCACAGAGTGTATCAGGATATTCCTTAAGTCTTGTAAAGAGGAAAGGTGTAAAGTGTCTCATGATATATCTGAAGTCTTGTGGGAAAAGCGTAGATTTTATCAGGATATCTCTAAAGTCTTCTAATGAGGAGAAGCGTAGAGTTTATCATGATATCTCTGAAGTCTTGTAAAGAGGGAAGGCGTAAAATTTATCAGTTGGCTAGCCCGACGGCATGGAACGGGCTCCCCCGGAGCTGCGCCTGCTTCCCAGAACTCCCTCTGATACATTATACACTAGACTGAAAACTGTTCTATTTGGCCGTTCTAGAGTCTGGAGCATCCCTGAGTAGCGCTTTCAGGAGGTGCTGTATAAATAATCGAATGAATAAATGAATTAATGAATCAGGATATCTCAGTAAAGAGAAAAAGCGTAGAATGTAGGCCTATCAGGTGATTGAGATTATCTCAGAGATATAACAAGAAAAAATCACAGAATCTCAGAGTATATCTCAAAGGTATTGTGAAGAATAGCCTTATGTTACTGACCGATTGGTCCGTGCGTAAATACGAGTGACATATAGCCAATAATATGGATTTCGGTTATCAGAAAACTAAAGAAGCGTGTGTTAACATAACATACATGCCATAAGTGAAAACTTGTAAAGCGCAACTGCTAGAAAACCTCGTTAGCAGCGCTCTCGGCCAATCAGGGAAATCTCACAATCAAACAAAGAGACCTCAAGCACTTGCTGAACAAGGACGGTGACAGACTGAATACTTTGACAAATGTGAGCGTTCGGCTTGAATTATTAAAAGGTTACTTACCACTACTTATAAGGTATCTTCTGATTTTGAAAGAAAGCCTATTCCAGGATACAGGGCCAACAGTGGCAACACTTCTGTGCTGGGTAGTGGACGACCTAGTCCGAGTGACGACAGGGATACTATTATTACAGAGGTCTTGTATGGCGCCCCTTCAAGGTTATCTACTCAGGAGCGGAGTGCATCCAGGAATATGTCAGTCTTGTTGTCAAGACTTTAAACCTCAAGACCAAGACCAAGACTTTGAACCTCAAGACCAAGACCAAGACCAATACTTTAAACCTCGAGACCAAGAGCAAGACGTTGAACCTCAAGACCAAGACCGAGACCAAGACCCAAGAAATCACAATCAAATCAAGACTTCTATTCCTTACTATAAAATTGTCAAGTCGGACTACTCTTTATTTTAATGAAAACATGAGTCTTATTTTATTCAAGCAAATAACTCTAACTGCAGACTGCAGCGTATTCCGAATTCGTATTTTCAAAAGTCCTTCATGCAAAATTTTATTTAAAAAACCCAATTCGCTCAGAATTTCCTGACAAAGGGGCCTTATAAATATTCGCCATGTGAAAAATACGTTCTACAGGTGCTGAAGTCGCTGGCACACACAGTGGCTTTTCAAGCACTGGATGTAAATGTACATAAATCGTGAGTGTTTTTTAAATACTCCCATGGTTTATCAGACCGCTTGGCTTCTGAAACAAGTTTCGGTAGGGCTTCGAGGTACAGCATAACTGTTGCTGCTGCCGATGGGGTTTCCTGACCAGAAACTCAGCAAGACGTGTGTCCGTCCGTAGATATTTGTCGTATGACGCGAATTAACAGACTTGATAAATTTTTAACTTCTTGAGTTTGTTAAATGACTTTTCATATTGACAGCCGAGTCTTCGACTTGGTCTTGCGAGACCAAAACCAGGACTTTGAAGCTCAAGACCAAGACCAAGACTTTGAACCTCAAGACCAAGACCATTTCCAAAATCACTCGCACTTCCTATTTTCACCTAAGGAGCATTAGAGCTATCCGTCGCTCTGTCTCATCTCCAATTTTCACTTCAATTGTCCATGCATTTGTCTGCTCTAGACTTGACTACTGCAATTCCCTCCTCATTGGTCTTCTCAAAGTCCGTCTTGCTCCTCTCCAGTCCGTTCTCAATGCTGCTGCTAGATTAATTGCCCGTCTTCCTCGATTCACTCATATCACCACCTTTGTGGCAGAAGAACTCCACTGGCTCCCGCTTTCTGCCCGCATCCAATTCAAGGTCCTCATCCTTGTCTATAAGGCTCAACTTGGTTTCGCCCCGAAATATTTATGTGACTTAATTCATCGCCCTCGCTCTGCTGCTTCTCTTCGTCCTCTTCGTTCCTCTGACCGTTTGGACCTCCTCGTGCCCCGTGTCAGGACTTCTCTGGCTCAATCTAGGTCTTTTGCCTCCATTGGCCCTGCTCTTTTGAATGAGCTTCCTCCGTTCGTTCGTTCTTCTATAATTCTCTCAGGTAACGTCTCTTCCTCTTTAACCTTTCTTAAAACTTACTTTTTCTCTCGCACTGGCAGCGCTTCTGAATGGCGCTCCCGCTAGAAGCGCTTTATAAATATCCGAATACAATACAATACAATGAAAGACCAAGACTTTTGGTCTCAAGACCAAGACCAAGACTTTTAAAAACGAACTCGAGTGCACGCGAGACCAAGACCTCGGTCTCAAGGACAATAAGACTAGAATATATATGAGGAAAATATATACATGGATTTAAGATAGATTGGGGCAATTCCCATTGGGCAACTTCGCATGAGAGCAAGAACCTTATGTTTGATACGTTGAGGTATGGGCAACCAGCACACAGTGTCTCGTACGTAGACAGCGATATGGCCAAATGTTTGTGTGCCAAAAACAAGTTTTTCTCATGATGAAAAGGTTTTTTATGATTTTTTAAAAGATTTTCGTATTTCCGATCAAACAACTCACAAAATGGCATGTCTAAGAGCTCTAACTCAGTTTGATTTATTTGCGATTTCCGAAAATAAAAATTATTAGATCATAATTGTTATTAAAATAACTTCCACAAGATAAAGAAATTTATGAAAAAAACGCAAAAAACTAATTTTGTGGTTTCTTGTTTCTTTGGTTTTTAACCTTCGCAGGACGAAGAGGGGTAAATAATTACCCCAGCGGTGTTTGGATGTTGATTGCGGAGCAACTATAGGTAGGTATAATTTGTCGTTCCACATGTTTACAAGTTACCACCAATGCCATATTCTGACTGCCACATTGCCATGTGGTGGGAAAAAGTGTCCTGGGGTAAAAATTTACCCCACTTCGTCGTCGACGTCGTTATTGTTTTCGTTCAGAGGGCAGATATGTTTTTAAAGATATGAGCTCATAAGTGACTTGCAATCATAATCAAGTGTGGAATCTACCATGGAATTGAGTGTTAACAGTTTCATAATTGTGGAGAGTTTATTTTCCAAGATGGCGGGCAAAACAAAAATGTGTATATCTCGGCTCGTAGGTAAGATACAATGACAAATGAATTGTCAATTGTAGCATTTCCAAAGTCAATGAATTCATTTATTGTAGTGACAATAGCGTGGGAGTACTATTATCCAAGATGGCGACCAATATGGCCGAGAAAACAGAAAAAAAGAATTGTCAATCAACTGACTGATTGGTCACTATTGCCACTGCGATAAGTCTATTAATTTTCTTGACCTTGGTAATGTTACAATTGACACTTCATTTGTCATTGCAACTTACCTACAAGCTGAGAAATACATATTTTCGTGTTTTACTGCCATGTTGGCCGCCATCATGGAAATTAGTATTCCCACACGATTGCCACTACGATAATTTGATTCCTTGACCTTAGAAATGTTACAATTGATACCTCATTGGTCGTTGTAGCCTACCTATGTGCTGAGATATACATATTTTTGTGTTTTCGGGGCCATATTGGCCGCCATCTTGGAAAGTAGTATTCCTGCACTACTGTCACTATAATAAATCGATTCCTTGACCTTGAATATGTTACAATTGACACTTCATTTGCAATTTTAGCTTACCTATGAGCTGAGACATACATATTGTTGTGTCTGGCGGACATATTGGCCGCCATCTTGGAAAATAGTATTCCCACACTATTGCCACTACTATAAATGGATTCCTCGACCTTGGGAATGTTACAATGGACACTTCATTTGTCACTGTAAATTACTTAGGAGCTGAGACATACATATTGTTATGTTTTGGGCGGCCATGTTGGCGGCCATCTTGGACAATGGTATTCGCACACTATTGCCACTATGATAAATCGATTTCTTGACCTTGAAAATGTTGCAATTGACACTTCATTTGTCATTGTAGCTTGCCTACGTTCTGAGATATACATTTTTTGTGTTTTGGCCGCCCTTTTGAAAAGTAGTATATGCACACTGTTGCCACTATGATAAATCGATTCCTTGACCTTGGAAATGTTACAATTGACACTTCATTTGTCATCGTAGCTCACCTGTGAGCTGAGATATTATACATTGTTTTGGGGTAAAAAATACCCCTCTTCGTCCTCCGTGTATCGTAAAATCTTTCCGTCCTGCGAAGGTTGAAAACCAAAATAACCCAAAACCAAAAGACAACTTTCTTCACCCTTGGGTGCCCCCGTCCAGACAAAGAGATGTATTTAGAACATACTGCACTGCTTGTGTATTGCATTGTATCGTATCGTAATATCGTATAGCATTGTATTAATTTACATTGTATTTTACTATGTTGTAAAATATTGTATTGCCGGCCTGTCCACAACAGATGGTAGAACTTGCCAGGTCATTATCCATGCAGATCATGCTGAGTCCAGGTATGATGGCACCGATGCCAAGCCCCTCAATCATATCGGTCGTATACGAATCGAACTGGAAGGTCGGAACGAAGCTGTTTGTGTCTTGAACGATCACTTGGACAATAGTTTCACTCGTAACGGACAGTTGACTTGGTAGCAATTCCATAGCCTGCAAACATTATTATTAATTATTAAATAAGTCAGTAAGTATGTAGCCTTTATGTGCGCCACAGCATTGTATACAACGATTACATGGCGTGCGTATTTTATATGTATGTGTCTTTGTATGTATATATGTAAGCATTGTGTAACTATGTATGTATGTATGCACTGAAATAGACAATAGCAGAAGCAGATTTTTTAGACATACATGCACAGCTAAATGTTAGTGAGGATACATGGATTAACAAAACTGCTTTCAAGCAGTTGCGACTTAACAGTAGGTAGCATGAAAGCATGTCCTCCCTTGCAAAGTAAGTGCTTGTCCTCGCGCAGCCATTTTTAATTTCAAGCCATATTAATTAGTAATTTCTAAAGTGTTAGTGTCTAATAATAATAATAATAATAATAATAATAATAATAATATTTATTATTTAATTAAGCGCCTGCAAACGCACTGCGCTGTACATGTACATGTTATGCGATAAACCTTAACTACTAACAGAACAGACAGCCTGCAATACAAGGACTTCAACCGCTGGTGCACCAAAGCCAAGCCGTAATTAGGAAAAATATCCAGAAGATCAGTCCGTAAGAGAGAGAGAGAGAGAGAGAGAGAGAGAGAGAGAGAGAGAGAGAGAGAGAGAGAGAGAGAGAGAGAGAGACAGACAGACAGACAGACAGACAGACAGACAGACAGACAGACAGACAGACAGACAGACAGACACAGAGACAGAGATAGAGATAGAGATAGAGAGAGTCAGAGAGACAGAGACAGAGATAGAGACAGAGAGAGTCAGAGAGACAGAGACAGGGAGAGACAGACAGAGAGAGACAGAGACAGAGACAGAGACAGAGAGGCAGCCTATGGAGGGTAAACAATTTGAAAGAGTGTTACATAGAGAACGAAATGACACAAGCGACTGAGCAGATCGAGCAGACACAGACAGTGCGGAATGTGAGGTAATGAATGCATACATGTATAAGCATATTAGCGCCGTCGTGAGGTACTTTAAAATGTGCTATATTAAGTGTCCTTATACATACATACATACATACATACATACATACATACATACATACATACATATATAACAACTCTGGATCGTGGTGCTCCAGAATCTGTAACTCTTCTCTATAACAGTCTTTGGTTGCTGTCTGTATAGTTTCTTTATTGTCATTATTACAAATGTCTCTTTACGAGTACAGAGTTCAATAGTAGACGATTGTTCAGTTGCACGACGATGAGATAGCTACAAGCCTACGACATTGCACCGACTACAAGAACTTCTATCACGATTTCTTAAGAAGAATACCTATAGTGTCTACTTGATATTAGACATGATTCTACCGTGTCTGTCTGAGTCAATTCTAGCTCAAAATGTTCTGCACTCTCGCGAGCGTCTACTCGCGAGGCCCGCCAGAACCCAACTCTCTCCAACTTCTCTGGCCAATCCTTCTTCTATCTCCGGCCCCGGCTATCTCTCCTCCTCCCTGGTCACTTCCTCCAGTGCTCGCCAGACTGGCCTCTATAGGCTATGGATCTTGCTCCTTCTACCAGGCGTTGGTATCTATTTTCATGTGCTTAAAAGTTATATCTGGCTATCTCCTTTGGCTAGGATGAGCCTACCTGTGCTGCTACTGGCTTCCCGTCTGCCTGCATATAGCTCACCTAACAAGCTGTGTGTACCTCAGCGTCTAGCGCCTGGCCAGCAAATGTCCGCAGCAACTAAACTTAGAACATGTCCGTCTTGAATGCTTGGCTACCCTCTTCCATGTGTATCCATATGTCTCCGTATCTGTCTAAGTGAATGTGTCTGTCTGTGTGTTCCTGCTGTCTTCTGTCAGTATGTCTGTACGTCCTTGTCTGCCTTTATCCCTGTTTGCTAGTTCTGAAGGCTACTTTCAGACTGTGGGTCAATCGGTCACTTGGCTGATATACTTTCTGCAATGCATTGGTCTGCATTAAACCCAATATATCTAACTAGTTAGCATTACTTATATAGCAGCAATCTAGCTCTCTGATACATACATACATACATACATACATACATACATACATACATGCATGCATGCATGCATGCATACATACATACATACATACATACATACATACATGCATGCATGCATGCATACATACATACATACATACATACATACATACATACATACATACATGCATGCATACATACATACATACATACATACATACATACATACATACATACATACATACATACATACATACATACATACAATTCAATTCAGTTTTTTGCTCTCAAGAAAAGATTTGTTGCATTCATGACATCAAATGATTACAAGTAATGTTCACAACAAACGATATTGAAGGGACACCATTCCCGCTAATGCCGTAGGGCCCATGAATCCGTGGTATTGTACAGATGGCTGATGGCTTAGTGAACCAGGTCCTGGAAATTTATGAAGTATGTTTATTACTGAGCACTGAAGTTTGGGTATCAGTTAAATCTTAATCATGTGCAGGTAGACTCTGCATGAGCAATCAGCGCTCAAACAGATTAATAGAATAATAGAACACATCATCATCATGATCATCGCACAGTTCTGGCTATGGCGTCACTCAAAGTGTGCTCAGAAGCGCCCAAATTGATATAGTAGTAACAAACAATATAATTTTTACAGGAGTCGAATTTAACTGTAGAGAAAAAATAGGATAAGACGAAAAGTAGTCCTTAACAACATAGCATGTTCAATTGTGTGTTCACGCACAAGTTGTATGAATTGCATAAAACTCGTCGCAGCGCGGATGATTCTTGGTAGACAGTTCTAAGTCATAGGACCTTGGCATTTTTGAGAGTATTAATAAAATTTTAGTCAAACAAAGATGCTCCGAAAATTGCTATTACATCTAGTGTCATGACTATGTATATTCGATGCTAAGTAAAAGAAGAGGGCGAAAGAGGGTGGGAGAAGCTTATTATGTACTAACATATGAATTCACAAGTTTGTTTAAATTTAATCTGTGCAATGTTTAAGAGCTCGTACTGGAGAAAGATACAATGTAGATCTCGTATGGGAGTTGAAGGGGGATTTCGTTATGACCCGTATGGCTTTTTTGTTTAATAGTTACAAACTCCTTATGTGTATATTTTAGGTGGAAGACCAGATAAGCATACAATACGTGACGTAGGGATAAATAAGTGCAAAGTAAAGACTGAAGAGTATTTGTGATGGTATTAAGGGGGCAATAATACATGCTGTAGACGATTTTCCAATAAGTTTTGAACCAAAGGAGCGCCTCTTCTCGAATCCCGTAACGTTCAGGTTTTGATGGGAGGATGTTGTGGTCGACCGTGTCAAAAGCTTACGCAAGGTCAATAAAGATGCCCTGGGAATAATCGTTATTTTCAATGGCTTGCGATATTTTGCCCTGCATACATACATACATGCATACATACACAAATGCATACATACATATATGCATACTTACATGCACACATACGTATAATTACACATACATATATGCATACATTATTACATGCGCACATTCATACATGCATAGTTGCATACATACATACATGCATGCATACATGCATACATTCGTACATGCATACATGCATGCATGCATACATGATCTGTTTATTTACCTAGAAATTGTTAGTAGAAAATAAACACATAAAACACAATTTTATCTTCTTTATATGTTTATTTATCTGGCCAAGTAGAGAATAGGATGGAGCATAGTGTGAATGTGCGTGGCATGTATGAGAATAATATTATAGCCTTACAGAGAAATTTGATTGAGAAAGAAAATTTGACGTTGCAGATAATGTGATCTTAAAGAGGATGTGCCATAGCGACGTGGCCTAACAGCAAGAAGAGCAATTCTCTAAGCTAGCCCCGCAAGGCAGCCATTGCATGATATTTTAGCGACTTCGTTTTCTTAGCTTCGGCATATGAGAGCGGGTAGTCAGCTCACTCCATCGCCACGTGGTCTTCCGCTGACAGCCTGCGGTCAGTTTACTCATAATATCGAGTTGATGACTCGACAATGCAGATGGAGCAGAAATCTCGAAACTAATATCTGCCCTGTTTGGAATTTAAACCCTCGATTCTCCAATTGACTGACGAGAATTCTATCCACTAGAATATCGCGCACTCATACATAGAATTTACATAACTTTGAGGAGCATATGGCTTCAACGATGGGGTGGCTCGAAAAATCTAGTAGTCTATCCTAAAAGCGGATGTCGCAAACACTGAATACGATCAAGACTAAAAGAGAACTTCACAAAGCAAGAGAATATGACTTTATCCCACTTATTGTGATCTGCGTTGTCCAGCTAGACCTCTCGTCAGTCGTTTCTGGTTGTAGACATACTTACGATGATCTTGAAGAGATACTGTACCGATGGTGTGTACCCTCGATTGATGTTCCCGTGGGTTCGGATCTTGGCCGAGGTGACGCCGGTCCCTTGATTAAACGCTGCGCTTTCCAGGTAAAACCAGCCTCTTGTATCTAGCCGTCAATAAAGTAGGCATGCATGCAAGCGTCAGTAGCAGTCGAATGTGAAATTATCAGTGATGTCAACTGACTTGGCAGCCATTAAATGTCATAAAACACATGATACTAATACTTGCAGTCACTAGCAAGATTTTATTTAATAGATTTTATGTGAATTGAGTGGCGTTTCTTGATACTTTCAGATAATTTCTTTGCTACTATTTTATTCAAAATCAAAATCTCTTTTGAACGACGAACTTACATTACTGGCTGTGTCATATGAATTAAACGTAGGTTAGCCTACAGCCTTCATGAAGCCTTCAACACCCACTATGTGGATAGGAACAAGGAGAAAGTTTTTAGCTCGTAATTTTGAACAGACACCACCAGCTAGTGACTGTCATTTTTATAACGAGGTTAAACAATTATGCTAAAAAATAAAATTAATATTATGTAAGAACATTTACTGATGAATCTGTTTAACAATCCGTATAGCCTAAAGGACAGTCTAAACAAGAGTCATCTCATAACATAAGTCTTATCATCGATGGTTAACTGAGCAACACTCTCCAGTTTTCGTAATCCCGATCAATCAATTCTACTTCGAGTGGAATGTATTCTACTCGAGGTAGAATTTTGGAAGTCCCGATGAATACATTCTACTTCAAGTAGAATAAGTTCTACTCCAGTTAGAAATTATTGATCAGATTACGAGAATTGTGGAGTATGGTTCGATAAGACAAATCTTATAAGTTGACTATTATTCACAGGGGGCCTACTGAAGACAGTGACTCATCTTGTAAAAGGAAGACGACAGTGGAAGGACGAAAGGTAGTCTTACCGTCTGATATCATGAACGTTAACTGCGTTTGACTTCCGGTGTTTCCACTTTTTACCTCAACAGAACCAAGGTCAGCCGTCTGTAAAGATCAATTTGTCATTTATTTTAGATTTCGACTAAGTAAGCACCTACTGAGCAACCACATGAGACTGAAAGTGCATGTATCTCTTGATTTAGGCGTACTAGCAAATAAATTCCTTCCATACAAAAAGGAACAAATTCTACGAAATCGAGAACAACTTTATATGGTGATAATTAAGTCAACTGTTACACGCCGGTATCGAGAGATGTCCTAAAAGACATGGCCTTGTGCGCTGAAGGATTGTTCTGATGATGTAAGCAGCCACTGAGAAACTAAATGTTACTGAAAATAAATCTCTTGATTTGGAAGTACTCCCCATTGCGTACTTACGTCTGTATGCAAACACTATAGCGGAAGCCAGCAAAAAATGACGCACTGGCTCCCTTCTTGAATCCATGGCTGAATATTTTGAATTGAATTTTGTGTTGAACAAAACAAGTATTACAGTTACAGTTATGAATCAGAAAGTACTATGCAACAGGCGCCAAGAAAAGCGAATAGCTTATTCTAACCTTGACAACTCTTTGGTTTAACTAGGCTGTTATGACATGTCCCAATTTTTCTGCTTTACCCTCTCTTGCACGAATTTCTGTGAAGAACTCGAATGTGCATAGTTATCTACATGTTTAGGTAGACATACCAGTCCATTATTATACGGATATACATTACTGCATATGCTTATATCTCTGTTAACATGACAATACCGATGTGGGTGGTCATTGCTTTTGCCCTCATGGATCCAATCAGCGTTAAATCTTAAAACATATAGGCTAATCAATCAGTCAATAATAATAGTCTTGCAGCAGTGAATAAGAGTGACTCCGTGAGTGTCAGTGTTACTGAGTGAGTCAGAGTGAGTCAGAGTGATTGATCGATTGATTGATTGAGCGAGTGAGTGAGTGAGTGAGTGAGTGAATAAGTGAATTAGTGAGCGTGTGAGTAAGTGACTGGGTCAGTCAATCAACCATACAATCAATCAACCAATTTTTTATTTGCTAAGTGAAGAAATGCTCGGTCTTCAAACCTTAGCCATGATGCGAACGTTGTAATTCGTGATATTCGTGCGAGCGAGACTTCGAAGGGTAGTAACAATTCCCACGTAACGATCGTCTTTGCCTTCAACCGTCAGCTTAGTTATCAAAAACGTCTGACATGGCTGCATGGCCTATTTAACATACATCAATGTACAAGTGCAATATTGTCATGCATTTACTTAACGCATTAAGAGAACCTCACGTACACACAATATATATATATATATATATATATATATATATATATATATATATATATATATATATATATATATATATATATATGTATATATATATATATATATATATATATATATAGCCTAGTACATAAATTAAGACAAGGTTGACTAGATTCACCGATTTCATTCTGCCTTATAAACTGACATGATTGCGATTAACGCAGGACCAAATTGCGGTACGGCAGGTTATTGAAAAGGTTAAGTATGTTTGTATGTATGCATGTATCTATGTACGTATGCATGTATGTGTATGTATGCATGTATGTATGTATGCATGTGTGTATGTGTGTATGCGTGTGTATGCATGTATGAATATTATGTAGATATTATGTAATATATGTATGTGTATGCATGTTTGTATGTGTATGTATGATGTGTATGTATGAATGCATGTGTATATATGTATGCATGTACTATGTATATATGCTTGTTTGTATCTTTGTATGTTTGAACAGGGTATGTATGTTGGTGTTGCGGATGTTGAATGACCACCGCTAGATATTGATCGAGAGAGAGAGAGAGAGAGAGAGAGAGAGAGAGAGAGAGAGAGAGAGAGAGAGAGAGAGAGAGAGAGAGAGAGAGAGAGAGAGAGAGAGAGAGAGAGAGAGAGAGAGAGAGAGAGAGAGAGAGAGAACGATACTGATGCATACACGCTAGGATCCCGTCCAGCCCTAAACCGTGTGACCAACGCGCTGGATCCCGATGTTTCTCTGCTTGCTGTACCTCAAGGGCTACGATTTATATAGCCTTATCTAAATTCTTCCTACACGGCATACCTCTACCTGCACGTGCATCTTCAAACTCCCCACGCTCATACTCGAGGCCTACATTACTCTGTAGAATGGCCATCCACTGACAAGGTGATTCTAATGACCAGTCCAGAAGGATGCATCTTATAGGCCTACCCCCTCCATTGGTATGAATGTGTGCATGTGTATAATACCTGTTGGTCGTTTGGATTGGCTTGGCATTCAAATGTAATCGTTCCGTTTGGTCCAATGTCGATGTCCGTAACATAGAGCATGCCATAGACTGTTGTTCCGATTGGAACATCCTACAAAGCATCCAATGTTTGCAAGGTTTGCAAGCATTTAACCAGACACATACAAACACTTCAGGTCGTCACTATCATCATATCATCGTCGTCATCATCATCATTATCTTCCTAATCATCATCATTATCAGCGTCGTCGTCATGAGTGAGACTAAGCCTGGGCATGTGTTTGCCTCGAGACGTGAATCCAGATATGATAGGAATTAATGAGTCTCTTTGTCCTTTTGTCTACTGACCTCTTTGACGGAAACTTGGTAGTTGTCAATGTCGAACTGTGGCGGATGGTTGATCGGTCGGACATTAACAGTCACCACGGTTTTCCTCTAGATCGACACCAAAGACAACAGTTTTAAATTTAAAATGTTTAGTTATACACGCCCTATCATCATCCTCATAATCATTATCTTCAATATCGTCGTTATCGTCATTATCTTCATCATCGTCGTTATTGTCTTTATCGTCATTATTATCGCTACCGGTATCGTAGCTATTACTATCAGCATCGCCATCATCATCATTTTATCACCATTGTCATCATCGGCGTCATGTTCATTGTAGTTACTGTCATAAGCATCATCTACGTGTCGATATTTATTTAGTACGGGATTCCAATCTCAAAGCATTTAGAATACAGTTCCGTAAATAGTCGCCCCTAAGGAAAGTTAAGTGGTATAAATTATCATCATCATCATCATCATTATGCATTCATTAAGCGTTACAATTTTATTACCAAGCACCAATCGATGGCGCTGAGCAATTGTGAGTGAAGGACTTGCTCAAGGTCCGTTCATAATAGCGGTTTTATAGGGAAGGCTCGAACCCGAACCCTCCCCCAGACTGCTCCAACCGAAAGGCTACCGTATCCCAATGTGGTTTATATTGGATTTTAGAATGCACACCATCAAAGATGATTGCCTCAGATGTTGCGCTCCCTTCCATAATACAATTTAATTCGATTTCACATGAAGGGTCTGGGATTTGAACTCAGGTTCCATAGCTGACAAGTCGACATGTTAACCGCTCGGCCACCCGTGACACCCCGTGCCATATCTAAGGTTTATGGTCAAATGTATTACCGAAAATCCAAGTCTGAGGTCTCTGGCGTAGAATGCTGCGTATAATGTAGGATTATCCTGAAAAAAAACCATAAAAGCAATATGTGAATAAGAATTTCTAATGATTCTGAATGCAGACCATAACTAAGTAAGAGCTCCTAGAATCAACAGTTACTATTCCCGGATTGACTGGATTTGCAAATAGGCATTGGCACAATGTTATTGACACACGCACTGCGTACAACTGTGGTGGAGTTAAAATGGTGCATCTACATATTATATGTAGGTATTTATGTATGTATGTAAGCTTAGTGTTTGTGTCTAGAATTAGCAAAACGGGTATTGAGTAGCTTTGGCGTTGGCTTACTCTGTAACTGAGGGACTCTTTAAGGGTCACATCTCCAGTTTGTTCAGTAACTTTGAAGTAGGTAGAATTGGTAGAAAAAACGACATAGACTGCTGACGATATTGAGTAACTCAAAGTACCAAGCTTTGTACCTGTAACGCAGAATCATTCTGTTTACATTTATTAAATTCCTGAACCAGGGCAACCTGTTCGAATTTCAACTCCAAGAAAAAAACCAAATAAAATCCGATTCATTTGCTTTCAATTATGTCTGGAATCAGAGTTGTGTCGGACTCGGTTTTAAGTTAATGTCGGCATAGTAAGCTTAGAGTTTGAAATTAATAATTAGTAAGCCCGAAGTTTACTGAACAAGGTATTTATCGATGACGCACGAAAACGAAGCCCTTAGGCCTATAGTTGAAAGCAACAACACATAGCTTGGACCAATTCAGCTAACTGAAAAGCAGTCACGCGATCTAAGGGAAAGGAAACCAGACAAATCAAGAGATCCATAAAAGAACACGCAGAAAGACATCCAATACGGGCGCATTGTCCTATGGTGGAGACCGATTAAACTTGTTCTAGGCCAAAATATCAGTACTCAATGCGATAATTCATCCTTTTGTATAACTGTCGTTTGCGAAGTCGTTTGCAAGACACTGGGTGGTCATAAAAGACATCAAACAGCTCCCCAATTTCACCCAACTGACACTAAATCACACGCTCTGTCAATCCCTACACAATACCTCCCCGACCCATTCACTGCCCACCAAGCGGAACTCTTCGCAATACAGATAAACACGATCATGGGACAACACGTTTGTCAGAAATTCTCAGAAGTTTTTCTTTAGGCTTGCTATTTTGATTTTAATGTTGACTATACTCTGATTCTTGCTTACTGTTCTCGGTTTCAGATAAAAAATTTTTTTTTCAAGCAGTATCAAGACAGACGGATAAATAGATAGATAGATAGATAGATAGATAGATAGATAGATAGATAGATAGATAGATAGATAGATAGGTAGGTAGGTAGGTAGGTAGGTAGGTAGGTAGGTAGATAGATAGATAGATATATAGATAGATAGATAGATAGATAGATAGATAGATAGATAGATAGATAGATAGATAGATAGATAGATAGATAGATAGATAGATAGATAGATAGATAGATAGATAGATAGATAGATAGATAGATAGATAGATAGATAGATAGATAGATAGATAGATAGATAGACAGATGGTTAGATGGGTGGATGGATGGATGGATAGATGGATAGACCTACTGAAAGTGAAGGAGACAAAATGTTTACCAGAAAGACGCAGACAAAGAGATACACGGCTAACGTTGATACAGACCATGGGCGCCCGCACGTTGGGGGCAAGGGAGGCACTTGTCCCCTCCTGGATTTTGAATCAAAATATTTAAAATTAAGAATTAATTTTAAATAATTAAATTTAGTTATTCTGACATTTCGTTTGCTTGCTTGGTGATTTATACAAAATGTGCTGTTATACATTGAAGTAAAGACATTGGATCATAAGTTAAACAACATGACATTGATTAATCATAGCGTGTAGTGACGGTTTGACACTGCTGACCCCAGAAACCGGGGTATAAAGGATGACCACATGGTGCGGAAAGTTAATTGACATCTGGTTCCAATATCAGGGGTCCATGGGTTACGGGAATGACTGAGAGCACAGAGCTATGACTTTTTTAAGCTGCTGGCAAGAATATTTGCACATGTGCACTGCATTCATTATGGTACATCAATGAAATACACATTTGGGGTTGAAATCCAGTTGGATATTTTGACAGTTTAGCAGACTTGGCATTAATATGCTGATAAGATAGGCCCAGTGAGGAGGGAGACAGCGTGGTGTTTCCAATTGTCTCTGTCCAACGTGTCTATTGGCTGCAAGTGGCCATTATGACTCCAACGACCTTGGATGGGGGGGGGGCGGAGGGGCAGTCCTATTTTCACTAGGCCAATTACAGTATGAACACAGAACCGTAGCACTTAGCAGGCCTGTAGTGACCTGCTGTTGGAAGAACATGAGTATAGACGATACACTGTATTCACCATACCGTGTACTTTAAAAGTGTTAAGCAAGGCATTAATCTGTGCTGCAAGTCTCAACATCGGATGGTTCATAGACATAATTTGTGGACACCATGCTTTGTGATATTACCAGTATATTTAGGCTACCGGCAACAGCAACGTTTTACAGTAGTGGTGAGTTACAATTTTGAATAATGCACATCCTATATTCACCACTGAAATTTAGTTTTAATATACTCGAGTAAATTTTATTTTGATTTAGTCTGACGTTTCATAGCTCTTTGTTTGTTTGACGAATTTGTGTCAGAAATTCAAAGACAGAATTCACATTTCCAGACAATTGTTTAAATTAATATCGGTAGAATGTCAAGAAATTAATTGCAATGACCGAGGTAAAAAAATAGCCTAGCTGGAAATGGATAAATCTACTGCACCAATGTTGAGTAAGGCAGGGACCTATCTAAATGAATCGATTATTGAAACGAGCCCACACTCGCGTCTACAGTTCTAACCTCTTCGTGGTTGCAACTATACAGTGGCGTGCAGAGGTTCTTTGATGCCCGGGGCCAACCCCTTCATTGGATGCCCCTAAATTGTTCTTTCCCTAATTCATTCCCCCTCCCCTCCTACTGCACTGTGCAGGAAATTTTTTAGAATTGCACACTGCCGTAGGGTACTTTTAGCCTATTTTGACGATCGGAAACCGAATTGTAGACTTTGTATTTTATGCTTAGGAAGTTAGGCTACTATTACTAATCATAGTATAGCCTGTATGGAAAACATGACATAAAAACTTTATTCAAATTAAATATATATGTAATATGTCAGCACTCAGTCTCAGCGGTCAGCCACATACCCACATTTATTAAGTTCGATTCCCTAAATTGGATCTCCTGTCACAAAACACTTGAACTACTTCATTTTTTACATCCCTGGGCCAACGCAAACCGTTGGATGCCCCCCCCCCCCGGCTGGATGCCCGGGGCCGTCGCACCCTCGGCACCCCCCTCTGCACGCCACTGCAACTATATATACAGCCAAATACGGACAATGTAGGACCTAGGTTGTGTGTGACGAGCATATGTAGGCCTAATTATAATTGTAAGTGCTCATCTATAAATTCAAGAAAACTCATCACAGGTGCTCCCGAACCGACTTAACAAGACCACAGTTGATTAGAATAGTCTTTAACTGCTTGTGAAATACGGTATAGAAAAGAAAAGAGGGTCTCATACGGAGCATAGCGAGTAAAATGAACCAATACAGAAAATAATTATTTTATGAAGAATATGGTGGACGAATTCGGCAGTGATAGTCGACGGCTTCAGTTTCCTTTTATGTGCATGTGTCGTTGTGCAGAGTCGGTATTCAGTTTCTCCATAGCAGTTCATTACTTACAGGTTTTTTATTCTAAAACATATGCATAGGCCTAATGCACGTGGTAAAAGAGTATACAATTTTTGTAAATTATTGCCTCCGATTATTATGTTGCAATGTCGATTTTCAACTATTACACAAATATATCTTTAAATCCGTTCTCTCAGCACTTGTGAATAAGCTGGTTCCTTCCGTTTAGCTTTACAAAAGCTCTCTAGAAATTTGGAGTTTATGATTACGACTTCTTACAAGTATGCCCATTAATATTCGTTCATATTCCTCATAGGTCCCGCATGGAAATATGGGCAAGCCAACAGGCTTTCTACTTCCTTAAAAATTTTTTTGTACTACATGGTTGTGTCCCCCTTGAAAAAAATTCTGCGGGCGCCCATGATACAGTTCAGTTCTTGGTCCTCTACTAGGCCTATACATCCTTTAACTGCTAATCTAGGTTCTCTTCTTGCATCTTGCTCACTGCTGAGTCACTGCTATGCGGATGACGTCCAATCCTACACCCATTGTTCTGCAACTGAGGCAGCTGCAGCTGTTCGGCTCATGTTTAGCGCTACTAGCACCCTTAATGATTGGATGTCTTCATATCGTTTGCGTCTCAACCCCTTGAAGACGCAATATATTTGGTTTGGCACTCGCCAACAGTTGGCCAAAATCCCTTGTCTCTGAATTCCCATCCTTCACTTTTCCTCTTCTGTTCGTGACCTTGGTGTTATTTTGGACCAGGAACGTTCTTTTGCTGAGCATATCCATGGGCTGACGCGTGCTTGCTACTACCAACTGCGTCAGCTCCGAGTCGTTTCCCGTTCTCTTTCTTTTTCTGCAGCCTCCACCTTGGTTCACGCATTTGTTGTAAATCGCTTGGATTACTGCTCTTCTCTCTTTGTTGGACTCCCTCTTTCTTGTCTGGAGAGGGTTTTGCGGACGGCTGCACGCTTTGTTGTGGGTATCTCCAGATTTGACCATGTTTCCGAATACATGAGAGATGTCCTTCACTGGCTCCCAGTTCAACAGCGCATCCTTTACAGGGTCTCATCAATGGCCTGGCAATGTGTCTTAGGCCGGGCACCGGCTTACCTTTGTGAGTTCTTTACTCTTACCTCTGCTTGTGCGGGGCGCATGTGTTTATATTCGTTTAATGAAACAACAGACATAACGCTGTAGGTGTACAAGGAAGTGAATTAAAATTGTTAATTGTTAATAATAGCTTAGTAAGAGTTAGAAAATAACATTCTAGATATGAAGTTTCGAGAGTCTTTATCTGGTAGATTAAAATTGTGAGGACGATTTCTTAGGGAGTAAGGAGTAATATGGTTGGTTGGGAATAAACATCTAATTGAGTGATTTTCATTGAGTAAAGCTGCTTTAAATAAGGCCATTTCGGCTTTGAGCACAAGCTCAGCTATGGAGGGAGAGATAGTTTGAACATATCCAAATCGTTTGAGTTTGTTCAGGAATTGTTCAAGGCGCAATTTATCCTTGCCACTTATAAGGCCCCACCAGGCTGGAGAAGCATATAAGGTTCTAGATACGATTGTTGCATAGTGATGAGATGTAGTGAGTCTTGAGATGCTCCATGATTTTTGATAGTTCTTAGTGCAAAAAAGGAGGAGGTTCCACTTTTTATCAGTTGATTGATGTGCTCAGTGACTGTTAATTTTTCTCCGATGGTGACTCCGAGAATCTTGATTGATGTTGACCGTTTAACTCCTGTGATTGAAGGGTTGTCAGAAAGTGAGGGTTGGTTGCGTTTGATGATAGCCATTTCCCGAGTTTTATCAGGATTGATTTTCAGGTTCTTTCTTTCAGACCAATTGTAAATATGTTGGATTTCATCATTGGCTGTATTTAATGAATTGGATCCAATTAATAAGTATGTATCATCAGCATATTTGGATAGACGATTTTGATGGTGAATAGGATGGAGATCAGAGATACAGACAATAAATCCAGTGGGGCCGAAAACTGATCCCTGTACAACACTGGCATTAATTGAGATGATGATGGATTTGGTTCCATTAAAAATGGTATAGTGGTTCCTGTCTTGAAGATAGTTAATTAACCAGTTATATATATTGTCTGGAAGGGAAAGTGAAGCTAGTAAGTGTGCAATGGCAGAGTGACTGACAGAATCAAAAGCTTTAGAAAAATCCATAGAGATCATGATAACATATTTATTATTTTTGAGAAGGTCTGTTGCATGATGTATGATAGAGGTTATTGCTGCAGTGGTAGAACCAGTAGGTTTAAATGCAAATTGATCATGAAGGGAAATATGTTTTGGCAAGCTTTGAAAACTAGGATAGATAAAGGACTGGACTACTATACGTTCAACAAGTCTAGATAAAACAGAAAGAACGGAAATAGGTCGGAAATCAGAAGGTTTTGTTGGATGAGAGATCTTGGCCTTGGGACGTATGATGGCAGTTTTCCATTGGCTAGGAACAAAAGATTGAATTAATGATTGATTGATTAGTTGGGAAAGGACATAGGAATAACCAGGTGCAGTTATTCTAAGAAACCAAGCAGGAAGGCCATCATGCCCATCTGCAGTATGTTTAAGATGATCTAGTAAATTGAATATTCTAGTTTCTGTTACAAGAGTCTGCTGAGAGGTGGTAGTAGCTTTAAAGAGGGGAGCTATATAATTAGGATCAGTGGAGGCGTCAGCAAAAAATTTATTTAGATCGTCTGCACTTATTGATGAGGATGTTGAGGGATGGTTTGGTTTCTTAGTGAGTAGATTTACTTTCTTCCAAAGGGATTGAGGACTTTCTCGAGGGTTGGAATATTTAAGGAATGATGCATTCTTTTTTGAGATGGCTTTAGCAATCCTAAGAGTTAAAGCTTCGGCTTTCTCATTTTTTCCTTTCCGCATGAGTCGGTTTTTAAGTCGAAGCAATCGCTTTATTTCTGGAGTAATGTGTGGAGGATCTTTAGATGTAATTGTGATGGTTCGAATTGGGTAGTTGAGATTTAATCGATCAGTTGCATCTAGGTAGAAATTGTTCCATACTTCTTGTAGATCTGATGAAGAGAGAAGTAGACTTGAATCAAAGTCATCAAAACCTTGTAATGTCAAAGAATGCTGTGAAGGAGATCTTTTCCTGAAAGTTATAGTTGTATGTTCCTTTCCTCTGTCTGTGATTGAGTTTCCGGTCGTGGCAATGATTGCTTTGTGATCACTACGAATGGTTGAGGAGATGACTTTTATTTTGAATAGATCAGGTGTGGAAACCATGAGCTGATCTAGAACGTTACTTCCCCGAGTAGGAATAAAAACAGTTGGAAGTAATCCAGTTAGTTCCATAATTTTATCAATGTTTAGGCGATTGAAATCACCACCTAAGATAATGAGAGCATTATTATCAGATCGAGAAATGTCTTCTACTGATTTTTCAATCCAAAGAAGAATTGAATTGAGTTGGTATATTGGTTTGGGTGGGTGGTAAAGTGCTCCGATGAAAATTTTTTTATCTTCAACAACAGATTTAACCCAGAGCAGTTCAATTTCGGTAGGGAGATCTTTGATATGGTGTTGTGTAGCAGATATTGAATCTCGAATATATATTGCAACTCCGCCTTTTGTTCTTCTTTTTCGGTCCCTTCGAAAAGTTTGGTAGCCTTGGATTTTACAAATGTCTTCAAGGTGATGAGTTTTAAGATGAGTTTCAGAGATTATCGCAAAGTCGAGATTGTATCCAAAAAGTTCAGCGCTTAAATGGTCAAGCGCATCTTTTTTGGCAATAGAACTGGCGTTGATTACCATTCCGCTGAATGGTGATGGAAAATCGGTTTTAGGTAAAGACTTAGGAGATGAAACAAACTGATTATGTAGTGGAATTGAAGTGAGGTAGCGGATCTTACATGCAGAGACAGAGGGAGTAGATCTGGGTGAGCGTCGAGATTTGATGGTGTAAATTTTTCTCACTTTACGACAGCCTCCTCTGGTTCCTCGAAAATGTAGAATTCCATTTTGTTTTAAAATTCCTAGGAGATTGTAGAGGTTGCAATTAACTCTTAAAAAGTTATTACTGGGTTTAAGGGTCATCAGTGCTTTTGGGCTGTATTCAAATGGCACAAGTGAAATTGGTGCACTTTTCCTATCGGAGAGGGACATTTCAAAGTTTAATGTTACCGTTTTGGTGGAAGTAATCCATATCGTGGAACAAACGAGAAAAATCCAGAGTCCAGAGACAAATTGAAAAGTCATATCAGTTATTTGAGTAATGATAAGCTATTATTATTCTCATAAATTTACGTTTAAGTTCAAAATTTGTGAATTTGTTTTTGGCCGCTATTCGGCGCTCATGACGTCACACAGATCTCTGGGTTCTAGGACGTTTGGTCAACGGACGATTGGTCAACGGACGATTGGTCACGGACGATTCATCAACGGACGATTGGTCAAGCGGACTGTTCGTCAAGGGGACTGTTGATCAAGGGTCCTTTCGTCAAGAGGACGGTTGATCAGAAATTTTATTTTAGATATTGGAGACGCTTTTAACCCTCGTAGCATGTTGGGGTCCATATGGACCCCAAGCGCCTTTCACTCAACTAAAAATCAGGGATGCCATGCACTTAAGAAACTGAAATTTTATGACTTTCCATCATTTATGGCAAGGAATAATCCCTGCGAAAAAGAAAATTCCACACCACTTGTGGGGCCTGGTATGAAGAAATTATACACTTGAGGTGTTGGGGTCCAAATGGACCCCAATGGTAATAACGCATTTGGAGATAACGCCAAAAAATTAATTTTGACAATTTAATCCATGATTTAACATTGCAGTGTCATTGGTTTAGTTTGTGTAAAGTTTATATGCACCATATTTGTTCATTTATTCATTCATTCATTCTTTCATTCATTCTGAGAATTTATATAGCGCCCCTTCTTTTTACCTACTCAAGAGCGCTAACCGTCCAGCCACGGCTGAAAAAGAAAGACTTGGAGTGATCTATGTAACACAGGCAAATTTCTCAGTAGTAGTAGGCGTAGTTCCAGCAGGAGCCCATTCCAAGTGGAGGGACCCACAACTGAGAAAGCCCGACACTGCCTAGTAAAAGAACGAGCACTTGGGACCAAGCGCTGCCTTCTGGTCGAGGAGCGAAGTGCCCAACGCCAGTGGCGTCACTAGGGCTGGTGTCACCCGGTGCGGTAAGTCAAGGTGTCACCCTAAAAAAAGTGATGACCTTTTTTAGGAATTCGTCTCCACAAAAACTTCTTGGGGAATTCGTCTCCAACGATTTCATCTCCCAAAAAAAGTTGATGACCTTTTTTTAGTCAATCGCCTGGTTTTTACTATTTCCATCCTTTTCGGCCTCCAACCATAATACCAGAACAAAACCTGATGACTTTTTTTAGGAATTCGTCTCCACAAAAACTTCTTTGGGAATTCGTCTCCAACGATTTCATCTCCCAAAAGTTGATGACCTTTTTTTATTCATTCGCCTGGTTTTTACTATTTTAGGAATTCGTCTCCCCAAAAAGTCATGACCTCATCTTAAACAAATTTTTTTCTCATGTTGTGTGTCACCCCCCTCTGAGGGTGTCACCCGGTGCGGTCCGCACCCCCCGCACCCCCTTCGTGACGGCACTGCCCAACGCGATAGGTCGTCACTCACCTGCTGGGCGGGAAAGGTCGCGTAGGTAAGATGGGGCACAGCCAAGAAGACAGTGAGAAACTAAAGCAGCGATCCGATAGGAGATAGGCTAGGCGATCAAATCAAATCAATCAAATCAGTCTTTATTGTACCGTGAGCAGTGCATGTAACATCATACAATGTAAAACATTAAAACGTTCACATTGAAACATTCACTGTTGTTTACATTTATTAAAAAGGTAAATTAACACAATAAGCACTGATCATGGAACAAGGGCGACCCAAAAGGGGCGCAAGCCCCGCTAGGTTAGGGTAACCCACATTCCGAATTACATATTGACGGTGGGTGCATTATTATTAACAGAGTTCGTAATAAGGATCACAGAATCAGCGCGTGCTACTCATAACACAGGCAGATGACAATCAGTTGGCAAAGCTGCTGGCAAAGCTGGATCAGTAGGCCTAATATTAACCCAAGCAAACAAAATCTTTTGAGTTTAATTGATTCAATCTTTTCTATCTACTAATCTCCTTTGGTTTTCAAATATTTTATCCATTGATTTTTAAAAGATCCAATTGTAGTAAGGTTTCGAATGCTCAGTGGTATACTATTCCATATCCTAGGTCCAATAGAACGAAGTGAGAATCGATAATAGTTAGTTCTTGTATATATTTCAGAGACCCCCATGGCTGATCTTGTAAAATGATTATGTATTTCAGTTATTTTAGTAAAAAATTTAGGAAAAGAATTTGGCAACAGATTATTTAGATACTTATACATAAAGATACCAACTTGCATTGTATTTATATCATTAAATTTTATGATATCATATTCCGTAAATCTAGTTTTAGTGTGTGAATGTCGCTTGTCAAGTGCAATTACTCTTATGGCCCTCTTTTGCAGTATTGAGAGTTTCTTCAGTCTTGTGGGATAAGTAGATGCCCATATAATATTACCATAAGTAAAGTATGGATATATTAATGTGTAATACAAGCTTTTTCGTATATAGTCAGGTATGAGATATGATATTTTTGCCAGTATACCTATATTCTTGGCTATTTTTGTTGCAACAGCATTAATATGATGTTTCCATGATAAGCATTCATCAATATAAATCCCAAGAAATTTAGTTGATTGTACCTGACTGATTATTATATCATCTATCATAAGGGAATTTTGCAATACCGGAAGTGGTTTTTTAGCAGAGCGAAATATAATATAGCAAGTCTTTTTGATATTTAGTGAAAGTCGATTAATTCTAAACCAATCAGCCACTGCTTCCAGTTCTGCATTTATTGTATCCACAAGTTTGACTACAGATTCACATGAGTGAAATACATTAGTATCATCTGCAAAAAGAATAAATTTTAAAATATTAGATGAATTAGGGAGGTCATTTATGTACAACAACAAAAGTAAGGGGCCAAGATTTGAACCTTGCGGCACTCCAAATTTCATAATTTTCCATGACGACTTGACGTGATTACATTGGACCATTTGAAAACGCTGAGTTAAGTAATTTTTAAACCATAAAAGAGGGACACCCCTTATTCCATAGTTTCCCAATTTATTCAATAGTAATTTATGGTCCACAGTGTCAAATGCTTTGGCTAAGTCCAAGAATATCCCTACTGAAAACTTATTTTCATCTATTGCCTTTAAGATTAAGTCTTGATATTTATCAGTGAAATATCAGTAGAATGCCCTGATCGAAAGCCATGCTGGTTAGGATAAAGAACATTCATTTTTTCTACAAAGTTATTCAACCTTTGATGCATGGCTTTTTCCATAATTTTGGAGAAGTACGACAATATGGAAATTGGTCGATAGTTTGACACCTCCTGCCTATCGCCTTGTTTAAAAATTGGCACAACCTTCGATAATTTCAATCCAGATGGAACAATACCAGTTGAGAAGGAGCAGTTAATAATGTCCGAGAGGATTTTTGTAACAGAGCCCAGTGTTCGCACTGCTATCAATGGGTCAATTTCATCTGGACCTGTACTACGAGTGAATTTAATAGATTTGCCAAGGGTTATAATCTCCTCCGGGGTTGTGGATATACATACAAATGAGTTTTGTATAGGTGCATTCATATACTTCTCATATGTGCTGTTAGAGTCAGGAATTTTATCAGCCAATGTTTGACCAACTCCCGCAAAGTATTCATTAAACGCCTGCGCCATTGATTGAGGGTCTCTATTTATGGTACCTTTAATTTTTATAGAATCAACAAGAGTCTCCCTATTTTTATTATTAACAATGGATTTGATAATGTCCCAGGTTTTCCTCAGGTCTTGCGCATGAGTGAGAAACTCATTTGAGTAATATAGCCTTTCTGTTTTAATTCTTAGTTGCTTGAATTTATTGCGGTATGTTTTATATTTGCGCTTATTGTCTTCAGTCGGAGTCTTGATGCATTTTAAATATAATTTATCCTTCGTCCTACAGGATTTTAGTAGTCCCTTGGTCATCCACGGCTTGCATGGTACAGACTTTTTATGTATCTTAGTGACCAGGGGAAATACAGCATCATAGTATTCTTTATATTTAGATTGGAACAAGTCATATGCAATTTCAGCATTATTATTCTCAAGGGCTATTTTTACAGGGGACCAATCAAGTGTATTGAGGGCATCATTAAACTGCTCAATGAGGTGGTCACTAATGACCCGAGAAGTAACGTCGGTTTTCCCAGAGGTCAACAACTCTCCCTTTCCAACCCATACAATTATTGGGAAATGGTCCGATATATCTGTGACCAAAACTAGTGGGTCAACTATATTCTGCCAAAAGTTTGTAAAGACATTATCTATAAGACTGGCAGTAAATTCTGTTATCCTTGTAGGACAATCAATAGTAGGGAGGAAGTGAGAAGACATCATAATGTTGAGAAAGTCTTGAGTCAGTGCATGATCATAGTATCTTAGCAGGTTTACGTTAAAATCACCAAGGAGAATCACTTTTTTCGCTTTCTTAGTTAAGAATGGAAGTAATAGGCCTATTTCAGTATTGAATACATCCAGGGGCTGGTCAGGGGCCCGATATATCACTCCAACAACAAGATCAGGCCCTTTAGTTTGGGGTACTGCTATAAATAGCGCCTCATGAGCAGGCACGTAACTAGGATTTTTCGTTTGGGGGGGCTTAAACCTTGAATATGGCAACATTTATACAGTGTTCATACGAATTTTAGCCGTAAGCATACAACGGCTTGACTTGTTTGGGGGGGCTTCAACTTCGTTTGGGGGGGCTTAAGCCCCCCCAAGCCCAACGCTAGTTACGTCCCTGCTCATGAGATAATATGCCAGAGGAGACATTACAATCTATTTCCTGAAATATAATACCGTTTTTTAAGAATAATCCCACTCCTCCTCCTCCATGGGTGGTTCTCGGCTTACTAATAAATTTATATCCAGGGAGAATTGAAGTATTATCATCCAGATTATCCAGCCAGGTCTCTGTTACCGCTAGTATATCAACAGGAACCTGGGACAAAAGTAGCTGTATTTCCTGCATTTTTGACACTATACTTCTACAGTTTATGTGCATTATTGATAACATGTTTTTATGTTTACAAAATTTATTTGCCATTTGAGAGGAAGTAACATAAAGAGCCCTATCCTGTTTTTCGTTATAGTAATTGCTGTCCGGGTCAATTTCATCCCTATTAAGAAGGTGTTTGTGATTTACATTATCAGTAAAGAGTTCTAGTCTTGGTAGATTACTCAATAGGTCGATTTTTGACGTATCAAAAGTTCCCTCATCCAAAGCCATCAAATAGCTATTTTGTTCAATAATATGATTAAATGGAAATACTTCATCTGCACAGTAGCAACAAAACCATTCGCTGCTGTCAACTACCCCAAAAATTTGCTTACTATAACATTTATCGTGCCATAGGCCCGTACATAAATTGCATCTGTAGCAATTATCGCCTGATCCAGCATTTGTTTTACATACGTTGCATCTATTACTGACTTTGTCTGTGTCCTTCAGATTAATTCTCATAGACATTTTATATGCAAATGGAACAAAACAAGAATAAATCAAATCTTAAACTAGTTAACAAAATAAACCGTGTAGCTAACGGTCAACAGAAATAAGAAAAAGAGGTCTGTATATATGCAGCACACGCACTGGAAAGATCATCGCTGTCTATCCTCCCAGCATGTACAACACCGAACAAGAACCCTGACTACTTATCAATATCAACTACTAATACATATCCAACAAGGTATCATAGTATCATAATCATAGCGAAGTTGAGAGGGGAGTGGAATAGTAGTTACTTTAACAAGAGTACATTTCCTCTTATCATAACTTGTCCAGACTCAAATATTAAGCCAAAGATCCTCACTTGGTTCACTTCATCAATGGTAGAAAAAATTAAAATTAAAATTAAAATGTAAACATTAGACTTAAGTTCAAGGCTAAATATTGCTGCCTATTCCATACTAGTATAAGGCTCTGCTGGAGAGGGCATGCTTCCTACCAACACCTATACCTTACCAATATCATAACCAACAGTTGTCAATAGTGCTCAAAACTTACCAATATCATAACCAACAGTTGTCAATAGTGCTCAAAACTCACTTCTCCTTAGAAGCCTAATACACTTGTGATCAAAATTAAAATCAGAAAGAACCACTATCCAACAGTTGTCACCAGAGCTCAAGCACTCATTTCTCACAGGCTTAATGCAATTGCAGTCATCAGTAGAACCAGAAAGAGCCATAACCCAGCTCTCAGTAATACTCAAAATTCACTTCACATAGATTTAGTGCATTTGTAATCAAAATTAGAATCAGAGAGAGCCGCAATCCAGCAGTTTTCATCATAACTCAAGCATTCATCTCTTATTGGCCTAATGTTCTTGTAGTCAGAACAAGAAACAGAAAGAGTCACAATCCAACAATCCAAAATTAATTTAGTTATGTTTTTATAATCAATATTAGAATCAGAAGAGCCACAATCCATCATCAGCCAATGACACTCAAAGTTTACTTATCATAGGCATACTATGCGTGCAGTCTGATTAAATCGGAAGAGCCATAATCCACATCAATACAACGCTAGACCTGATATTTTAATCAGACCAGTATAATCATAATTATGCAGACCGTTATCATTCACACAGTTTTAACGAATTATGAGCAACCACAGTTTGCTAAGGTGATCTTTAAGCCCAATACCCTCCATTCATCAAATGACAGGTATCCTTCATAGCAGTTTCAAATCCGCAATTTCAACCAATCAGCAGTATTAGTCACAAACATGAAAACAACATACTGGCGGTGAACCCTCCAACAGGGTTTAAAGGTAGTAACTGGCAGCCCAATTACAAGCTCCTAGAGCCTTAGAACTTGCAGTTTAAGATTATCGACATACTGGCTCCCAGCCACCTCATACCTGTCTCTTATTAGTCTGCCGCTCTCCAGGGTCCTATGGCCCAAAGTCCCCAGTGTCATATCAATCAGATTATCTTAGCTCAGAAAACCAGGTTTCAATCACAAAACATAGAAGTGTATTAGTCCAAGAACCAAAATCAAGAAGACTTGGTTAAGTTATTACCATCTCAGTGTATACTTTCAGGATTTGAAGACAGTTCGTAGGTGTGGAGTGCTATGCGACTGTGGATCTGATGAGCAAGGTGGTCAGAGGCAGGTAAATATCTGATCCAAGCAGAGATAGTCGTTCATGTGTCGTTCAGTGTTAGGCCTGGTTTATTCAAAAACCTTTAACAGATTTGAATCCTAGCATTCAGCAGAGTTAAATCATAGAATGACAGTAGTTATTAATGCAAGGATTCTTGAGCGTAACAGTCAGATTGTTCCTGTTAAGCGAATAACTCCTGAGCAATCATGGCCTTGAGCAGAGTTCACTCATGGAATGTCAGTAGTCGTTGATGTAGGAGTTTCTGATTGTAATTACAAGTCTGTTCTACCACGTATTGTTCGCTCCTCTTAAGTATCTTTACAAGATAGTTCCATTGCGTTGCGATTAGCCTATTCCTGTTGAGCGGGCATCTCCTGTGCAACCTTGGTACTGAACAGAACTCAATCATGGCGAGGAGCAAAGTTCTTGAGGGTAGTTACAAGTCTGTCTTACCACACATAGCTTGCTCTTAAAGGTGTTTACAGTGTGGTTGCAACTCGGTTCCACCACGTTTAGTTTACTCCTCTTTGATTTACAAGATAGATCCATGGCGAAAATGAGCAGAACAATCACGTAAAGTTTACACCACTTTGCAGGATAGTTCCATTGCGAAGATGAAGCAGAACAATCAACGAGTTCTTGAGTGCAGTTACAAAATTTGTTTTACAGCGCATAGTTTGCTCTTTAAAGTGTTTACAGTGTGGTTACAAGTCGGTTCTACCACGTATAGGTGTTTACTCCTCTCGAAAATTGTTTACAGAATCGATCCATTGCGAAAGTGAGCAAAACAATAAACGAAAATCATTGGCTACCACGTATAGGTTACTCCTCTTTGAGGGTGTTTACGGGATAGATCCATTGCGAAAATGAGCAGAACAATCAACGAAAATCGGTGTTCGGCCGTTATTAGTCCATCTGGAGCAGTTCAACCATAGATCAGCAACAGTCATTAGGAAAGAAATGAAAATAAAAAGTGTAGTCCGATATGATGTCAATCACGAGTCCTTTTAGATTGCATGAAGTTAATCATGGCTCATTGCGTCATACTTAGGGCTTCAAGCTCAGTCATGTCAGTAATTCTTTGCGGCTTCTCAGAGATGGAGTCATTCCGCCTTATAAACACCAACCCACCGGCCGTCCATGTGCGAAAGATCACCTTTTTTCTTACCAGCAATCGTGTCGTCGCGTAGATCTTTGCATTCATGTGGGTCAGAAATTCATTGATATATATCTGTGGTTGAGTAGTAGTTGACTCTGTTCGAAGTTTTTTCTTTGTGTGATAAATCTCATCTCGAAGCTTCTTGGTGACGAATTGCACGACCAGTGGCCTGTGTAGGTCTTTGCCCCGATTTGGTAGTCTATAGCTTTTGTAGATTTGCTGTGATGTTATTTCTATTCCTAGTTTTTCTCTTGAGAAGTCGATGAATGGCAAGTCACCGTCTCCTCCCTTTTCCCCAATCACTTCTGGAATTCCGTGAACAATAATCGCTGATTCATGAGCTGTGGCTTCCAGAGAATTCAGTTGTTTTTTCAGCGTTACATTTTCTTCAGCTAGAGATTTTATGCATTTGTCTACTTGCCCATAGCGCTTGTCTATCAACTCTGATGATGCCTTGAGCAAAGACTCGTGCAATTCCGCTTTTATATCCGCTTTGAGCGATTCCCCTAGCGATTTAAATAATTGTTCGTACGCTGGTTTGATTATCGCAGTGACCTTTTCAATCAACACATCCATTACCTTCGCGTCTAATATCATCTCCACAAGGTCCTCCGTTTTCGGTAATTTCTTGGACATTTTTATCGACCGTTATTAATCCATCTAATCTCGTAACATTTTATATAATTTCAGGAAAATTGTTCGGCGTAAGCATTTAGTTTATCAGTTTTAGATAGACACGTTTCAAATTTTAAGCATAAGCATCCGCCATCTTGCATAGCGATAGGGAGCCAGTGAAACACATCGCCCATATAGGCAGAGACAGAAGAATACCTGGAGATACGCCCGACGAGTCGAGCAGTTGAGTTATTTGCAGTGATGAAGGTTCTTATATAATTATATTCTAGAGAATATCTGTGAATAATTTGATGACTCCGAGAGTGACAGTAATTCAGATAGTAGCGCACGTTACAAGCTAGCAGATCAGTCAACTTCCGAAGAATCACAACTGGGTACATACATTGTTACTGATCCTGTTTCTGATAAAGATTTATACACATCAAATGAACAATCTGACGAAGGCAATCTGTAGGACTATTTTTATATTGGCCCTGTATAGCCCTGCCATGACTGGCTATAGAAACTAACCCAATGCTACGGGAGGGCAGGGTTCCAAATATTTTTGATACAAGTTCCTGGCCCAACTGCATATTCATGAAAGAACTGGGAATGTCTCTTGTGCAACAACAAAATGCGATCGAGGATGGCAGCAACAAATATTTCAGTTGGTCTGAGAACCATCATGGAAGAATGTCTTGCAAACAATGATGCAGCAGAAGAGAATTTGTTTTGAACAATCAACATGTCAGTAGGCAGTTAGGCACTGATAATATGAATAGCAACCAACAACACTCCATACCTCAAAGGAAACGTGGAAGGTGCAAATTATGCACACGTGAAGAATACAGAGTGTTTTTGGCAAATGTAGATCCTTTTGTATGTGATGGACACAGTAATGTAGTGTTGAGATCATGCGAAAAATAATGTAAACAACATGTCAGTTGCGTTTGGACTAGAGTTTACTCGAGCGCTTCTGTATAGCCCTGCCGAGAGAAGCGCTTTATAAATGTTCAGATAAGTTAAGACGTTTAGTATTTGTTGGCGTATCATGAAAAACAGTAGAAAGCTTTTTGTGCCTATTCTAGTCATAAGCTCAGGAACAAAAGTAGTCATAAGTAGTGAACTGGAATACCATCTTCAGTAGATATTCTAATATTACTAAGATACAATGATGACAGCAGAAAAATTACTAAGATGCAAGAACAAGTTGGAAATTTTAGTCAATTCCCTGCTTTCTTACTTTTTTCCCTTTTCCCTCCTTTTTTCAGCTTTTATTGCACAATAAAGTCATAACAACTGTCACCTTATTAGAAAGCAAAACAGTATAATTTGACCACATGTCTTATTGATACTACATAACGTTTTACCAATAATCCGTTGGTTTTAACATTGGGGTCCATATGGACCCCAACACCCTAAGTGTGACTAACTTAGCGACATACTACGAGGGTTAATATAATGTCACTTCTCTTATCAGTACAAACAACTGCACTGGTACAGGTATACGGTAACCCTTTGAAATTGACGACCACTAATTATCCCTAGAAAGACGAACCGCGGAATGCAATCGCTGCTCATGTGCAGTCATCCAACGATGTTGTCCAACGATGTGGTTGTTGATCGATACGCTGGAGAAAGGATTGTCAGAAGCAGAAGGGGGCGTTCTCACAAGGCGCAACTGGAGTCCAGGAAGTTGGTACCAATAAATACCGTGACTTGGTCGGAAAAGTCAGAGTTGGGGGATATGGAAGAGCGAACGTGCTAATATATATAATATTTGTCTCATAATTAGGTACCTTCGTGTTTTAACTATTTCACTACATTTGATATAAAAACTACTACATTAAAATTTATTATTTGAGGAATAACAATGTCTATCTATTTTATAATTTATTTTCAATGATTGACGATTTTTTGATCAACTGTCCTCTTGACGAAAGGACCCTTGATCAACAGTCCCCTTGACGAACAGTCCGCTTGACCAATCGTCCTTTGACCAATCGTCCGTGATCAACCGTCCGTTGACCAACCGTCCGTTGACGAAACGTCCGCAAATACCGATCTCTGCGCTCAGCTTCCCGGGGAGACTTCGTTGTTCCTTACGCTCGTACCGCCATAGCACAGCGTAGGGCATTTTCGGTGGTTGGTCCTGCCGTTTGGAACGATCTACCTCTTAAGATTCGCTCCCTTCCTAGGGATTTCTCTGGTTCCTTTTACAGTCTCCTTAAGAGATTTCTTTTTGACTGTGCCTGGGTCGGGAGTGCCTCTGAATAGATTCCTTGAAGGGGCGCTATATAAATGTTTTAGATAGATAGATAGATAGATAGACAAACAATTATTCACAGCTTAAATGAGTTAACATTATGTAAGAGAATCATTCGACCGATTGCAATTTACTCTTGTTCCAAAGGTTTGTTTAGAAGTTTCTCACCGATTGGAGTATCCTCGCTGAGACCATTGACGGTTAGCAGGTCATACAGACTGTTTGTCCACACGTCCTCTTGTTGGCCAGAAACACATCCTGAAGTAAAACAATCCATACTCTTAAAACAGTAACTTTTCCACCAAGTTGGCAGTGCTGGATTTAGACTTAGTGAAGCCTTAAGCTGTATAACTTGGATGACCTTTGTTAAAAAATTACACCAGAAGGTCTCACAAAACTTGAAACATATAATCAATTATGCCTTTGAATTATTTAATAGTATTGCATTTAAAGTGAAAAATTCATATCTATTTCCCCAGGCGAATTGGAATTTGCTACACAAGCCCTTTAAAAAGGTTCTACATAATATATATATATATATATATATATATATATATATATATATATATTACACATCAGTGCTTTGAAAGCCCGGCAAAATTCTGAAGATATTTAGTCCTCTGCGGATTGTAAGGCCCTAAGCTGTAGCTTTTCTTAGCTTATGCCTAATCCGGCACTGCTAGTTGGGCATTAAAGATTAACGGTGAATGTTAGCAAACTTTGAAATTATGTATGAACTTGAACAACTCCTTTCATAGGTACTTTGATTGCGCTATGAAATGTTCATCAACATCACCTATCCAAAGAAAATCAGGGTTTAATAAAATTAAGCTGACGCTATAGCCTATAGGAGTCAGTAAGTTAGATTTGAGTAGGTTATTAAGCTAGGTCAGATCACGCCGTTTAATCTAAGAATAGAGAAACGACCTGGCACTAAACAGAAAAGCAATCGCAATAGGGCTTATTTAACATCACGGGAACATATAGATTTCATAATTGTTAGGACCCCAACTTAAGACCTTGCTTAACTAATTTTTAGCACCCTCAGAAAAAGACATCGCTTACCAAGAAGCAGCAGCAAGAACTTCGCGCTCATTCCTGAACTCGGTGCCTGAAATAAACAGCATTTAGCGTTGAATTCAATACTATCAGGTCACACTTTTCCAATATCTCCGACAGTCATTAGAGAACGACTCTCAGAGGTTCTACAGAGGCGCAGTGCGAATGTTCCGTTTGATTTACAGTTTCAAGTTTACTTGGGACTCTGTAGTAATAGAATACCATCCAAAGTCATTGTCGGTTTTGTTGTCGTTGCCATCATCATTGTGTTAGTCGTTGAGGTCGTTCCTAAATCTCAGTAATTTGTTATAATCCAGAGGGATTATTGTTACTTTGGCTAAAAAATAATAATTGTAATAATTCATTATCAGTGTTTCTGCAGTTGCCAAAGTTGCTCTACCAGCTAATAGACTTTTATCAGTTATTGAACTTATTGTTATTGTTTCGCCAAGGAAAATAATTTGATTAAGTAATAAGCAGAACAAAGGTCTTACCATTGCTGCCAAGACAATCATCTGCAGATGATATATTTCAACTCAGGCTTTGTTTCGATTTGATATTTTCACGCCCAGTGCAGACGACGTTCAATGCTATGCAATAGCTCGGTCGATTCTCATGCGCAGACTACGATATCCACAAACAGGTTGAACGTCTTCTCGAATCAAATCGATGCCTATATCTGGATAAATATCCAGTCCTACTCGGAGGTAGTTTTCACAATGTTGGGAAAGTCGAGCTTATTTATAGCACAGTAATTCATTCAGATATTCAGTTGGAAATTTCGTTAAAAGAAGCGATATTGGACAACAACAACATCCTTTTGGTGAAAAATGGCGTGGGCTGTTACGCTTGGCCTGTCGTAGGCCATGATTGCTGCCAAGAGCGTTGGTGGTTGGCTGTAAGACATCATCGTAGCGGCGCCGTCATTCGCTGTAGCCTATACAATGCAACGGGAATTTTTTTAATGCGTAGAACCGCTTGGCTGAATGCATAGGCCTACACGATCTAGGCCCACGACATCCTTCGTATGTTAAACTAGAATGCAGTTGAGAGTGAAATTGCGGTCACTCTTTGTTCCTTAAATGGAGTCGTGCTCTCAGATCACAACAGCCTTTGGAGCACTGGGCTCCAGCAATGGACTGTAAATATACATGTCAGACGTACAACTGAACTGTAAAGCAGAGCATTGGCTGAAGCGTCAACAGGTAGAAAAAGGCAAACGGAGTCCTTTGACTTGGCGAATAACTAAGTGAGCTGCAGTAACTATAATGCTGTCAACATGGGTGTAATTTCAGAAATCGCTTTGAACACAGATTTTGAACACAGACCTTTAATTTATTTATAAAGTTAAAATGATTTTGTTTTGCCAATCGAAAAGTAAGATAAGAAATATTTGAACTGAGGCACCAATTGCTAACAAACCAAAAAGTGTCATGATCTTTCTACTACCTGCCAGTGATGGGCAATAACTATTTTTTTTAGTTAACCTAAAACTATTTTCCAACTAAAATAAAATAAAATAGTTTAACTATTTAAGTTGGAAACTGATTTTGGAAATTAGTTAACTAAACTAAAATAATGACCATGACAAATTGGAAAAAAATTGGAAAAACAAAAACCATGACAATTGGAAAACAACACGAGGAGATAAATAGGAGACGTAACACTAGAGCAAGTCACGAAATTCGTATACCTGGGAGGAGTGATAACGGAAGATGGCAACTGCACAGAAGACATCAAAAGAAGATGTGGATTGGCCTGCGCAGCGTTCGGGGGATTGAACAAAATGTGGAGGGCAAAAAACATCTCCATCGGAACCAAAATGAAACTATACCATGCCTTGGTGGAACCAGTGCTACTATATGGATCGGAATGCTGGTGCTTGAAGAAAGAAGATGAAAGAAGACTATTGGTAACAGAGATGAGTTGGCTGAGGAGAATCAGGGGCAGAAGTAAAAGAGAAAAAATCAGAAATACAACAACAAGGAAAGAGTTGGGTGCAGTGGTAACAGTAGTAGAAAAGATACAAAAAAGAAGACTCGAGTGGTTTGGCCATGTAGAAAGGATGGATAACAGCAGATTACCAGTCGCAGCCCTACATGGACAGATCGAGGGAGAGAGAAGTAGAGGGAGACCGCGAAAAACGTGAATGGACAACGTCAAGGAAGACTTGAAGAGCAAAGGCACGGACTTAACCATGGTGCGCGAAACTGTCAGAGACAGAACACTATGGAGAAACTTCATAAGAGCCTCATCGTCGGGAAACTGATGGAAGAGAAGAAAGAAGAAAGAAGAAGAACTAAAATAATAGTTAAACTTTTTCCAACTTTTTTCCAACTTTTAGGACAAACATTTTCACAATTAAAGACGTTAAGTGAACTGTAATAATGCAAAGCGCAGTGGTTAAATTGCTCATCCAGAGGTGGTGGGTCTCTAAATATTTGCAAATCCAAAACACCTATGGCTAATCCTAAATTACAACAGAGACGTCATTTCAGCTTTTTCCAGAGGGGAGGCATAAAAGAGGTTAAAAAAATTTTCTGCGCTCATGCGCAAACATTTTTTCCACCTTTTTTGGTATTTCTTTTTAAGTGCTTTGTATGTAATCTACATGTCCAAAACTTTAAGCCAATGTTGCAAATGAGTCTCTTTTTTTCTTGTTTTACCCCTTTCTTCTTCCTCCTTTTGTTTTTACATAATTTTTTATTTTTTTTTCTAAAAATCTGGGGGGCGACAAATGCTCCCTGGTCCCCAAATGACGCCCCTGAATTACAACATGCATGAAACACGACACATCACCGATAATTGAAAGCGAAAACATTAACAATTAAGATTGAAATAAATATTAGGCCTACTTCACATAACATGTTACAGAAGACTAGGCTTTGATCAATGCAATAACTTACAAAGCACATAATGAACAAATACCAAAAATTAATATGCAGACTACTTTCAAATTGAAGAGCCCAGTAAGTAAAGCAGTCTGACTATAGCCTTAGATAATAACAGATATAAACCCAGTGAAAAGCTGAAAA
The DNA here is from genome assembly GCA_963556255.1 of Allolobophora icterica. Taxonomy (NCBI): domain Eukaryota; kingdom Metazoa; phylum Annelida; class Clitellata; order Crassiclitellata; family Lumbricidae; genus Allolobophora; species Allolobophora icterica. The sequence goes on from OY744610.1 coordinate 10,587,905, forward strand.
TTAAGCAGGAGTTTCAATACTGTCATTCTGTCTGTGCCACAATATGCTGACTTAGAAACAAATCCATATACTGCCCTTCATGCTTCTGTGGCTGTGAACGTTCTCGGTGCTTTGCACTTGCCTAAATCTGTTGCACGCTAACCACTCACTATCTATCCCGCTATAGGGCAGAAATTTGGTTCGAGGTTTCTGCTCCACTTGTGCCCCCTAGCCAACTCAGCTATAATGAGTACACCGACAGTGGACGAGATGGCGAGGTTGAGGATTGGCCACCCCTCCTCATATGCCAAGGCTAAGAAAATGAAGTCGCTAACACTTCAAACCCATGGCTGTCTGATCAGGGCTAGATTAATAGCTTAATTTAACCTTCGCCATACGCGAACAAAAAAACTACGTCTTCTATGCTTGGGGGTCCAAATGACCCCCAAGGTATACCTGTTCCTGGGCATGGAATTTGATAATTTTTGTTTCGTTTCTAATGTTTTATGGGTCAGGGAATTCATTGCAGCTACTGCCAAATGCGTGACCTTCACGGATGACCTTGAAATTCAAGGTCACATGATTTTTCAGGTGTATCTCTGCTTCTTCGCATGCTATCTTGAATATTTGTTTTCAGAAATTCAAGGCCACGTGATTATGCACGTGACCTTACCTATCTCAACTGGAACAGCCATTTTTGTTTGTTTATATGTTGTAAGTCTACAAAATTTCGAAAAATAACACAGACAAAGCAGTTTCAGTCTTATATTCGTGAATAGACAATGGCTAAAAGAATAACAGGTGCAGCGGCCAAAGAAATCATTGGAGCCTGGATAGCGAATGACTATTTCGATGAAGAAGCTGTCGACGACTTCCACGATGAATCGGAAGAGGACGAAGTGGATAACGTCGAGGTAGAGGAAAGCACGGATGAAGACGAACAGGACGTGGAGGACATTGCTCCAGCAACAGACGATATCATGTTGTCGAAAGACGGATTGACACGTTGGTCGAAAAAAGTTCCTGCTAAGCAAGGTAGACGAGCTGCTGCTGATATTGTTAGAAATGTACCCGGCCCTGCTACAAATGTTATCCTTGAGAAGGCTTCAGATGCTTTTGCGCTATTCTTTGAAGATGCTGTTCTTGAAAAAATTCTGGAATGGACAAATCAGGAAGCGGTGAGGGTGTGTGCTGAGAGGGGTTATAAGAAAACTTTCAAACTATTCACTCTCTCAGAATTGAAAGCATTCTTGGGATTGTTATTTGTTATCGGTGTTACCAAAGGCAGGAATGAATCTATAAACCAACTGTGGGGTGAGGAGTGGGGACGACCGTTTCTCCGAGCAACTATGTCAAAGAGCAGATTTGAAGGCTTTCTTCAATTCATTCGTTTTGACGATAAGGAAAGCAGAGCTGAAAGACGTGTGACAGATAAATTGGCTGCAATAAGAGAAGTAACTGACGTGTTCTCAAACAGATGTAAAGAGAAATACATTCCCTCGGAACAAGTTACCGTTGACGAAATGCTGTCGGCCTATCGTGGCAAGTGCCCATTCAGGGTTTATATCCCGTCGAAACCCGCTAAATACGGAATAAAAATTTGGATTATTGCCGATGTACCCACAGGATATTGCACGTATTTCCAAGTTTACACAGGGAAGATAAACAATGTTCCTGAAAAAGGGCAAGGTGTGAGAGTTGTAAAAGATTTGTGCACCCATTTGTATGGCTCAGGACGGAATGTGACAACGGACAACTTCTTCACCGATGTTACTCTAGCTCAACATCTGTTAGATAATTCTCTGACCCTAGTCGGAACATTGAGAAAGTCGAAAGGATGCATACCTAGAGAAATGCTACCAAATGCTAAACGAGAATTGTTGTCATCAGTGTTTGGATTTTCCGATAAGATGACAATAGTGTCATACGTGCCAAAGAAAAATAAGGCTGTCACCTTATTGTCAACTGCTCATCACGACAATGTGATCTCGTCCGAATGTCACAAGAAACCAGAGGTCATCCTTACCTACAATAGCACTACAGGTGCAGTTGACACTTTGGACAAAATGTGCAGACAATATACAGTGAAACGTTCTACCAGACGATGGCCATTGACACTTTTCTTCACCCTTCTGGATATAGCTGCACATAACGCATCCGTGATTTGGTTTCATCAACATCCTGAATGGGTGGATTCTGCAAACACTAATCAGAAGGACAGAAGGAGAGCATTCATATTGGAAATGGGGAAAAGTATGTGTCTTCCATGGATCGACAGCAGAAGAAGCACGCCCTGCATAAGCGGCAGAACATCGATAAAGCGGGCTTTGGAATACGTGAATCTGCCTGTTCCTACGACAACACAGAACGACACAGTCATCACTCCTCAGAGAGGACGATGTCACATGTGCGATCAAAAGAATGACACCAAGACGAAGCACAGATGCAGCACGTGTGGTCAATTTGTTTGTGGTAACCATTCCACACAATTATTTACCTGTACCGAATGTAGTTAGATACACTGGCAACAAGCCATAAACAAATTATGAGAAGTGAAACGATGTAACATAAGATGTAACATAACATATTCCAGTTGTGTTTTGTTTATATTTTGTTGAGTTCCTTGTACCAAATAACCATAGAAACCAAAAAACTTCGTTGTTCTAACAGGTATAGTAGCAGAGATAGGTATGGTCATGTAAAAAATCATGTGACCTTGAATTTCAAGGTCTTCCGTCAAGGTCAGGCATTTGTCAGTAGCTGGAGTGAATTCCCTGACCCCTAAAACATTGGAAACAAAAAAATAATCTTCAAGATACCTTGCGTAGAAGCAGAGATACACCTCATTGTATGGACACTAATGATATGGACATGAATTTCACTCTAAGATCTCACCAAAATGACGTCACAGCGTCAGAACTAAGCGTCAACGTATGACGTCACTCATACCATTTTGACAAGGAGGAATTTTTAGGAAAAGTCACCAAAGGAAACTTTTTGGTGCCCACATTTTAGAAAGTTACAGATGAAAATATACCCCTGGGGGTCTATTTGACCCCCAAACGTGTGGCGAAGGTTAAAAGACTGCAAGAAAATATGTTGCAGCATGACGACCGTCACGACCCTTAGCAATCCATCCACGTTCGATAGCTTTCTTTGCACGCTGGCCAACTTTCTTTTCGACATTATCTGCAGACTGGCCAACGCGATAACTATAACTAATCAAATGACGTGCTATTCCAGATTTACAAACCATTCCAGCTCAGCCTTCCGAAATTCCACAAGCGAATTATTAATTAAGCAAACTACTGTGTTATCGCTCGGATGAAGGCGCAAATCTACTTCTGCTGCCACAGCCTTGGGTTACTACTTACTACCCTTCAACAGCGATTATAAAACAGCAGGCAATTTAAGTTAACACATAGGCCCAAGTAGTTTTCTATGATGCTAGTAAATATTGAACCGCACTGTGAGGCTGACGAATGCTTATCTGATTTTCGGTGGCGGATCTCCCTATTGAGGTGATGGGTCTCCCTGTTGAGGTGACGGGTCTCCATTCTTAGGTGGCGGATCTCATAATTTGGGTGGTGGGTCTCACAATACAGGTGGTGGATCTCAAATCAGAGGTGCCGGATCTCAGATCCGGCGGGATCCGGCTGAATTTAACCACTGGCAAAGCGTCAATGACAATTTCACCTTCAAGCTATACAATGTGTACTGTTCTGGCATACAATTACATGTGTATTGTAAGTAGTGTATGAATTTGAAAAAAACGGGCTGTTAATGCTAAAAACATGCAGTGTTAAAAGGTTTTTTTCCTGACAGCGTTCAATGTTCACTGTGGAAATATAGTTGCATATTGCTGATTTTTTTAGTTAAACTTTTTAGTTAGCAATTAAACTTTTTTAGTTAAACTATGGTTTTAAGTAAACTTTTTTTTAGTTAAAAACTTCTTCCTTAACTAAAATTTTTCAGTTAAACTAAAAGTTAGCACCTTTTTAGTTAACTATTGCCCATCACTGCTAACAGCAACCTGTATCCAAGCACTGTCAACACATTCAGGGAATCAATCAAATACAATTTCAATGCTTTTAAATCTTCGAGGTGAAGTAATTGATCTGATATGACTTTTGATAATTTGTCCGATTCAAAGCTAGTCCAAAGTTTAACACTTGGGCTAAATTTTAGACTAGCTTTGAATCTGACAAACTATCAAAAGAATATAGATTATTTATTTGTATCCGTCGTCGCCAGATGGCTTGGACCAGGAACTGATGATGTTGATGATGATGAAGACAGTAACGTTGAAACAAACCGAATATATTTGTGTTGTATTTAGAGTTTAAAATTTGTTTCCTTAAAGTTTCTCACCCATTCATACGATCATACGATAACTGCCGGTGAAACGAAAATTAGGTTCATATATAAATTGTGGTTGAAGAGCAATATAAAGGTGTGTACATGGTGTCTAATATTTTGCATACTATTCGAAGTTCTTCCTTTCTCTCCTGAATATGATAAGCACAAAACGTCATTAATTTTAAGGAATAAATGTGATCTGCTAATCTAGTACCAGGGCCACCGACAGAAATTCCGGGCCCCTAGGCATTGAAGTCACGGGTCCCTAAACTATCATTAGGCTTTATGAGAATGTTGATTGCGGGTCCAGCCCTGATCCCTAAAAATCGCCGGAAAATCGCCGGGCCTCTGGGCATTTGCCCCTCTGGCCCCCCTCTCGGCGGGTTTCTAGTAAGTAGGCCTATATGCATAAAGGAATTTGGTATTAATAATCTAATCCTAATCCAATTGCTTCTGTAGCGTCAAACACTTCATTCGATGGTTGCTATGAGTAAAATGTTATGATCGATTGTAGAAGCCAGGTCGAAATGCGATAGATCAGAGGACTGCGAATGACGACAGTTCATGCAAAGATACCAACGACACCAGGGACGCCTTATCCCGTCTAATGAAATAATGAATCGCTTTAAATATACGATGATATAGGCCTAATGCATAAATATATCACGTTCTGTTCATGTTCCTGCGTTGCTTTAAGTATGTAAGTGGGGAAATCTGTATGTGAAATTGTGAAGCTACGCTTGTCGGAGAATAATGTCGTGCGTAGGCCTATACTGGATAAAGTTCATTTATTTCATATATTTAATATATACATATCGTCACCCATATTAACAGCAGCACTCATACCTGCCTCCAACCACTAGTTTCTTCGTAAATAGCTTCCCGCAGTCTGCGATCATCGGTTATGGGTCTTTTGGCTGAGCCTATGTGTAGCACTGTCCATAGACTCTGGTGCATTGCGTATTCCTGTGGAATGGAATCGAGTGCCAATGTTTTTTAAGTTGCTGGAACTACTTTTCTTCTTTAAAGAAAGACCTCAGCGCTTTCTATTTCCCACTGGCCTTCACGCATATGGAAATCTAACTGCACATCACCTTATGTGTGACTTTGCGCGCGTTAAACATGTTTGTAGTATTAATAATAATATATTTGGATTGGAAAGTTTTTGAAAGTGTCCAAGTAAGTAAGCCTTAACATGCTGCTCAATCAGCAGTATAGATAGGTCATCAACAATTTTAAACACTAAGTCTTGATGGATCTCTTTAAATGGTTTTTGAAAACTCTAGCCTTTGTAGCCAGTCGAGTGTTTTCAATGCCCACATATATAAAAAAAGATCTTCTGTGCCACGCAACTATGAGCATCGATTCTGAAACCTCTGTTCATGTGAAGCGCCTCTCAACTATCTAGACCAGATATAGGCCTACCTTCGATTCTATCGACTCTCGAGAAGAGTTACAAAGTTGTAGTTCCGATATGATAGCTGCATGGCTATCATAAAAATCCTTACGGAACATTGAATAGTAACTGCAGGGCTCTATAGCAGGAGCGCTGCTCTGTAGATAGATTCTAAAGAGCAACTAAATGATATGGCCTACTAAGGATATTCTGCAAACCACAGCAATTACAAATACTGTGTATATAATTATATTGAGTGAATTTTTTTTATTGCGGTAACGCCTGTTTTCAGCTGAACTTGATCTTTTATGCTTGAAATGTAGAAATGCGTCCTTGACAAATTTCTTAAAAGCATTATAGTAGCTTATACTGAGTTTTATGCAAACGTGATTTGATGACTTCTAGTTATTATGAGTGGACAACGCAGTCAAATAAGCTGACCAAGCAGCAAATGGAATACACGAACGTGGTAAGAGGAACCGTGTTTCATTTGGAAATGCATTACATCATGTATATGACGTTATAAATAATGGGAAGTTTGAAGAGTCGTTTAAGTCACTAGAGTTGAACGTTTTCTGACCGGTTCTGTTACTATGGTAGATTCATCATTCTCCGACACGATTCAATACTTGTATCGTTCTTATTCGGTCCAATGTGGACGCTATTTCCGGCATGTACGTAATCATCGACACTAGATATTGTTATTTTTTTCTCGGTTAACAATTTCCAAATGATGGACATATTCGAGGCGCTGACAACAACCATATCGCATTTGTAATATTCACAAAAAGAATCGTGAATCAACCAGCGACTCTGATCCCTTATAGTAACAACAACTCCACAGACTAAGTTGCCATGACAACATCCGTCACATCTTGCATACAGTTCGGCCTTCACGACACATTCTGAAATGCAAAAGAAAAAATTATATCATTGTATTTGCATTAAAGCTTCTGAAAAGAAAGGGAATAAAATATCGCATATGAAATTTCAAGTTTCAAATGAAGTAGGCCTACCTATCGTTGACCGAGTTTGTTAACTACAAAACGATTTCAGTAGGCCTAATTACTAGATAAATGCAACAATATACGCAGTGATGGGCACTAAACTATTTTTTTTTAGTTAAACTAAAACTATTTTCCAACTAAAAAAATAGTTAAACTAAAGTTGGCAACTGATTTTGGAAATTAGTTAACTAAACTAAAAAAAAGTAGTTAAACTTTTTCCAACTATTTTCCAACTATTTACGACAAACATTTTTGCAATAAAAGACGTTAAGTGAACTGTAATAATGCAAAGCGTCAATGACAATTTCACCTTCAAACTATGCAATGTGTACTGTTCTGGCATACAGTTACATGTGCACTGTAAGTAGTGTATGAATTTGAAAACACAGGCTGTAAATGCTAAAACCATGCAGTGTTAAAATGGTTTTTTGCTGACAGTGTTCAATGTTCACTGTGGAAAAATAGTTGCATATTGCTGATTTTTTTAGTTAAACTTTTTAGTTAGCAACTAAATTTTTTTAGTTAAACTATGGTTTTAACTAAACTATTTTTTTTAGTTAAACTTCTTCCTTAACTAAAATTTTTTAGTTAAACTAATAGTTAGCAACTTTTTAGTTAACTATTGCCCATCACTGAATATACGACCACCTGTGCGGGCATAGTTTGCAATCTTCACCTAATGAAGGACACGCTATACAATTCACACAATTAGGCCTACGTCTTGCACATTTAAACAACATTTTATTACGAACATTTTTAACACGCGTAAAGTCACACTGAAATGCGCATTTGAGGCGCGGGTAGATTGCAATGGACAACAGAGTCGAATCAGCTGGACATGCAGCGAATGGGATACACGAACGTGATAAGAAGAACTGTGTTGTCCATTCGTTTTACCGTTATTTTAAATAGTAGAAGTAGTTCACGAGGTAATAAGATGTTGGTGAGAGTTTAAAACAACATTAGACGTATTCAAATGCTATACAACTATATATGTCCAGTAAAGACTTAATTTATATTCGTTGATATCGTCTCTTCATCCCATCAGTATTTACATAATAAGGCAAGGTTCATAATTATCAGAATTTCCATACAAATGCAAATCTGAACATGATATAGGCCTAGTCATATTCAGCCAAATCAATGTTGTGGTCAATTTCGGTTGCGACTAACGTTATGAAGTTGTTAAGTAAGACTGTTTGTTTGCTTCTCCAGATAATCTTAATTAGATGCTGACCAGCTGAAACCTCCAGATAGCTGTATCTAAGCAAGTAGGTTTGATCGGAATCAAACAGGCACACACGCATTGCATGGCATAGACTATAGAACGATTACAAGAAATGTTAGATTGGGTCAAGCTAAAAGGAAGCATAATAACTCAAAAACCCATTCGAAAACTGGTTTAAAATAATTTTGACTCTTTGCTAATCAATTCAATAGTTGTGGCAGTTGTCAACTATGCTGGTTGGTCTCGTACCTGTTGTTGGAGGCTTTTTAGTAGTAGTTGGGGCCCGAGTAATTGCTTGTGGACTGGCTGTAGACATTTGCTGAGTAGTTGTTTTTGACGTGGCTGTAGATATTAGCCGATAAGTTATAACTGGTTTAGCAGTTGACATTAGCCGAGTAGCTTCTTGTGGTTTGAATGTGGACGTTAGCCGTGTTGTTGACGTTGGTTTGCCTGTAGACATTAGCTTATAAGTTCTTGCTGGTTTAGCAGTTGACATTGGTCCAGTAGTTGTACGTTGCTTAGTTGTTGATGTTGGTCCAGTCGTTGTCGGTTGTTCGGTTGTTGATACTGACCCAACTGTTGTCGGTTGTTCGGTTGTTGATTTTGGTCCAGTTGTTGTCGGTTGTTCGGTTGTTGATACTGATACAACTGTTGTCGGTTGCTCGGTTGTTGATATTGGACCAGTCGTTGTCGGTTGTTCGGTTGTTGATACTGATCCAACTGTTGTCGGTTGTTCGGTTGTTGATATTGGTCCAGTCGTTGTCGGTTGTTCGGTTGTTGATACTGATCCAACTGTTGTCGGTTGTTCGGTTGTTATTACTGATAGAACTGTTGTCGGTTGCTCGGTTGTTGATATTGGACCAGTCGTTGTCGGTTGTTCGGTTGTTGATACTGATCCAACTGTTGTCGGTTGTTCGGTTGTTGATATTGGTCCAGTCGTTGTCGGTTGTTCGGTTGTTGATTTTGGTCCAGTTGTTGTCGGTTGTTCGTTTGTTGATACTGATCGAACTGTTGTCGGTTGTTCGGTTGTTGATATTGGTCCAGTCGTTGTCGGTTGTTCGGTTGTTGATTTTGGTCCAGTTGTTGTCGGTTGTTCGGTTTTTGATACTGACGCAGTTGTTGTCGGTTGTTCAGTTGTTGTTGCAGCTGTTCTTCTATGGCATGCTGAATAAACATGTAAAAAACCTCAAAGACAAAGTGCATATGCTAAAGCGAACAACGAAGAACACAACTGTGATGCTGTCGAATTTTTCTAGTATTAATGGGGTAATTAGCGAGTATCAAATCTCATAATTGCAGATTTATGAAAATGTCTCACACCAAGCTAAATGGACAAAACAGTTGAGACTAGTTTGTGATAAGTTCCTGAGGGACCAATTACAGAGAGAAAAGTTGCCGGGGACTATTTTTCAGCACCAATAATCCGGGGAAAATCCGTTAAAAAGCTTTCGAACAATATTCTTATATTTTGCGTTCTTCCTTGAAATTTTAAGGCGCTCACTCACCTGTACAGGTAGCAGTGAAATCAGGTACATTCTTCGCCAGATATGAAGGATTGGCAAAAGGTGGAGCAGCGAATGTCACAGTACAGTCGTAGGTCGAAGAATCGCTTTTAGGAATGGTGATGGTCGATGTGGAATTCCATACATATGGTGTAATAATAGTCCTCGTAGGTTTATTTGTGGCATAAAATTGACCATACACTGTCCAAGTCATGACTGCATTGATCGGAGAGACGGGATGATCTGCATAAATCATTGTGCATGATACGTTGACACTGTCGGGCGATAGCTGAATGCAGGAACAGATTGGACCATAACCTGGATGACAAGAAATCACTCGTTTTCATTGAGTGATTTGCCGTTGAAATGTGTTGCCGTACTTTTCTACTTCTACGCAACGTTTCTTCTCATAGCGGACACAAAATCTGGTGCCGCTGTTAAAATATCGGTTCATGCTGTTCAGTGTATCTGTTGACTGTTCATTTAATTTGCTCATCTCAGTCAATTTACTAAGTCTGTCTAATTCTAAATGGTCATTAAACTTGGCAAAAATGGTGAAATTTAAGAAAATTTAAAAAAGTTATTTTATTTTTTTTTACAGAAGAACTTAGATTTTCAGTTTATTGTATGTTTAAAAAATCTTATCTGACACTACTTGCCTCGCCCATTATGATGTTTAAACTTTATTTTCCACTGCAACATTTCTGTTAGAGCTGCGCGATGTTAGTAGTTCGCTAGCGGTTAGTGTTTAGCGTGCTGATTGTCAAACAAGACATCTAGGGTTCAAATCCCTGCCAGGAATATACATTGAATACCGCCAATTTAGATTAACTTAATAAGCACCTGTGGTTTGATATTTCAATTTTATTCGTTATGCATCAGAAAGTTACAAGAAATAGTTTACTCACGAATGACAACTAATTTAGCAGATGTCTTGTTGGTGTTTGCAAATTCAACTGTGTATGTTCCTGCAGTAGTTATCGAACCTTCTGTTTCATTTGTAGTGGCAGTGCGTACAATTAGACCAGTTTCGTCAAACGCGTAGAGTCCCATTAAAGTTGGAGATATAGCATCGTCAAACTTGGTGATTTGATAAGATAGAGATGCGTTTGAGGTTGGCCTAATAGACCATGCAGAGCCATTAGGTCCAGCTGCACAGGTCATCATCGTGTTCAGTGCTCTCTTGTATACAACGGTATTTCTTAGGGATACTACACATTGTCCATATGCACCTGAAACACAAATTTCTCACTTTAATGATGTGTCTTCGTGCTTAGTGTTAACTGTAAGCAGAGAATCTACTCAGCAGAGTTGAATTCGCAAATGCTGGATCAAAGGTCAATTAATTAATTCACAGTGTGTTGTTGACGTGGTTGACAGTTCTAGTTTTGGCACGAAGGCCTCAGCCAGCGCACTAACGGATTAATTTTCTGTTGGAGTTCTTTGAGGAGGTCTATGAGAGGATAGACACGGGAAAACCTGTAGATGTAATTTACTTAGATTTTGCCAAGGCATTTGATAAAGTACCTCATGTAAGGTTGGGCAAAAAGTTGCAAGCAAGTGGGATTAGAGGGCAAGTACTAACATGGATTCAAAACTGGCTATCAGGCAGAAGACAAAAGGTGGGCATAGGAGATAAACACTCTAACTGGACGACAGTGCTACGTGGAGTGCCACAAGGATCAGTGCTTGGACCACTGCTGTTCGTACTTTTTATTAATTACATGGACAATGGGATTTTATCAAATATTTCTAAGTTTGCGGATGATACAAAACTATGTAGAGCAGTGGAGGATGAAGAAGAAGCGGAGATACTGCGGGAAGATCTAAGAAGAATGTTCAGATGGTCGCAGGATTGGCAAATGCTCTTTAATTTGGAAAAGTGCTCAGTGATGCATAAGGGGAAGAGAAACAACGAGTTTTCATATGAAATGGGGGCAATGTATTGAAAGTGAGTGAGGAAGAAAGGGACTTGGGATTGATTATACACTGCTATGCATGATTTTTGATGTTCTGCCAAAAACATGTTTTTCTAAAAGATTTTAGTCTGCTGATTTCAAAAATGATATCCGTTTTTCTGTATCACGTAGGGTTTTCTCGACATCTCTGCCGCATTTGACACCATTGATCACAGCCTTCTTCTTCAACGACTATCTTCTTGGTTTAGCGTCTCTGATACTGCTCCACTCTGGTTCCAGTCCTACTTGTCTTCCCGATCCTTCTCTGTTAAAGGTTCCAGCCTCTGCTCACAACCCCTTTCTCTTTCCTGTGGTGTCCCTCAAGGCTCCGTCCTGGATCCACTACTTTTCATCCTTTATACCACACCCTTAAGCCATCTCATAAAATCCTCCTCTGTCGACCACCATCTCTATGCAGATGACACCCAACTCTTCATATCCTTCTTCCCAGACTCTTTTTCCACCGCCATCACACAACTACTCAACGTGGTTAACCTTATTTAAGAGTGGATGTCATCCAATCTCCTCTGCCTTAACCCTTCCAAAACTGAATTCATCATCCTAGGCCTTCCTGATCAAATCAAGAAAATCCCTGATCCTTCCATAAACCTTTCGACTAACTCATCGTCTCTCACCTTCACCGCTGACTCCCCTGTTCGCAATCTTGGTGTTATTTTTTTATCCACACCTCTCCTTCTCTAAACACATCTCCAACCTCTCGCGCTCCTGCTTCATGCACATTCGTGACCTCCGACGCATACGACCCATGCTCGACCTTAAAACTGCCTCCACCATTGCTACCTCCATTGTTCATTCAAAGCTTGATTACTGCAATTCTCTTTTTCTCAACCTCGAATCCACTCAAATCAAGCATCTACAGCTTATCCAAAACTCACTAGCCAGAGCTGTCACTAGAACGCCCAAACATCATCATATCACTCCCATCCTCAAATCACTCCATTGGTTAAAAATCACAGAGCGAATCCACTAGAAAGTTCTATCACTATCCTACAACTCCCTACAATATTCCCAGCCCAAGTAACTTCGTGATCTCTTCACCATTCAGACCCGATCATCGTCCTATCTCAGTCTTTCTCGACCCCCAGTCACTACTCACCTCAAGTTCTCCAACCGAGCCATTTCCATCACAGCACCACGCCTCTGGAATGATCTCCCTCCTGAATTCCGCACTTTCTCAGTGCCTCCATCATCATTGCTACCCGTCCTTCATCCTCCTCCTCTTGTTCCTCTATCTATCACCCCCGGACTTTCACTCAGAACTGAACTCTCACCTTTTCAAATACTCCTACCCTGACTCATCTGATCCTCCGCCTTCCAATTCTTCTCGCCGTAAACGACACCCGCCTTGACAGCTACTCTGCCTCTCCTGATCTGGTACCCTGGAATCGGACTTGGACCACTTTTGGACTACTCTCTGGAAACCCCCTTTGATTTGATGGACTATTTCTGGATGATGAACAGAGATTGTTCGTCAGAGGAAGAACACGCAAGACAATCTAAGAAAACACGTTTCTGTCCCTAAGACGGTTTATGTCTCAGTTTAATTGTATACAAGATTTTGCCATATATTTTGTATAAAATTATTGTAAACATCTGGGCACTGTCATCTGTTTCTAAGATTTTGACATCAGGACTTTTATAAACCTTTCTTATAATTTTTTTCTGCAGTGTATCAAAGAGAAAATAATTTCTCAATAATGTAAAAATTCAATAAACTTATAATTTGATTTGTACGAAATTGTGACGTGATGGCCAAATTTCATCAACATATTTGAAATCAGGATGTCAGAATTGTATAAAATCAGTAAAAATAAATCAGACATCTGATTCTTTCTTTTAAAATGCATAGCAGTGTTATGCACAAGAGTGCAAAACCTTCAAGGCAATGTGCCGAAGCATCCAAAAAGGCAAACTTAATTTTAGGTATGATAAGAAGGACAATAGTCACTAGAGACAAGGATACAATACTGAGGTTGTACAAATCGCTGGTTAGGCCACAGTTGGGATACTGTATCCAGGTATGGAATCCATACTTGAAACAGGACATTGAAAAACTGGAGAAAGTGTAAAGAAGAGCTACAAAAATGATTTGGGGCTACAAGAACTTGAGTTATGAGGAAAGGCTGGAAAGGTGTGGGCTAACAACATTGGAGAGAAGGAGGAGCAGAGGAGATCTAATCGAGGCTTATAAGATCATCACTGGAAAGGAAGCACTGCAATGAGAGAGGTTCTTTGAATTAGCACCGAACAATTAAGGCAACTCCGAGGCACAGATATCAATTATTTAAGAGGCCGAAGGGAACATTAGGGCATAAATTCTTTAGTGCAAGAGTTGTAGACCTGTGGAATGGTTTGGACGATAGTAGGCCTACTGTCTCAGTGGACACTATAACAGCTTTTAAGAAGAAGCTAGGAAAGTTGGGCTATTAAGCGTTCCAGGTTAATTTGGTCTTCTGAACCACTTAAAACCCTTGTTATGTTATGTTAATACTATAGAACAATTATGCAGTCTTACCGGCTCAACCATCGAACGACTGTGCTCCTGTGTCGCTTGTTATAGATAATAAGATATTGTTTTCTTCACGTAATACACAATTTTAGTAAATCAATAAAACTATGTGGATGACTTACTTTTTCTTGTTTGCCCAGAAGTCATAGGTCGTTCAGTTGTCGATGTTCGACGAGTAGCTGTAGGTTGTTCAGTTGCGGATGTTGGCAAAGTAGTTGTAAATGGTTCAGTTGTCGATGTTGGAGTAGTAGTTGTAGGTTGTTCAGTTGCGGATGTTGGCAAAGTAGTTGTAATTGGTTCAGTTGTCGATGTTGGAGTAGTAGTTGTAGGTTGTTCAGTTGCGGATGTTGGCAAAGTAGTTGTAATTGGTTCAGTTGTCGATGTTGGACGAGTAGTTGTAATTGGTTCAGTTGTCGATGTTGGACGAGTAGTTGTAATTGGTTCAGTTGTCGATGTTAGAGGAGTAGCTGTCGGTTTTACGGTTGTTGTTGCAGCTGTTGTTCTACCGCATACTGAGTTAAAGTGAGGAAACAAAGGTCTTGTGAAACTGCATGAGAACATCTGAGGTTTATCAGAACATATTTATTTCGCCGTCTGCCTTCAGGACCAGTCTCTTTCGAAAAGCTTACTAGAGTAACTAGACTTGTGGAAGTGATACAATCTCGTTTTCTACGAAATTCTTTTAAGAGTTTTGTGCCGTATGTAGTCTTTGACGAGATTTTGATATATTGATTTCGCATGCTCTATGAATGTTTAACCTTTTGGAGGAGAGGTGGGGTATGACACACCCCATAGCTATTCTAAGTGAGGTTTTCTACGGAAAACGTGGAAACAGCTTGGATTATTTTTGTTTACCTTAGTGAATGTGAAATACGGACACTTTACAACATCTTCAGGGACTTTTGAACGCACAATTTTTTTTAAAATTTGTTGCATATTGAAATGAAATTATAATTTCTCGTGTAGCAAGCGAGTGTGCCTTGAACACGCTAATACTTCAATACGTCAGTCGAAAATGATGACTGAAAACATTCTCTATTTCACTTGAAATATCAGATATTATTACGCTTGGTAATGTTGTGAATGAGGACAGAAAAATGCACATGCTAAGCAGATATTGAATGGTTATTAGTTTACCTGCTGGCCATTTCAATAATGATCGAAAACAGTTATTTGTTGTGATAATCACCAGTTTAGTTGATAATTGGTTATAAAACTATAGCTTAGCTTACAATTAATACTATGTAATTGATAACGCGACTTGCAAGTAAAACATGTATTGGGGTTTGTCATACCCACCTCACCACAAACGTTCCAGTGCTTCGACTCACTTCCAAATGGTTAATGAGTACATTTACTATGTATAAACGAACATTCTTTTAATAAATATTTTGGTAACATTTTCGAGAACATTCATCATATGCAAAGCTTTTTAGGGACAAGTTGTGATTGCAATTGTTGCGGATCAGTTACCAAGAGAAAAGTTTCCAAAGGACCAGGATCATCCGGACAAAACTCATTCACTACCTTTCTGACAATAATCTTTTATAGACACTCTTCTCTTGAAACTTTGGAACACTCACCTCTGCATGTAGCACTGAAATCAGGTGAGTTCTTTACCAGATATGGAGGAGTGGAAAATATTGAGGCAGCAAACGTTACAGTACAGTCATAGTTCGAAGAATTGCTGTTAGGAACGGTTATGGTCGATGTAGAATTCCACACATTCGGATAAATCCAGGTTCTTATGGGTTGACTTTTCGTATAAAATTGACCATTCACTGTCCATTTCATAACTGCATCGATCGGAGAGGTTGGAAGATCTGCATAAATCACCGTGCATGACAGACTGACCTTGGAGGAAGGTGACTGATTGGAGGAAGGTGATTGATTGGAGGAAGGTGACTGATTGGAGGAAGGTGACTGATTGGAGGAAGGTGACTGATTGCAGGAACAGAATGGATCAGAACCTAGAAAGAAATAACGTCACGTAAAGTAATACTCGGCCGAAGAGATTGCTGTTTACGAGTTGAGCGCTAATGCCCAAATATAATTGAAATTACAATTGTTGATCCAATACCATTCTACATTTATAACTTTTCCACTCAGAATGAACGCAATATTTGCTCAATAAATGTTTTGTTGGTTCTGCTCCATCATATCTTATGTTTATGGCTATGTTTAATGTGTACGTTTATGCTATTACCGTTTGGAGATAATGAGGATAATGCAGCTTCTGCTGACCCTGCTACTGATTTTGATGTAGTGGAAAATTATATTAATAACCCAGACGACTGCCCTGAATTAAAATTTAACTTAGATAATGATGACAGCAAATACTTACTGAATAATAAGGATCTTGATCCGGATGTTAACTATTTCAGTAAGCAATTCGATATGAGCAAATATAGTACTCCAGATAAACTAAAAACACTATTTACACCAGAGAAGCAAGGCCTATCTATAATGCATCTTAATTCGAGGAGTCTAGAACCAAAATTGAATGACATTCACTCCCTCCTAATTCAGCTACCAGTAAAGGTATTGGCAATAACTGAAACATGGTTGGACCACTCAACATCTCCTCACCTGGCACTACCCGGTTACAATTTTATTCATAAACCTAGGAATATGGGGAGAGGAGGAGGAGTTGCATTCTTTGTGGATATGGACATCCAATATCACGTCATGGACCCACCTGGCAGTACTCTCCTGCATACTACTTACGAAAGTTTATTTTTGACCATTCCTCAAAAAAAGGGACCTGATTTAGTAGTGGGTGTCATTTATAGACCACCAGATACTAACATGACATTATTTAATGATGAATTTGATACTATGTTATCAGAACTCACGACTAATAAAAAGGAAATTATCCTAGCAGGAGACTTTAATATTGACTTATTGAAGACAGAAGAACATGAGCCTACTAAAATTTTCTACAATGATATAACATCACACCAGTTACTCCCTACAATATTCAGGCCAACGAGGATTACAGACCTGACCTCTACCTTCATCGACAATATTTTTACCACTAAGTGGAATGACGTAAAAGACTCAACAATAATAGTTACTGATATATCTGACCACCTCCCGATTATGATTCAATTGGAACTGGAAATGCCTAGCTGTAATAAAATTAGGAATAGTAGCCAAAGGAAGATGGGTGAGCACGAAAAGGAGTATTTCGAAACACTTCTCCTACAAACTGACTGGGCACTTACTACTATTACTTGTGCCAATGGTGATCCTGACCTGGCATATAATCTATTTATGGAAAGTTATCAGAACGCATATAACAAAGCCTTCCCACTATCTCCTTTAATGAATAAAAAATGTCGAAATAATCAACCCTGGATGACCTCGGGACTCCTCAAATCCTGCAGGAAAAAAAACAAATTATATTTAAAATTTCTTAAGCAACCCAATGAAGTAAATAAAAGTAATTTTGTAATTTATAGAAACAAATTTAAATCGGTAAAAAAAGGACTGAGAGACTATATTATGAATTAGAGTTTCAAAAATACAATAATAATTTAAAGAAGCAGTGGCAAATTATAAGGTCAATCCTTAAAACAGAAAACAGGAATACTAGAATAGATTTAGTGGACTCAAATGGGATGCTGATAGAGAATGATGAAACCATGGCTAATAAATTTAATAACTATTTTGCAAGTATACCCCAAAATTTGGCTGATAAGATCCCGGCATCACCCAACTCATATGATAAATATATGAAATCTTCCTGCATTAATTCCCTAGCTCTATATTTAACTACCCCAGAAGAAATTGTTAATATAACGCATACAATCAAGCCTACCCACTCTTCGGGGCTGGATGGTATTGACCCAATAATAGCAGTCTCGTATATTAAACAAATTGCACAACCCCTCTCAGAAATTATAAACTGCTCATTCTCCTCAGGAGTGGTACCATCTGGGCTAAACTAGCAAAAATTGTACCGATTTTTAAACAAGGGAAAAAGGAGGATCTAACAAATTATCGACCAATCTCTATCCTTCCTGTTTTTTCTAAAATAATTGAAAAAATTATGTTTGAAAGGGTTAATACCCACCTCATCAAAAACGACATTTTCTACTCGATGCAACATGGTTTCAGAAGAGGACATACAACAGCGATGTCTCTTATTAACTTGCACGAACAAATTTCAGCAGCCATTGATAATAATGAGTTCTCAGTTGGACTATTTATTGACCTTGCAAAGGCATTTGATACGGTGGACCACGGTATATTACTAAAAAAAACTCAATTTCTACGGAATAAGAGGGGTCACCCATCAATGGTTCAGTAGCTATCTCAGTGATAGATATCAACAGGTCCTTTGTAATGGGATATTATCAAAATCCATACATGTTAAATACGGAGTCCCAGAGGGATCTAACCTAGGTCCTCTCCTTTTTCTAATTTACATTAACGACCTACCAAATGCCTCTAATATTTTGAACTTTATCATTTTTGCTGATGATACCAGCGTGTTTCACTCGCACAAGTCTCTCATTGATTTATATCAAATTATAAACTCAGAAATTATTCATCTGGTTGATTGGTTTAGAGTTAACAAACTGTCGTTGAATATATCAAAAACTAATTTTATCTTATTCAGGTCTCATAGAAAATTGGTCCCACAAACAAACATTGATCTACTAATTAATGGCATTAAAGTTCCTCAGGTAACTTCTACCAAATTTCTTGGGGTTTGCATTGATCAGCATCTAAATTGGTCTGAGCATATCAAAGTCGTATCTACAAAAATTGCAAAAAATATAGGGATACTGAATCGCCTAGCATCGTATGTACCACCAAAAACCCTAATAAACCTTTATTATTCGCTAGTATATCCTTATCTAGCATATTGTAGTATTGTCTGGGCTTCTAATTATGTCCACAGACTGTACAAATTGACCATTCTACAAAAAAGAGCAATACGAGTGATAGCAAGGATAGCCCCTAAATCCCATAATAAACAACACTTCATCAAATTTGGTATACTTGGAGTTGATCAGATTAATATTCTACAACTATGTAAATTTATGTATAAATATACACACAACTCATTACCTAGTATCTTTAAGGGTTATTTCAACTTATCTTCCGACATTCATGGATATCCTACCAGGCAAAGTAAATTCTACCGAAAGGTCTGTGCTCGCACCAATACCAGGAAGTTTGCCATAAGAGCCTCTGGTCCATCGGCCTGGAACAATATCCCCTTACAGATTCGACACTTGACGAATCTGTCTTCGTTTAAGAAAACCTTGAAAGCACATATACTGAATACTTAGTTAAATATGTCTTGCTGCCCGAGTTACTATCTTGTCAATTTTAGTTAAGCTTGCATCTAGTTAAGGTTATTTTGGATTTCACCAGCTGTGCATGTCTTATTTTTTTTCTCTACAGTGAAAAGAGGCTATAATATAAACGTTTATATTATGAGAAAGCCATTCGCTATTTGTTACTAATGTATTTATGTTACATGGGTAGCCCTACATAGTGGGCATATAGCCCTTTTGGGTTACCATTTGTCGCCAAAACTTGCCTGCCTTTTTGTGTACACTGATTTTTGTTTTGTTTTTGTTTTTGGTTACAATAAATCTTTTGATTGATTGATTGATTGATTGATCTTAGAGACTCGTGCATTTCAGTCTCCTCGGTCCCGCGTCTGTGTACTCTTCGGTCGGTTGTCCATAGTTTCCTGACTATCCTTAGTATGCATACTGTTAAAGCTCAGTCCAGAAGCTCTGCCTGCGTTGGACTTGCTGGAATCGCTTTTAGACCTGCGGTTCGAGCTCCTCCGTTTGTCTCTTCCTCTGTTGCAAGCGCCTTAAGTCAGTAATATTATTCGAAAGTAATTTCACTGGTTCGGTTCGGAAGCGCCACTGATGAGCTTTTTATTCTCAAAGTGGCGCTTTATAAATGTAAGATTATAATTACAATTACAATTACAATTCAGTCCCTTCGATTTATCTGCTTACTCTGTTCTTTGAATCTGCTCACCTCAACCGATGGATCTGCTCAGCTTTGTTAAGTAAAAGTTTGACGCTGAACATTGGATAAAATTGCGCACCTTAAGAAGAGCTGAAAAGTTACCTGAGTTGTCTTTGACGAAGGAGTTCATATTTTCAGTCTTTCTGATTAGACATTGTATTTTAACAAAATTTAATCTAGCTATGCGTGCCATCCTTCTATCGATGTTTGGTAGGCCTAAGCGGCTGAGAATAATGTTAGCATTTTAATATATTTCACCTTTGGTATCGTGTTCGTAATTGTAAACGTAATCGTAAACTCAAAATCTCTTAAACGCTACTCTAAGGCTAAGCGCAAAGCCTCAGCCTATTCACGAGTGCTGCGTCAAATCAGAGTACTCACAAGTACAACACACGTAAAGTACTCATTTTGCAAGAGAAGGTCGACGTCACTTCATGCTACCTATTGTTAAATCTAAACTTCTCAAAAGTGGTTTATGTCATCGATGAATCTATGGTTATATTTAGCTGCGCATGTATGTCCATAAAATATTCTTCCGTTATACAGTAGTCCATCTCCAAACGGGTACGTCATCGTTGTATAGAATGTGTTACTTCAATCTAATTGAAATTTTATGAATTATGAATGAGAAAAATTACTTTACTTACGAATGACAACCAATTTTGCAGCGATCTTCTTGTTGCTGTTAGCAAATTCAACTATGTATCCTCCTGCAGTAGATATCGGGCTTCCGGTTTTATTTGCAGTAGCGTTAAGTACAATTAGACCATTTTCGTCAACTGCGTAGAGTTCCGTTAAAGTTGCATTAACAACACCAGTAAAATTAGTGATTTGATATGTTGTAATGGGGTCTGAAGTTGGCCTGACCGACCACGCCACACCATTAGTTCCAGTTGCACAGGTCATCATCGTATCCTGTGTTCCCTCGTAAACGACGGTATTTCTTAAGGACTTCAAACATTGCTCGTATGTACCTGTAACACAGATTTCTGGCTATACTGGTATACTTTCGTATTGAATGCTCGCCGAAAAGTACAGAGTCATCTAGAATCCTAGATTCAGCACGCTCTAATTCGCAACCGTAAGATCACAGTAGGGCACATAAACAATGTCCGTAAACAACATGCATTTTACTGTATTTTGCAAGCAACTAAAAATGAGAGATGGATAGAATATTTAAAATAGCATAGAACAGAGTTATAGAAACGCTGGGTTGTAAGTAATTAACTTCCAAAAATTGTTTAATTTGAATTATCCTTAAGAGAATAGGCCTACCTGCAGGGCTGTAGTGGTAAAATTAGAGGTGAGTACACGCTACCGGTTAGTTTTCCGGAACAAATTTGAGGCGAGTACACGCTACAGTATTTTGTGAGTTTACGCCACAGCATTTTAATATATACAAATATAAATATTTTGTGAGGTGAGTATACGGTCTCTAGAGGTGAGTATGCGTTGTATACCCGCGTATACCCTCGACTACTGTGCCCTGCCTACCAGTCACTACCGCTGTTATCCTTGGGCTTTTTGAACTTCTTCACCTTGACATTCAAGGCACGACGTAGGTGGCAACTCCGAGTACTCCCTGTTACTGGAGTGATGGTAGGGGGCAATTGTCTCTGATCACTACCCTCTCCAGACCTACCTCCAGCACTGATGGGTAGTGGGACACTCGTCCACAGGAGTGCCTTGATACTAGCTTCCATCGCTAGTTCCAAGTAGGCTATAGTGAGCCCACTTCTTCCTGCTCTGGTGGTAGGAGATTCCAGATTTCGCCATGCACGCAACAGAACGGCAACAAAGGACCAACAACAATAATTCGCTTACAGCAGTTTCCGGTCCACTCTAGGGCACTTTAGGGCGCCTCTAAATAGTTTATGCTGCGAGAGGTGCCTTATAAATTACTAGATACGATACGATGCTACGATACTTGCCTCTCTCCCCTTGGGTGACACTCTCTCGCATAGGCGCCGAGTTGACCAAAATAGTGTGAGTGCCCAAAGAGAGTAAAAGGAATATTCGCGCGGAAGCGCGAAAAAATTTTTTCACCTTTTTTTGTTACAATGTTATAGACCAATGCTACAAAATACCATGGTTCTCTCCAGTATCAATTCTCAATTCTTTTGTTTTATAATTATAATGTCAAATTAATGTCAAATTATCAATACCGTGGCTTCTCTTGTCCAGGAATTCTTAACTCCTTCGTTTATAATTATAATACCTTTATATGTTACAATGATTCACAACTAATTGGCTTCTCTCTCAAACTCAAGGTTTCCTACCCTAATCCATCTGACCCTCTGCCTTCCAAGCTTTCTCGTCCTCAACGAAACCCTTCGTAACAACTGCTCTGCCTCTCCCTGGTCTCTGTGGCAAACCGGACTCGGACCACCAACGGACATCGATCTCTGGACAACCCCTCGGATACGACGCAGCGCTCGTGAATAAGGCTAAGCTGGTGCTCTGCGCTTGGCTTTACAGTGGCGCTTTAGAAAATTGGAGATAACGGTTACGATGCATTGCTTCAAAGCATGACATTCTTTTAGAAGAGTGTCTGACAAAATTAATTAAATCTTTGACTATAATTATTGATCGTGCCTCTGCATTGTGGAACTCTAGATTTTGCTTCCTGAATGCCTAAATTAATTAAATGAGTGATTTGCATAGTGAACAGAGAAACCTTTATTTAAACCTCCTTAATTCGACTGTATTCCAGTTATCCCTCCGCACATTGTCCTTTGCAATTTCCCACTGATAAGTCAAAACCAAGCAAATTATCCTTGGTTATATTGAGACCATGTAGGTATACCTATCTGCATCGAGTTGACAAAAACAGTGTGAATGCCCAAAGAGAGTCAAAGCAACTTTCGCGCGTAAGCGCGGGAAAATTTGTTTTGATCTTTTGATAGATAAGTAATGTCAATAGATAAATAATCTCTTAAAATGCGATTTTCCGGGCTGATTTCTGGTGGTGCCCAGGCATAGGTGGGCCTCGCAGGGCCAATTTCTGGTGGTGCTGAGCACTCACGGGCCTCGCAGAGTCGGCGCCCATGCTCTCTCGCGGTCCCACCAGCGGTTATGGTCATGTGTCAGCCCTCTGTCCCGGATTACATACGAGGTTCCACACAACGGTCAGTCAACACGGTGCAATCACAACTGCACCAAGTGGTTGGCACTCGGCCCGACCCGAGGTCATTTAAGCAATTCAGGACTGCTGTCGCACATTCTTCCTCTGTCCCAAACGGGAAGCCAATTCCAAAATCCCAACACGTATAGCAGTTCATAAATACTTAGGGCTTAGGGTTAGTGTCAGTGTTGCCTGTGCATTTTGTGCGATTAAAAAGCCATACCTGTCAGTGGAAGCTGGATAATGTTGCGACTAAACGGCTATACCTGCGAGTGGCAGCTGGATAGTTTCATTGCAGGAATTTAATTCGGGTGAGAAACTACTAAAAAGCTATACATGCGTTTTGAAGCTGGATAGTTGCGCGACTAAAAAGCTATACGTGCAAGTGGAAGCTGGATATATGCATTGCACAAATTTCGTAATTTATTCTCAACCAGTAGCGGCAAGAATAAATTTATAATATTTATGAACTGCTATACGTGTTGGGATTTGGGTAAATGCAAATGGGAACAGATCGCGGTAATTACACCAATTCGACACCAAGAGGGTCGGATACAACAGAGCGTCGGGTTAGCCTACCCCCGCCCTGTACCCGCGTAAACATGCAATGCAAACAATACATTATCGTAATAATGTTAATTATTTTAACATAGATTTATGTCTAGCATGAATGTCTGTGAAGAATTCTGTTATTGTTAATCCTTTTGTGAAATCAGTCGGTGTTTTTTAAATTTAAGACTTTCCTGCGGAACCTCTGGCCGACGCCCGCGGAACCCCTGGGTTCCGCGGAACCCCTGGGTTCCGCGGAACCCCGGTTGAAAACCACTGCAGTAGGGACCTGCGAAGCTTCGATATTCGAATCGAAAAATGAGGTCATGATTCGAAAAAAATTCGAATCGTTTTAACCCTTGACGCACTTTCTCGCAAGCTAGTTGTTTTAATTGTTTACTGCGCGTGGATGGCGTCATTGGTTATACGAACTTAAGACTTTAAGACTTAAGACTTCAGACTCTTAAGTTCGACCTAAGACTTAAGACCAAAGATGGCGTCATTGGTCATACGAATCTGCCCAAGGGCAGAGAACATAAAGAAGAAGAAGACTGCGCGTGGATTGGTTGTTGAATTTCTGCGTGCAACGCGACACGCACCGACAGCAGACTCTGGCAAGTTTATAATTAGAATGTTAGGCCTATACTCAGAGCTTCTCATTTGAAAATAGTATACATAAATAATTGTACAGGCGGTTTGAAAATCGATCGCACTGGATTGAATAGGCGAGCGATGCGCGGTCGACCTCTAGAGCTTTTGTGTACAGCTTATCTAGTGAAGTGACTTTACGAATGATGACTCGATGCGTGAGGTGTCGACCGTGTTGTTATGGACAATCATCATAGGCGTAGCCACATTGAGGCACGAGGAGGCAGTTGCCTGCTCTTGCTTTTTTAGATTTCAAAAATTTCTCCGAACCCCTACTACACCTGGATGTCTCCCGGAGTTACCTCCTCTTGAATTTAAATCTGGCTACGTCACTGACAATCATATTGTACGAAATTAGAGTGATCACTCAGCAGTCATTAAGTCACTGCACGAATTCACCTAGGTAAAAAAAAAGGTTGCGGAGCTGAACAATAGGTTCGCGAATTGAAAAAAATATTATGACAGGGCTAAAATGGCGAGAAAAACGGGATGGGGTTCGGGAGGGTCTCAATAAACACTGAAAACAGTTCACAACACTGAAATTAAATTAAAATAACAAAATTATTGCTTTTATTATTAAAATAAATAAATTATTTTTTAGTTGCTGGAAAAAAGAAGGTGCCAGAACGCGGTTCCAGAGAGTTACTGCTGAAAAAGCACTGAATTAAAGTAATGTAAATTAGGTAAATAAAATGGTCTGGCTCCAGGTTCGTCTATCGTCTTGAAGTCTAACTCAAACTGATCGAGCGACGACCGACGGTGCGACTCCTTCGGCTAGGCGAGCGATTAACCGCTCTCCCGTAACTTTGCTAGGCCAGCGACAAAGGGCTCATAAATTAATTATTTATCTTATTTTTAATTCTGTTAATTAGCCTAATGTTTAGTTTAGTTGATTTTAAACTACAGAAAAGTTTTTGATATATTGATACTGTGGTACGCCTGCTCAATCAAGCTTCATGAACATCAAACTGGTCCCCACTGATTCGATTCGAGATTCGATTCAAATTCGAACCTTTACTCCCGATTCGATTCGAGATTCGACTCGACTGAAAATTTATGATTCGCAGGTCCCTAGATCACAGGTTATGCATCGCAATAGGCGATTAATAAATAAGCTATGACAGCCATTGATCTGTTTCTTATTATAGGCCTACACTTGTTTTAGAAAATACAGCCATTCTGCAGTCTCATGACAATCTGCGATCCCGAACCACTTGAATTGATAGACAGTGATAGTGATTGATTTCAGGAAGGACGAATCCCGGTGAGTGAGATTTGTGGGCTATAATAAAGTGACTGTTTTACTATGTTGCTCTTTTAACCAGTCTTGTTGTCCTCGAGAAAAAGTCTTGGTCTCGAGTGCACTCGAGTTCGTGTTTAAAAGTCTTGGTCTTGGTCTTCGTCTTGAGACCAAAAGTCTTGGTCTTGGTCTTAGTCTTAAGACCAAAAGTCTTGGTGTTGGTCTTGAGGTTCAAAGTCTTGGTGTGGTTTTTCAAGACCAAGACCAAGACTTTGTCAATATGAACAGTCATTTAACAAAACGTAAGAATTTTTAAAATTCATCCAATAATTACTAATACAATTGCTTTAGTATTTACACGGTGTGAATGAGGCTTTACTGTTGTTTTGGACAATTATTTTGACTTCCGGTACTTTACCATGAAATTATTTTTAAAAAGATTCACGATTTTTACATTACATCCAGTGCTTGAAAATCTGCTGTGTGTGCCAGCGATTTCAGAACCTGTAGAACGTATTTTTCACATGGCATAATTTTTATGAGGCTTCATAGGTCATAAAATTCTGAGCGAATTGGTTTTTATAAGATGCAACAGGCATTTGGAATAACATTTCGCGTGAAGAACTTTTGTAAATATGAATTCGGAATTCTCTGCAGTCTGCATTTAAAGTTGTTTTGCTTGAATAAAAAACACTCATATTTTCATTATATTAGCGAGTATTTCGACTTGACAATTTTTTAGTAAGGAACAGCAGTCCAGATATGAAGTGCTTTTTGGGTCTCGGTCCCGG
The DNA here is from genome assembly GCA_963556255.1 of Allolobophora icterica. Lineage (NCBI taxonomy): Eukaryota > Metazoa > Annelida > Clitellata > Crassiclitellata > Lumbricidae > Allolobophora > Allolobophora icterica. The sequence continues at coordinate 10,614,225 of OY744610.1, forward strand.
TCTTGGTCTTGGTCTTGAGGTTCAAAGTCTTGGTCTTGGTCTTGAGGTTCAAAGTCTTGGTCTTGGTCTTGAGGCTCAAAGTCTTAGTCTTGGTCTTGATGTTCAAAGTCTTGGTCTTGAGGTTTAAGGTCTTGACAACAAGACAGCTTTTTACAGTTATAATAAAGAAAGATACTTCACGTTTTCTTCAGAAAATAGGTATTTTCGGAAAATTTACGTTTATTTGAATGACTTACCTTTTGTTGTTGGAAGACAGAGAACGCAAACAAAGAACAGAAGGAACTTTAGCTGAACATTTCCCATGTTAAGTCTGTGTCTGCTGTTCACCTGAAGATTATTCTCATTTGGCAAAAATTTAAGTTTTCCGTTGAATATATTTTAGTAAGTCCCAAACTATGACATCGTTGTGTCAATAACATCATTAGCATACCAGGCGATATCACAAACTGTTAATATGGTGGACACATTACTATAATTTTTTAGATAATATTCTATGTTTATTTACCGATTGCATGAAAATAAGATTTACATGACATCGAAAAAAAACAACAATTTAAAGGTGTCTAAGTGTAGATCATTAAAATTCGTTGAATGGAACGTTTCTTATTGCTCAACCGAGAGAGTATAAACATCGAATGTTTTATAATACCTGAATCTGACATAAGTGCAAACGGTGAATAAATGTACAATGTAATTAAATGTTTTGCTAATGTAATACACATTTATTTAGCGAGTCTTCTGGGTTCCTTGAACAGAAAACAACGTTTAGTTGTCAATAAAATTCTAAATGCAGATTCAAGAAGAAGGGGAAAGAGGAGGAGGAGGGGTAGTACGGCGTTGTTTTCTGGTTGCATGCATGTTTTAACTCAGACATTGTAGCGACTAAATCATCGTAGAATTTTGTTGACTCAACTAGCGATTGATTATTAAAATAATGTTTTCATAGGCTGGGATAAAAGCCATAATTATATTAGACTTTTGACGCTTATACTCTGATGTCAAACAGTAAGCGTGCGAAAATCCGATTTCGGTTAAGTTTAGTGTCCTCTGTTTCGCTTAGGGGCCTATTGCCAATTTATATAGAACTGATTTTCATCACTTCCCTATCCGGGGCTGCTGGCGAAAGTTATATGAAAAACTTTAAAGAAGTCAGCAGTCTTTGTAGCTATAAGATGTCGTTAAACTTTGGAATACGTCTACATTAGGGTGGGGCAAATAGCGGTTGCCTCAACCAGACAATGATAAATAGAAGCTCCCTCATCTACTGGTTAATGAAATAATTAATTTTCATATTTTGAATCATGTATAGGGGTCGCAACTTTAAAAGATGTGTGACGTAATATATTTCATTAGAAATAAATGTCACATTCATTAATCTTATTACAATAGGGTCATAGAAACTCATTAATTGCTACTATAATATATTACACAATCACTTTAATACACAAATTACACACTACACAGTACACTACGATATTGTATTGTATTGTATTGTATATCAAAACTTATAAGTACCTCTACCAAGTGCCCACCAATCAGAGGCGCTCCCAGTGCGAAAGTCCTCGGGAATAAAGGCAAGTTTAAAGACAACGAAAAGCTGTGGCAGGACCACCGGGTAGTACTGCAGCCCGGGCCGAAGGAGGAAGCTGATTCCACAATGAAGGGCCAATAGTTACAAAGGAATGAGACTGGGCCATCACCGTTCTCACTGGGAGAATAAATAAGTCATATAAGTACCTTTAGTTGGATGCGGGCAGTAAGAGGAATCCAGTGAAGATGTTCAAACATGAATGTGGAAATATGGGAGAATCGTAGGAGACGGGCGATTAGTCTGGCAGCTGCCTTAAGAACAGATTGTAGAGGGAAGAGATGGACTTTGGGAAGGCCAACAAAGAGGGAGTTACAGTAATCAATGCGAAAGCAGATAAAGGCATAGACAATGGAGGAAAGACTGGAGAGGAGACAGATCTTCGGATAGCCTTGAGCCGTCGGAGATGGTAGTAGCACAAGTGGGAGATTAGAGATAATAGTCAGAAAAAGAAAGGGAGCTATCAAGACTTATACCCAGGTTACGGACAGATGCACAGAATGTTTAAGAAGGAAAGCTTTGAGATAAAAGAGTAGCCAACCTTGGCCAGTTGTTGACGAGTGCCAAACAAATGACTTGGGTCATTGCTGGGTTTAAAGAAAACAGGTTTATGGACAGCCATGCTCGAAGGTCATGAAAGAGAGCATCAATGCGAGCAATAAGAAAGAGCTGAGCATACGGGGGCCCATGCACGTAGACCTGGGCGTCATCAGCATAGAGGTGACCAGTGGTTAAATGTGTTACAAAGATGGAGGTAATATCGGCTGTATAAAGCAGGCAAAGGAGTGGGCCAAGTACTGATCCCTGGGGACACCAAACTTGACAGTAGCCCAGTGTGTTCTGGAGTCACCCCAGATTATCGTTTGTTTGCGATCTGTAAGATAGGACCGGAAACAAAGAAGAGATGAGCCCCTGAGACCACTTGAGGACTCGAGACGTTGCAGGAGGATCTCATGGTCAACCATGTCAAAGGCTGCAGAGATGTCAAATAGAGCAAGCAACGAGATCTGGGATCTGTCAAACGCAGTGTAGCTACCAGAGAGGAGATAAGAGCAGTCTGAGGTCGAGTTCACGGACATAACTCACGCCACTGTGTTATCATTCAAATGAAGAAATCAAGATTGGACTTGCCAACTATAGAAACTAAAGCTGATTTTCTTAACTAAGTTAAAACACTTACACTGCAGTACTGTGCCAATGCTTTTTCATTTATATTATTGCTCATTGTTGTTTGTAGCTCTAACTTCGGGTTCTAAATTTGAAAGTCATAACCATTAAACCGGCTGATATAAGACCAGCTCTCATTTTACAACATATTGCGTTTTCGGGCGGGTGTTTAAGACAAAGTTGCTAGAAAACGGTGATATATATCACAAATCCATTTTTGGTGCAATATCAACTTTAACATGAACCTTTGATTTAGGTTTGTCCGGGAACTGAATTCGAGTTTTCATTACTTTTTGCCCCACCCTAGTCTACATGCTTACATTATCGTTTATTTTGATGGGAAAGCACCGTAGTTGTTCATGCGATAGGACCTGCTTGCCAGGTCAAGTCGAATATACGTCAATATTTAATCTAGTCCCCCTCTTCTGGGAGGGGAAACAAGGCTTATGAGGACCAACGGATTTACGCAAGATTTTTTCTGTAATTTCATCCATCTTCGAAAAGTTTCAGACTTTTTCAAATTTCAGCTTCAAAAGAAAATTGACCTTTTTTAGGAATTCGTCTCTCTAAAAAGTTTATTATTCGCCTCTCGGGGGTGGGGGAATATATATCCACATGTATCCTGGGGGGATTTCCCTTCTCTGAAGGTATCTACATTGTAATTTTGCTGGCCTCTGGGGGAAACATAAATCCTGCAGGGGGACATTTCCTCCCAAAGGTGTCTGGATTAAACACTGAATATACGTTATCTCTTCCATCGGAATGTTCAAGAGAAAATATCTCTTAACACATTAAGAGATAAAAGTAATAGGCAAATCTGACTTTTTAATGGAATGAAAGCCCACTTGACTACTTGCATAGTTGAAATAGGAGTCTACACGCATAGGCGTAGTAACAAAGGGTCAACTATTGCAATTGGATGCTTTATAGTGTGGTGTGTAAATAGTTTAATTTTATTGTCTATTATGTAAATATTGTATTTTCTGATTTGTACCTGTTCATTTGAAGATCTTCTGCTAACTACAAATATGGCGTAGAGTAATGGATAACACACTGGCGTGAAGAGCAGTAGGTACCAAGATCGAATCCCGTAGACGGTAGACCCCGTTAGGTTAATTCAGCCTTCCACTCGCTAGGTGGTGGCGGTGGCTAAATGAATAGTAGGCCGTGATTGGCCCCCTGTTGGCTGCCGTATAAAACAGTTATATTCAACAACCGAACAACCGACAACGACTGGACCAATATCAACAACCATAAAATCGACAACAACAGGACGAATATCAACAACTCAACAACCGACAACGACTGGACCAATATCAACAACCGTACAACCGACAAAGACTGGACCAATATCAACAACCGAACAACCGACAAGTACTGGACCATTATCAACAACCGAACAACCGACAACTACTGGACCAATATTAACAACCGAACAACCGACAACTACTGGAACAATACCAACAACCGAACAACCGACAAGTACTGGACCATTATCAACAACCGAACAACCGACAACTACTGGACCAATATTAACAACCGAACAACCGACAACTACTGGAACAATACCAACAACCGAACAACCGACAAGTACTGGACCATTATCAACAACCGAACAACCGACAACTACTGGACCAATATTAACAACCGAACAACCGACATCGACTGGAACAATACCAACAACCGAACAACCGACAACGACTGGACCAATATCAACAACCGAACAACCGACAATATTTATTAAGCGATCTATTTCGTGTGGGAATCCCCTTCCTGATGCTCGTCATGCGCCACAAATGTCGTTCCCGTATAGATGCATTCATTCGGCGCCGACGGCGTAGCTTCCCGCGGGGACCTCGAGTACGAAGTCCCCTGCAGGAGATCCCAGAGGACCGAGACACAGCCTACGCGGGGACGAATATCTTGCTGATTATACTGGCAAACACAACATCTAGCGAACGAGTGCTTTACTACCGGCCTTTAGAATATCAATGACCTTTGATGATGATGATGATGATGATGATGATGATGATGATGATGATGATGATGATGATGATGATGATGATGATGATGATGATGATGATGATGATGATGATGATGATGATGATGATGATGATGATGATGATGATGATGATGATGATGATGATGATGATGATGATGATGATGATGATGATGATGATGATGATGATGATGATGATGTGACGATTTCTACAGCGTCGTAACACGACACATTGCGAGGTCGCTTTGACAAGCCTATCTTTGGTGTGTGAACTCGGCGCTATTTAAATATCGTCATCGAGCGATTATTGCAACATGGTGGTCAGCCTTGGTTGGTGCGACTGGTGGAAAATTGCTCTAAATGAGTAACGGTTCTGGGTGAATGAAAAGAAGGATGTGGAAACATTGCTGAAAATGGGAATTCATTTAAGTATTTGAAGAGATCTGCTGTACACCGCCTTGTAATGAACTCGGATTTCTGACATAGCTGGCACCTGTATTGTGTTTTTCACTAGTATGGGTTCTCATGTGCCTTTTCAGATTATTATCCGAATCAAATGACTTCCGACATTTCTTGCACCTGTATTGTGTTTTTTTCCATAGTCATCCGGCAATTCTCTGAATTTATAACTTCACTGTTTCCTCTAGCATAGGTTCTTTGATGAGCACTCAGATGATAACCTTGTACACACGTTTTTTTCCAACACCAGCAGTGCACTTTCGACTTCACGACTCCATTGAACTTTGCGTGGCAGATTCTTACAAGAAGGTTTCATGTTTCATCTGTCAGTGGTAGTTATTTTTCGAGTACTGCAAGAAATTAGTCACACAGAAAAACCTTTATGACGAAATACTTAACCATATCTTATCTTATTGTAATCATTTATAAAGCGCCTGTCACAGTATAGACTATTCAGAGGCGCTCCCAGCGTGTCAGCCCCGATGGAAAAGAAAGGTCTTTAGGCAGCGGAGAGAAGAGGGCGAGATCCAAAGCAACATCTTGCTACGGAGAGAGGGGGAAGGTCATTCCATTGGGAAGGGCCAAGAATAGCAAAAGCACGATGCTGAGCCATCGAAGTCCATGCGCGAGGGACAAGTAGGTCAAGGCGGTCAGCAGGCTGAAGGGGGCGGGAAGAGAGCAGAGAGAGGTTTACGCATTAGGTCCAAGTTGAGTCCAAGCGACCAGGAGAAGGACCTTGTATTGGATGCGGGAAGCAACAGGAAGCCAGTGAAGTACATCAGTCATAAAGATAGTTATGTGAGAGAAGCGAGGGAAATGGGCAGTGAGTCTGGCAGCCGCGTTCAGAACAGACTGCAGAGATGAAAGGAGCGCTGTAGGGAGCCCAGCAAACAATGAATTGCAACTGTCAATGCGGCAGCAACTGAAGGCATGGACCATAGTAGTAAACACTGAAGGGGAAATTGATCTTCTTACAGCCTTAAAACGCCTCAGGTGATAGAAACAGGAACGTGTCAGATGGGAGAGGTGTTCAGAAAACGAGAGGGTTATATCAAGGGTGACACCAAAGTCCCGAACACTGGATGAAAATGAAAAATCAGGGTATATTGACGACAGAAGTTTAGAAAGTTGCTGCAAACCAAATCAGTTGGGTTTTAGAAGAGCTAAGTTTAAGTCGATTTGACGACATCCAAGAGTGGAGATCATGTGACAGGGAATCAATGGATCCACAAGGGAGATCTAGTGTTGTTTTCGTTAACGGTAACGAAAACGAAAACCTTCGTTAACGAAAACTTAAGGTTTTAGTTAACTAAAAGTCTAAAACTATAACTAAAACGAAAACTTATACAAAAACGATAACGAAATAAAAACTAAAACTAACGGAACCCACGAAAAACGATAACTGAAACTAAAACAGTCAAAACTAATAATAACGAAAACATGTAACGAAAACCAAAACTAAAACGTCCAACGAAAACCTATAGCTGTTGGACCATCGCGGTTATTGATTTTCGTCATTAAAATGATTTATCGAACATAGCTCCACCAGCCCACCACCTCCCGAAGTAATTAATCCGGACGCAGTCGGGCCACTCGGGCGACAGGCTAACATTTCCTGACAGCTAACGGGTGATGCCGATCGTTTAAGAGATAAACCCAGCGGCTAGCGCTAGTGATCATCCCAGCTCCCAAGTTCCCATTCCCAGCGGCCGCAGCGTTTCTAATTGGTAAGTATGTATGTAAGTATATTCTTTATTTTAACCAGCTGACAAAACGCACTCTGGTGTACATTACATGCAAATTAACAGTACTGTTTACAAGTTACAATTTCCGGTTTAATTCAAGTACAACATCCTAACCAAGAAAGTCTTTCTCATTAAGCTATCAGCTTTGGGTAATATACGGTCATGTTTTCTTGGCCGTAGGGTATATACAGTTTTTTTCCTAGAAGGTAAAAACTAAAAACCCATGCAAAACATGCCCTGGACAGGCCAAGACATCGGAAAACAGCCGGGTGTGAGCTTACTTATTTAATTGTTCATATGTGACATGTCGGATTGTCGCTTGGGATGTATCTCAGGCGAATCAGTTTATTTATCACTGATTGTAGCTTATTCCTATCTTGTTGCCTTGCAAATCGCCACCAGGCCGGTGCCGCATATAGTAATCTGGCCACCGTTGTAGCTCGAACAACATCATAAAGTTTTATCCCAGATAGACCATGAGCTGATATGATGCGCAAAGCATATAGAGATTGTCTTGCCTTAGTGCATAATCTGCCAATATGTTGCGCAAAACTAAGGGTCTCAGTTAGCATAACTCCAAGAACATTTAGGTTGTCCACTCTTTGTACACCCGGAATAACTGCAGGCATTTCAAACCGCCCCCTCGCCCTTCTTATTATTATTTCATAAGTCTTATTGTGGTTTAATTTAAGGTTACAACTGTCTGCCTATGTTGCTACGTGTTCTAGCTCCATTTTCAATGTATCTTCATTTGATGCAGGTACCATAAGATAACGATCGTCTGCATATTTCAGTATCCTGTTTCCATGGTTGACTGTTTTGAGACGTGAAATTATTGAAATTGAACGCATCAGCTATAACCCAAGTTGCCAACGGACGCAGTAGGCCAGTAGCCCCAACTCATTATCGTTTAATCTTTTGCAATTATGAGTCATTAAGAACCACAGAACCACCGCAAGTCATTACTCGATCTGTGAAACGTCCATCCCGCTACACCGGCTACAGTTAATCTTTAGAATCACGTCATTTACTAATTTTTTAGTGGGCAGTTTGTGCGGTTACATGACTTACATCGAAGCTCGTTATCTTCAACTGTTAGAATTTTCCCAATGTGTCGAAACTAAATTTAACAGTCATTAAACGGCTAAACATGTATATTTGCATGGCATACTACCATACTGAACACCTTGCTGTAAACATAATGATTGCTTTTTGTAATAAATTGATGTACATTCACGATGGCTAAGTATCAGACTATCAGTGACCAAATAACTGAAACTAAAACTAAAACGAAAACTAAAAAAACTAAAACTGAAACTAGGAGGTTTCAGTTTTTATTAACTATTACTAAAACTAACTAAAACTTGATGTAAAAACGAAAACTAATAATAACTAAAACACATAGCACGGGAAACTAATAATAACTGAAACTAAAACTCTAGGCAAAACTAAAACATCACTAGGGAGATCTCCTGAGAGGATGAGCCTTGGACAAAGATCTGAACGTCATCTGCATAGAGGTGACCAGAGGTAAGATGTTTAGTAAATATAGAAGGAATGTCAGCTGTGTAGAGTAAGTACAGAATGGGACCAAGGACACAACCCTGTGTGACACCATAGTCAACCCTAACCCAGGCAGTTCCGTAGTCACCAAGGACAATCCTTGGAGTACGGTCAGAGAGGTAAGATATGAACCAAAGAAGAGGGAGACCACTGAGACCACAAGACAGTTCAAGACGCTGAAGTAGGATTTCATGGTCAATCATGTCGAAGGCCGAGGAAACATCAAAGAGTGCTAGAAGCGTCCAATGAGACCTGTTAATGGCAGTATAAATGTCCGAGAGAAGGGACAGGAGGGCAGTTACCGTAGAATGGTGACCTCTAAACCCTGATTGACTAGAAGGGAGGAGTCCAGACTGTTCAAGATAGGGCAGAAGTTGAAGTGAGACAAGTCTCTCAAAAGTTTTAGAGAGAAAAGAAAGGTTAGAAATAGGACGATAGTTAGAACATACTTGTGAGTCAAGATTAAGTTTTTAAGGGTAGGGAAGACAATAGCCCGCTTCTGAGATGGAGGGAGATGGCCCTCTGCTAGAGACCCATTGAACAAATAATATTATAACAAAAATGGGACAGTATCATCCAAAACAATAGTAAACACGGAGGAAGCGGGTCCAGTTCACAAGATTTCTGGTTTGAAGAGCTGAGAACACGTCGGAGATCAGCCTCAGGGATGGGATACAAGCCATCAAACTTGAAGTCCGTGCGCGTGAATTGAGGTGGAGGCGAGTCAGCGGTTGAAGAACGTAAGCTATCCAGTCTTTGCATAACGGAACATCTTTAAGCTATTGTTCAGTTTGATTTTCACTAAAGAGTAAACTCTAGCGAAAGTTTAGAAACAATCTACTGTATTGTTCTTGATGAAGATAGAGGAGATATAAATCTTGTTTTACAACTGTAATTTCGAAGCTCTAACAGAATGTTGCTCGTTATCTTCATATATTTGCTAAAACTAACAGTAAAAGCTCAATTTAAATAGGTTTTAAAATATAGAACATATTTCACTGCTGCTGATTGCAGTAGAATGACTGGACTATTCTTCATTCATAGCTGAGTGACTAGTTAGTGGTAATGGCAAAGCACAGTTCCAGGAATTCTTTAATTAATTTACTGCTATGAAATTGTCTTGCTGACACCCTTAATGTAACATCACTGTCTCAAAACAGACTGGCTAAAAATAAGAAATATGCGCAAAGCACTTCATAGATAAAAACGGACAAAAGTCGTAAATGTTCGGCTTATGTTGCCGTTAAATACAATGCAATGGCCTATGTATAGCTCCATCGTTCGTCCTTCACGGCTCCTTGTCGCTGGATACTGCTTGTCCCAGTAAGGACTCGGTCGTCCACCATACACTTAGGCTGCACGGGCGGGGCACAATTAGGTAATTGGCCAAGAGTAGGTGGTATGGTAGGCTTTTGAACACCAGAGACGCTTGTTAACCCCTTTTCCAACTATAAAAATCTAGAAGGACGGACGATGTAGAACATCGATGCTTGGAGATTGCGCCTCGTAAGAGAGGAGAGATTTATTATGACTTAATCTGGATCTAAAGAAAAGAATAGTGAATTGTAATTAGTAACTTCTATTGCGCAGGTGTCTAATGCACAAATCATCAACCGATAGCATAACAAAATGAAGCCGTAATAAGGAAGATCAGTTCATAAGACAGACAGGCAGAATATGATGGATAAGCAATTTGAAAGAGGTAAGTTTTAAATTGAGAATGATAAGACACAATCGGCTGAGCAAAGCACGCAGACACAGAGACAGAAAGTTCCAAAATTAAGTCCAGCAGAATATGATGGATAAGCAATTTGAAAGAGGTAAGTTTTAAATTGAGAATGATAAGACACAATCGGCTGAGCAAAGCACGCAGACACAGAGACAGAAAGTTCCAAAATTAAGTCCAGCAGAATATGATGGATAAGCAATTTGAAAGAGGCAAGTTTTAAATTGAGAACGAAATGACACAAGCAGAGCACACAGGCACAGACAGAGTTCAAAACTGAGGTCCAGCAACCAAAAAAGCTCGTTCACGGCTCACCAAAATCAGTTCGTCATTTACGTATGACCAGACAAAGATAATCAGATGGCCTCGTTGAATAATGACAAGACAGGGGAATAAGAACTGATTTAAATTATTGTGGCTGGCCAGAGATCAAGTTTGATTAACTATGAGCCCCAATCTGAAACTAATTCCTTGCTGAACAGAAAGCCAATGCAAAGAGTTAAGAACAGAGGTGATTGTATGTTCATATTCAGATGTATTTAGTGTACAGTGCCACTATTTCATTATATTATGGTCGTTCTTCAAGTCATTAAATAATCAAAATCATCTGCATCTATCGAACTAGATTATGGTCATAGAACTGGTACCAAAAATCAACCAATACATATATAGAAGTAAGGGTAAAGCGTAAGATTGTTTAATTTCCCCGCCTTTACGTTACTTATTTCCACAATGTTGACCTACGTGTCATATATATATATAGAACGATGCATGACAAAGAACTGCGTCTAACGACATCTATTGATGTTCGTCGGAATGACTTTCCATCCACCGTCTACGGGGGAATAAAACATTAACTCACCAAATAATATTAGCAACTATCTCATTGACCTAGCTGTCGTTAACTAAATGTGTATGTTCACTAAATTATATGCACATAGTTAGAGAATCTAACCAGGTGTGGCATCAAGGTCGAATTTTCCCATAAATTAATAACGTGCTACAGCAACTAAGACAGCGAGCGACGACCGACTGTCACCGACGGTGAGAAGCCTTCGGTTAGGCGAGCGGCAAATCGCTCGCCGGTATCTTTGCTAGGCGAGCGACCAAGGAGACCGATCGCTCGCTCGCCATAAATCAGACGCTCTGAATAGTACCTGTTTTTTATACCTTTTTAAGAATATAAATTAAACATTTGTATATAAAGAAATCACGCGAGCGGCCCGCTGCTTGCTTACAAAAATTATAATGGCCCGTATGCAAGAAAAGGTTTACTACCGCTGCGGGAGCACGTTCAAATGTATTCGCTAGATGACAGGATATACTTTCAAAAAGTCCAGCTTATCTGTCAACGTAATGAAGCTTATCTGTCAATGTAATGAAACACAAACCTGTTCGCCATTTTGTGATGATGACAGCGTAAACCAGATTATGGGAAAATTCGACTTTAATGCCAAACCTGGTTAGATTCTATAACTCTGTGCGTACAATTTAATGAACATATACACCTATTTAACGACGGCTAGGTCAGTGAAATGGTTGCTAATATTATTTGGTGAGTTAATATTTTATTGACCCGTAAGGCGTAAGCGATGGCTGGGAATCCCCGAATAGTCCAGGCAATCTAGCTCAAATTCCTGATGAACCTGGGAAAAATTGCTTCAGAAGCTTTTTAAACGGTTTCCTGCTCAGAAAATATTGCTGAATAACATATCCAAAATCGGACAAAATCGGTCCAGGGGAACACCCCCAAAAATAAGCTTCAAAATGGCGGATTGGGGTTTCCTTAGAAATACCAATAATGATAGGGGCCTAACAATAATTTGCAGTTAGATATGGACAAAAGTGCTTCAGAAGCTTTATAAATGGTTTCCTGCTCAAAAAATTGCTGAATAACATATCCAAAATCGGACAAAATCGGTCTAGGGGAACACCCCCCAAAATGAGTTTCAAAATGGCGGATTGGGGGTTCCTTAGAAATACCAATAATAATAACAATAATTTTCATTTAGACAAGAGCAAAACTGCTTCAGAAGCTTTTAAAACGGTTTCCTTCTCAGAAAAAATTGCTGAATAACATATCCAAAATCGGACAAAATCGGTCTTCGGGAACACCCCCAAAAATGAGTTTGGAAATTGGTGGATTTGGGGTTTCCTAAGAAATACCAATAATGGTAGGGGCCTAACAATAATTTGCAGTTAGACATTGGCAAAAGTGCTTCAGAAGCTTTATAAACGGTTTCCTGATCAGAAATAATTGCTGAATAGCATAACCAAAATCGGACAAAATCGGTCTAGACGAACACCCCGAAAAATGAGTTTCAAAATGGCGGACTGGCGGTTTCCTAAGAAATACCAATAATAATAACAATAATTTGCAGTTAGACCTGGGCATAATTGCTTATGAGGCTCTTTAAACGGTTTCCTGCTCACAAAGAAATGCTGAATAACATATCCAAAATCGGACAAAATCGGTCCAGAGGAACACCCCCAAAATGGCCAAATTCAATATGGCCGCCGTCAACCATATTGGAAAATTTCCCTTTTTGTTTTTAGAGTATATGCACGTGTAATATCTCTAATGTTACTGATTTTAGTATGTAGAATTCATTTCTGATGTTGTTTTCGTCATTCGAGGTCATCTTCACCTTGAAAGGTCATGGTCAAGGTCATTTTGTTACATCGATGACGCCATCAAGCAAACTTTCAATCATTCGGTAAATGTAAATTGTTGTGTTGATGTTCTTCACTGTGACCACAATTATAGACACAAATTGAGTTTGAAATTATTACTGTAAGAGAATTTGTTGTTATTCTTATTGTGGAGGACCTGATCCGGTCGCTTCAGTGGGAGATATTCTGGAAACACAAGGACACTAGGAAGGGGAGCGAAAGCGGCGTACTGACTCAGCAACAGGCATCGACATCGCGCTTTCTCCGTTGTTGGACCCACAATTTGGAATGGGTTTCCTCTTGAGTTGCGGACTTCTCCTCGAGACTCGTCCACCGCTTTCTTCTCTGCTCTAAAGACCCTGACGCCATTGGGTGAGGTCCAATCTAGGTTTGATTTCCCCAACAATGCCCATGTTCCTATGCGCCTCTGGGAGACCTCAGATTTGGCCTCGCATTCCTCAAATTCCTGGAAGTCCTGATGCAACTCCTCCACTTCTCCAATCAGGGATTGAAACTGTTCAGGGAAACATTGCTTTTCAGAGTGCATAGTTTGTAGTACATATCTCAATAGTCCAACTGGTTCTTTAGAGTTGGGAGCCGGCTATGACAAAAGCTCGCCAGAATGTCATTTACGGGCTGCATGTCTGGCGGTTCTACCAGGGTCATAGCCGGATTCCCTACTCTAAAGAACCAGTTGGACTATTGAAATATGTACTGCAAATTATCAGGACTTCCGGGAATTTGAGAAGTGCGAGGCCATGTCTGAGGTCTGCCAATTCTTTTAAGTTCGGCTGCAGTTGATCGCCGTCATCAATAATGATGTAGTACAGTAGTACCATAGAGAATAGAAACTGGAATCTCCTTGCGACTACTGTCGAAGATTCTATGCCAATCTTTGCAGAATGTGATTGCATCAACTACCTATGTTATAATGGATCGTGGTAGCCTATCTGGAACAAATCAAAGTGTTGGAGTTCACACATCCTGAGCTCTAGCGGCGCTTCTGTGTGAGCCAGTGGGTTGTTCAGGATTGCCCAGGATGGTTCTGCGCTGTCGGAGATGAAATGAAGGTCGAGCAGACCATCCAGCGAGTGTCGAAGGGTTCTGGAGGTCACAATGTGGTAGCATGACCTCTTCTAAGTTGAAACTGACACGGTTCACCGACCAACCTCAGAAGACATCATCAACAATGGAGAAGGAGAAAAACGACTTCTAGTCCAAGGACATTGCAGAGGCGCATAGGAACATGGGCATTGTTGGGGAAATTGAACCGAGACTGGACCTCACCCAATGGCGCCAGGAGTCTTTAGAGCAGAGAAGAAAGCGGTGGACGAGTCTCGAGGAAAAGTCCGCAACTCATGAGGAAACCCATTCCAAATTGTGGGTCCAACAACGGAGAAAGCGCGATGTCGATGCCTGTTGCTGAGTCAGTACGCCGCTTTCGCTCCCCTTCCTAGTGTCCTTGTGTTTCCAGAATATCTCCCACTGAAGCGACCGGATCAGGTCCTTCACAACAAGAATAACAACAAATTCTCTTACAGTAATAATGTCAAACTCAATTTGTGTCTATAATTGTGGTCACAGTGAAGAACATCAACACAACAATTTACATTTACCGAATGATTGAAAGTTTGCTTGATGGCGTCATCGATGTAACAAAATGACCTTGACCATGACCTTTCAAGGTGAAGATGACCTCGAATGACGAAAACAACATCAGAAATGAATTCTACATACTAAAATCAGTAACATTAGAGATATTACACGTGCATATACTCTAAAAACAAAAAGGGAAATTTTCCAATATGGTCGACGGCGGCCATATTGAATTTGGCCATTTTGGGGGTGTTCCTCTGGACCGATTTTGTCCGATTTTGGATATGTTATTCAGCAATTTTTTCTGAGCAGGAAACCGTTTAAAGAGCCTCATAAGCAATTATGCCCAGGTCTAACTGCAAATTATTGTTATTATTATTGGTATTTCTTAGGAAACCGCCAGTCCGCCATTTTGAAACTCATTTTTCGGGGTGTTCGTCTAGACCGATTTTGTCCGATTTTGGATATGTTATTCAGCAATTATTTCTGAGCAGAAAACCGTTTATAAAGCTTCTGAAGCATTTTTGCCCATGCCTAACTGCAAATTATTGTTAGGCCCATATTATTATTGGTATTTCTTAGGAAACCCCAAATCCACCAATTTCAAAACTCATTTTGGGGGTGTTCCCAAAGACCGATTTTGTCCGATTTTGGATATGTTATTCAGCAATTTTTTCTGAGAAGGAAACCGTTTTAAAAGCTTCTGAAGCACTTTTTGCTCTTGTCTAAATGCAAATTATTGTTATTATTATTGGTATTTCTAAGGAACCCCCAATCCGCCATTTTGAAACTCATTTTGGGGGGTGTTCCCCTAGACCGAATTTGTCCGATTTTTTATATGTTATTCAGCAATTTTTTCTGAGTAGGAAACCGTTTAAAAAGCTTCTGAAGCAATTTTTCCCAGGTCCAACTCTAAATTGCCTGGACTAGAAAGCTGAATCCCCGAAACGAATTTCTGCTGGATCCCCGACTCGATAAGTGATGAAAATGTAACTGAAAGCAGTGATGGGCACTAAACTATTTTTTTTAGTTAAACTAAAACTATTTTCCAACTAAAAAAAGTAGTTTAACTAAAGTTGGCAACTGATTTTGGAAACTAGTTTACTAAACTAAAAAAAGTAGTTAAACTTTTTCCAACTTTTTTCCAACGTTTTACGACAAACATTTTTACAATAAAAGACGTTAAGTGAACTGTAATAATGCAAAGCGTCAATGACAATTTCACCTTCAAACTATGCAATATGTGCTTTTCTGGCATACAGCTACATGTGTAAGTGTATGAATTTGAAAACACAGGCTGTTAATGGTAAAATCATACAGTGTTAAAATGTTTTTTTGCTGACGGTGTTCAATGTTCACTGTGGAAAAATAGTTGCATATTGCAGATTTTTTTAGTTAAAGTTTTTAGTTAGCAACTGAAATTTTTTTAGTTAAACTATGGTTTTAACGGTACTTGTCGGTTTCACGACCCCCAAATTTTAATCGTTCATCCCGCTTTTAGTTTAACATTTTAATCATTCATCCCGCTTCTAGTTTCATTAACATTTTAATCATTCATCCCGCTTGCAGTTTAATTTACATTTTAATCGTTTGTTCCGCTTCCATTTTAATTTACATTTTAATCGTCATCCCGTATCTAGTTTAATTTACATTTTAATCGTTCAGCCCGCTTCCAGTTTAATTAACATTTTAATCGTTCATCCCGCTTCTAGTTTAATTATCATTTTAATCGTTCATCCCGCTGCTAGTTTAATAACGTGAAATATAAAGTTAATTTCATGTTGTGGTGTTTTCTTTCGGTGTGTTTGGGGGTCGTGAAACCGACAAGTACCGTTTTAACTATACTATTTTTTTAGTTAAACTTCTTCCTTAACTAAAATTTTTTAGTTAAACTAAAAGTTAAGAACTTTTTAGTTAACTATTGCCCATCACTGACTGAAATTCAAAATTTGCAGTTCTTCTAACTGTCTTGTCTATAAGAATGTGCAAGGCAGATTATATTTTCAACCAATTCAATGTTGAAGCAGGAAGTTAATAAGCTTAATTCCAATTTACATGTTCTGAGAAGTTGCTTAGTCTAACCCCAAGATTTAGCCACGTAGCCACTTTACTTTCGTAGCCTAAACATGCCAGCGGGTGCCTAATCCTATTCATGGACATTTAATCGTCCCACCAACATTGTACAGCTGGTGTAATTTTACATATATAATCCAATGCGCAAAGTGAGACACTCGGCGATTTTCTACCTATTTCTGTCACTTTACTCTGATCTACAGTATCCAAGATGTCGTGAAGAACATCGAGAAGAGCGGATTCTGTTGAATGAAACTTATGGTATGCAGAGTGAAATAAAGATTAGTGAATTAGAAGATAGGCCTTAAGTGAGTTTGGATACGATTCATAACTATGTGTCAAGAATTTTAGAGATGAGGTTCATAGTTGAGATGGATCTGCAATTAGACAGAAAATGCAGTTGAACATAATTATGTGTTACATATTTCAGTTCCAGACGACGTGCCGAATATTGTGATAAAATGAGTGAGAACATGTTATTCAAGGATTTTCGAAGGAGAAAATGTCATATATGATGATATCCATCATAAATATTTATTGAATGTATGGATTAGAAAAGAGCTAGGCTCATACGTAAACTGTATAACACAAATAATGCCATGAGCAAAGTCAATGTCATTCAGTGAAGAAGTTACTATTTACCATGCTCTGACATGGAAAATGCAAGAAAAATAATATATCTGAAATTTTCAAAACAAATTCAGTATGCGTTTTTTAAATTGCACATGTGATTTAGTATCGTAATCGTTATCGTAATCTCGCGACTTCTACAGCTCCCAAAAAAGTGAAGTCGCAGGAACCAGCTTATTGACAGGCGTCCAGTCAAATCATAATCGGTAGGCGGGTGGGTGAAATCGGTTACAGGACAAGATCCACAGGGGTCAGGCAGGCATGTAGTCAGTTGGCTACAGGGGGTGGTGTTTAGAGTTGAAACAGTGAGGGAAGTAAGGGGAACAGGAGGAATCAGGATTTGATATGTTAAAGAACCGTGTTTTCAGTTTTGAGTGAAAGACCTGTGGAGAGATGGCATGAGGTGAGGTTTAGTGAGTTCGTAGGATGGATGAGATATAATTGTCATGATGCTGGAGGGTGTTTGTTCCAGAGAGGTGGAACAGCTAAGGCTTTGGAGCGATTCTTAAAATTTTAGTGATGAGGCGACGGAAGGGTGAAGAAGAATCGATGTCATCCAGGAGGAGATTTGGGTAACCACGTGGAGAAGATGATCTGGGGAGTGGGAGAAGTTGTTTGGAGAAAGATATGAAAAGTTTAGTGTTGTCAGCGTATAGGTGATGATCAACTGAGGCAGAGTTTCCCAAACTATGGGTCGCGACCCAAAAGTGGGTCGCCAAGTTCTGACAAGTGGGTCGCCAAATTTTTTCGAGAAACATTTATTTTTGCCACAACAACATTTGACTATGATTGGGCTATAACTAGCTGGATTGCAATAAATTGTAAACTGTTTTTACCTAAATTTCCTTTTAATACTTTAAATTTCTAAGCGCTGTACGTAAATTTCGATACCAATTCACGAAGCAAATTTTAGTACACAATGCTTAATTTTACACAGTGGGTATCGAGACTGCCAAGGTATTCACAAGTGGGTCACGACCCAGAAAAGTTTGGGAACCGCTGAACTGAGGAGGCTTTGATGAGTGAGCTAAGTGGAATGCTCTATAGAGTATGAACAATAGCGGTCCAAGAATAGAACCTTGCGAATCACCACAGGTGAGCGGGCTATCGAGGTTTCCACTGTGTCAGCTGAGAAAGAGTGCGAAGAGAGATAGGATTGAATCTAAACCAAAACAAGTTGACAGTCTGTGGAGTAAGATGTTATCATCAATGCTATTGAAGACTGCAGAAATATCGAGCAGGTTAACATAAAATAATAAATTGCAGTAGATGTTCGAAGAAGTTTTCTCTGATCTTTTACAATAACAGCTACACATAACTATAGCATTTTATTAAACTGAACATTTAAGACGTTTTACTTTTTTATACCTGAAGTCTCCTTGTGCATATTTCAGCTGGCAGTTGTAATTAAGATATTCTAAAAGATAATATGATGGCCTCTTAACAATTTATCTTGTTTTAGCTATGCTACTTTGGAAACGAAGAAGTGATTTAAAATTGGCTTCATTTTGGTTGGCTTTTAATCGAGTAAGTTGTGTACTTCTAAGTCCAGGTGTCAGACCAGTTTGTTTTGAGACAGAGCTGTAACATTAAAGGTTTTAGCAAGACAAATTCTTAGCAGAAAATTAGTCAAAGAAGTCCTGGGACTGTGCCTTCTCGTTATTATTAAGTAGTGAATCGAATAGGAATGGAAAATAGTCTTTTGACTGTAATAAGCAACAACGAAATTATGTTTATATTTGTAAAACATATATAAATGGAGCTTGTATTGTTCTTTTTAGCAAGTACATGAAGAAAACAATCTACATTCTGTTAGAGCTTCAAAATGTAGTTGTGAGAGGAGATCTACATCTTTTTTATCTTCATCAAGCACATAACAGTGGATTTATCTGCCCACAACTTTACGAATGCCAACTATTTCATCTTAGGTTAAAAAACATAGTGAATCAAGGTGTGCTATTACCAAAAGGTTGGCTTGCTTCAGAATTTCCTCCAATTTTTTTCTTTGAGGCTAATTCCTACTTTACTCGAGAAATAACTACTACTGGCAGATGAAACATGAACCGTTTTTGTAAGCATCTGAAACGCAAACTTAAATGAAGTTGTCATAAATGTGAAAACTCCACAAGGCAGGTGCTGGAAAGGCTACGACAACAACATTTGCAGAAACTTTTACGTGGGTAATTACCTTGTAGTGCTTACCAAAGCTCATGCTTATCAAAAGCCAAGTAAATCCAACTTCGTCTAGAATCTTGTGATTAGAGAAGTTATTTCGAAACTCTATGGCCAGAGTGATCATCTGAGAGTTCACCAAAGAACCAATACTGGAGAAAACAGTGAAACTAGCAATTAAGTTAGTAGCCTGTTGGCGAATACGAGAACCAATGTGGGAGAAAAACAATGTCAGAAAACATTTGCTTAAGGTAGTTTTCTGAAAACTCACATGATAATCCAGACTAGCCAGAAACTATACAAATGTCAGTTATGTGGGAAATCATTTTCTCATTATAGTTGTCTGAAAACGCACAAGAGAACCCATACTGGTCAAAAACCATACAGTTGCCAGCTACCTTAAAAATAATTTATTCAAGGTAGTGCTCTGAAAGCAAACATGAGAACCCATATTGGAGGGAAACCATTCAAATGTAAGTTATGTCAGAAATCATTCCCTAAACATAGTCACCTGAAAATGCATATGAGAACCCATACTGGAGAGAAACCAAACAGGTGCCAGCTATGTCAGAAGTCATTTGTTCACGGTTGTCATCTGAAAACGCACATGAGAACCCATACTGGCGAAAAACCATACATGTGCCAGCTATGTCAGAAATCATTTAATGATGGTAGTGCTTTGAAAAGGCACATGGGAACCCATACTGGCGATAAAGCATACAGATGCCAGCTATGTCAGAAATCATTTGTTCAAAGTTGTCATCTGAAAACGCACATGAGAAGTCATACTGGCGAAAAACCCTACAGGTGCCAGCTATGTCAGAAATCATTTAATGATGGTAGTGTTCTGAAAGGGCACATGAGAACCCATACTGGCGAAAAAGCATACAAGTGCCAGCTTTGTGAGAAAACATTTGCTAAATATGATCATCTGAAAATACACTTGAGAACCCATACTGGAGAAAAGCCATACATGTGCCATCTATGTCCGAAATCATTTGCCAAACATGATAATCTGAAAATGCATTTGAGAACCCATACTGGAGAAAAACCATACAAATGTCATGTGTGTAAGAAATTATTTGCTCAAAAGAGCCAACTGAAGCCACACATGAGAACCCATACTGGAGAAAAACCATACAAGTGTCAGATATGTAAGAAAACATTTGCTGAAGGTGGTAATCTGAAAACGCACATGAGAACCCATACTGGTGAAAAACCATATAGGTGTCAGTTATGTCAAAGAACATTTGCTAATCATAGTTATCTGAAAAGTCACATGAGAACCCATACGGGAGAAAAACCATACATTGGCCAACTATGTCAGAAATCATTTATTAATGGTAGTACTCTGAGAAAGCACACGAGAACCCATACTTGGTCAAAATCTTTTGGATGTGGTATATGTGACGATTTGCTTGAAGTAGAGGAGGAATTTCTAGAGCATTGTTCTAGCCATCGATTTTCTCCACCTGACGACATAGTTGGTGACATGTTGAAAAAAATTGTAATTTGAGAAAAAAAGATGCTATTGAAGTACAGTAACTGGTATACATACTTACATGAATATGTACTTTGTTCCACTTTTATTTCAGTAGGCTTGCGATGTAGAGAATCTAGAGGGCCCTCGATCCTTTTAGGAGCCACATATCTCAGATTTTGCCATCTCACAAACTTGTAAGATTGGAGTTCTTGAAACTGAAATTTTATGCTATATTTGCTGAAGACGCAGTCTTTCATTCTTCGTTCAACTACTTGACAACTTTATTGTTAAATATTAAATTTAGCTGCACAAGTATTTCTGCTAGACCAGCCATTTAACAGAGTGATTAACTGTACATCATTTTGTGAGACCATTTTAGATTATTGATACTTATAGCCTATTGTCGTTGCATTGGTGATGTGTTACGTAAAGAAATTAATTAGCTTATTCTACTTAGATTAAGTTTTTGGCGTTATATCTGGTCATTACGAAAGATATGCCATGAATGTTAAACTGCTGAATCCCAGCTGTTAACTTCAATGATCTTTGTACCGTATACTAACATTTATCTCACACAAAATGCTGAACATAAATTAGGCTTGCTTACATGCCTACTTATTTACTTATTTAAATTAAATCTTGTTTCATTTCTAGGTTTCATAGCCTTTCCTGTTGTCTGAATATTTGCATGACATAAATTACAATTTTATAGAACTTTTTATATTATAACGAGTAAATGTAATCAAATAAATTAGTATGTAAAAACACAATATGCATAACGCCTCTTCTAGAAGTGGAGCAGGAGGAAGATTAGGTGGTGGTGGAAGATGAAGAAGAAATTAAAGAGTCAAAATCAAATTCTTTTCTCGGAATCAACAAAACGCTAGGCCTAGGGTAGGCCTATTCTTAATAGCTAAGCGCAGCAGGCCTACACTAGGCTATTGACGACAGCAACGTCAAGTCTGAGGTTTGTCCTAAGGTAACAAGTGTGAAGAAAGCCTAATTGTCAGAATTTGAGAGAGAGAGTAGGAAATGAAAGCGGATATAATACGTTGGATTGTTTTTAGCATTATGAGAACTGGAAAGACAATGCGTTTAATAGAAATTTGACAGTTGACAGTCGTTGAGTGCCACTGAACGGCGTTGTTTGTGGAGGAACTGAGAATATGAAGAGTTAACGACTTTCAAAGTTGGCAGATGGTTGAATGATAACACGCTGGCACGAAGATATCAGAAGGATGCAAGTTCGATAAGCTCTCGGGCGGGCGCCTTGCATGGCTGCTATCACGTGTGTTTAGTTAAGATACTGATAATGGTATGCCATGTCTCAATGTAATCGTACTGCGTTTGTCGGTGTGAATTGATAAAGAAAAAGATTATTATTATTATTATTATTATTTTTTTTTATTTGTTATTATTAATTATTATTATTATTATTATTATTATTATTATTACTAGTGTATTTGCCCGTCATAATTATGTATATCGTTGGTTAAAATGCTCTGATCGCCGTCGTCAAGACGACAGTACTGACGTCACAAACAAATGGAACAGAAACCGTTTGTGACGTAGCGTTTATCGTCGGACGGACACTATATGGATATTATATGTATAGATTATTATCATTATTAGCCTCACAAGGTTAACTCAGCCTTCATTCCCTAGGTGGCGATAGTATAATGAGCTGTGGTACAGATGGGAACCTTGTATGGCTGCCACACAGTTAAATTCGACTTCTGTTAAACTTGCTATCGTCTGTTACCCCTCCCCTCCCCCCAAAGAAAGGCTGGAAATCTCTGAAGCCTTGCAATGCTTACATATACATAGCAGGCTCAATAGCAAATGGCATTTCCCCAACAATTCTTAAAGAATCTGATGCGTCTGTAACGTAGCTAGGTAGCCCGTTGTTGTGTATATTATGGATGACTAGCACAGCCCCCACTCATCATCCAGGTTGTACAAGCTATTGTGATACACTGAAGCCTCCGAATCAAGTCGTGACTGTTGGAAGATTTATTACTGCGCATTGTAATGTAAGTTTTATATCATATCATGAAGCTAACATAAGTTCGTTGTCGTAGTTTTTATAGCATTAAATCAGTTTATTTCACTAAATCAATTACCATGGTATAGGCCCCTATCAGTTGCCAAGTTCATTTCTATCATTTCGTTATAAGTGATCTAGTTCCTTCCTCTAGTTAGATTAATTTTGTTGAGGCTAGAAATAGTCCCATCATGGCATGTTATATCAGTTGTAAATTTCATTTCTATCATTTCATTATGAGTGAATTAGTTCCTTCCTCTAGTTAGTTTCATTTTGCTAGGGCTAGAAATAGTCCCATTATTGCTCTACAATTTACAGAAATACAGTCGTGGAATTTGCCCAAAATTTTCAGTAGTGCGTCGAGATTTTCTATTCCTGGAAAACGTAAATCTCACTGTTTCTTTGACGCATACCGCTTGACACAATTCACCGTAATGGCCAATACTATTATTAGACAAAGCCTTTACGGAATGTATAACTCCAGCTGGAATCAATATTGGTTCGTCCAACAAAATCTTAAATGGGTCTGTAACTCCAGAATATGGAACTGTAACTCTTTTCTTGAATAGGGAGTTGACCGACTGCAAAATTTCGACATCAACGTCATAACCGTTTCCATTGTGCCCCGTGTACAAACCAATGCCAGTTAATAGAATGTCGTGATCAGTAGCAAAATTAATAGCATCACCATTTGTTGCTCTAGGCCACTCGGTTGAGTCACAATTCACTGTTCGATCTATCCAGACTTCCTCGCCGACTCTCCGCTCAGTCGGAAACTTCAGTTGACAGCCTATCTTCTTTGTCGCTAAGAAGTAGTAGATTGAATCTTTCTCCTCCGCTGTCAGAACATTACTCCCCTCAGTAATTTCAGCAAATTCAGTTATTTTCATAGCGGGAAAGCGGATCTTGTACAAAAGGTCACCAAGTGTATCTCTAATTTGCAGATCAGTCGGATGCTCTATTGGCATGGCATTCTGAAGTTGATGTTTAGCCCAATTCACAGCGGTTTCATAAATGACTGGCTCGCTTACTCGAATGTTATCCGCTTTAAGTATAGTTTCCATAACCTGTCGAGATGAAGATACAATCTCAGCGCCAGTGAGAACAGCTGTCGCGTTCACGGATATCAGTTTAAGACAGTCGGTCTGGAGTTGCTGTTCATCTAAATGCAAACTATGCTCCAGAATGTGTAACACGTTGTTTACATCAAGAATTTTGCTACATTCTCTCACTAACTTGGGCAACATATACTTCTTAGCAGCGTACATCAAATGCACTGCTGATTCGGGGCACACTGATGCGCTTTCGTAATACATGTAGCTGAAAACACAAAAAATAAATGATCAGATAAAGGTTTCATATAAATATCCATTTTTAAAGTACTGGAATTATTAAATCAGCTTAAAAGTTTATTTAGTGCGACATAGCCTACACTTCTTGTGTACAAGTACCCAAAAGCAACGTCATATGAATAATGAAGCTGATATGCCAGTATTCCCATAGGCGTTTCACAATTCCTACATATGGTCTAATAAGGTATGCGGCCAACGTAGGACTCGTATTGTATTGTATTGTGTATTGTATTGTATTTAAACATTCATAGCAGGGTGAGTCGTTCAGAGGCGCAAGACCATAAGAAAAGAAATAGGCTTTGAGGAAGTAAAAAGAGACGAGTAGGAGGCAGTATATTCCAGAAAGAGGGACCAATTGAGGCAAAATATCGGGACTGTGCCACAGCTGTTCTAGTACGAGGAACTAAACGATCCAGCCTGCTAGGCTAGAGGGGCGAAGTGAACGATGCGAGGGGACGGAAACAGAAAGAGGTCTGTGAATTACATCAATTAATTTCTCACATGTCCTACATACAGGCCCGCCGAGAGGGGAAGGGGACAAATGCCCAGAGGTCCGGCGAGTTTAAGGACATGGTCGTCCGGGCCTGCAATCAACTTATGAAAAATATTAGAATCAGTTATACAAAGTTTATGATTTATGCCTTTTTAAATATAATATTACTGAATATAACCGTAGTTGTATATATAAATATAATATCGTACGGTCGTACCCGCACTTTTTATTTCAATTTGTTTATCCAATTCTCTCATAAGGCATACAGATAGTTTAGGGGCCCGTGACTGCTCTGATTAGGGCCCTGAATTTTTTGCGTCACCCCTGAATACATAATACATTGAGATTTGATGCATTATGATAACCACACTATATAAACGTCATTGGATTATATTAGATCAGCGTGAGGTAGGTAATAGAGCACTATACGATTTACGAACATAATACAGGCAATATTTCTAACCAGGCAAGAAATAATGACACGTACAATGTTGTATTCAGAAAACAAGGTACGGAGCATAAGAAATTTGAAAATCACCTGACTGATATAAATGTCTATAGCTATTTGTTATGCTTCAATAACAAGTGCTTATTTAAGAAAATTTCTGATATGACCTAAGTGTTACAGTCTGCGGGCTTCAGTGTTATTACTCTACTTAAACAAATTTACTCATGAGTATGTCCTAAGCCAGACTGTCACCTTGAACTGGGTCTTGATGGGGACAGCACTAGGCCTACTATACCAATGTTGGCCAGCATTGCACGAAATGTAGACGAAATAATGCAGCTGTTTAGGTACATGTAACTGCAGAAGTAGTAATATCATTCAAGGTATATCTCTGTTAACCTTCGCAGGACGGAGGACTTTTACGATACATGGAGGACGGACTGGGGTAATTTTTTACCCCCCCCCCCCGCAAAAAAATGTAATATGGGAATACTACTTTTTAAGATTGGCCGCCAAAACCCAATAAATATGTATATCTCAGCACGTAGGTAAGCTACACTGACAAGTGAAGTATCAATTGTAACATTTTCAAGGTCAAGGAATCGAGTTATCATAGTGGCAATAGCGTCCGGATACTATTAACCAAGATGGCAGCCACTATGGCCGTCAAAACATAACAATATGTATATCTCAGCTTATGACAAATGAAGGGTTAATTGTAACATTCCCAAGGTCAAGGAAGGAATCGATTTATCGCAGTGACAATAGTGTGCGTATACTATTTTCCAAGATGGCGGTCAATATGGCTGCCAGACACAACTATAAGTATGTCTCAGCTCATAGGTAAGCCAAAATGGCAAATGAAGTGTCAATTAGAATAGAATAGAATATTCTTTATTGGAACCAATTGCAAACCGCATTTTGGTGTACAGCAACGTTAAACATGACAGATAATAAAATAATAATATGTTAATATTAGCAACTAATATTTGTCTCAATTATCCACAATTTATATTGTTTTAACCCATAGCGTAAACTAAGCAGCTTCATAAAGCATCCTGATGATAAACGTTTTTCTGGATAAGCTATCAGCGGTCGGAATTTCTAGGTCGTGAGCTCGTGGGTGCAGGAAGTGGCCTGTGCGTTTGATAGGTGGCATCAGATCATGTAGGACATGTCCCTGGATATTCCGTACTGCGGCGAAGAGTCGAGAATCAGCCAAGCGGCAGTACTGTTCTATCGAGGGGGTGTCTTCTGGGAGGTAGCGTCCCCTGATGAGACGCCATAAATTAAATTGTACTAAATTGTAACATATTCAACATCAGGGCAATCGATTAATCCTAGTGGCAATAGTGTGGGAATACTACTTCCCAAAATGGCGGCCAATATGGCCGCCAAAACAAAAAAATATGTATATCTCAGCACGTTGGTAGGCTACAATGACAGTGAAGTATCAACTGTAACATTTCCAACGATAAGTGAATTCCTTGACCTTGGAAATGTTACAATTGACACTGCATTTGTCATTGTAGCTTACCTACGAACTGAGATATACATGTTTTTGTGTTTTGGCGGCAATGGTGGCCGCCATCTTGGACAGTAGCACTCACACATTTTTGCCACTACGATAAATCGATTCCGTGACCTTGGAAATGTTAACATTGACACTTTATTTGTCATGGTGGCTTACCTATGGGACATGCACATTTTTGGTTTGTCGGCCATATTGGCCGCCATCTTGGAAAATAAACTCTCCACAATTATGAAACTATTACCACTCAACTCCATGGTAGATTCAACACTTGATTATGATTGCAGGTTACTTATAACCTCATACCTTTGAAATATTTATCTTCCCTATGAACGAAAAAATAACGACGTCGACGACGATGTGGGGTAAATTTTACCCCATGACACTTTGGAGGGAAAATTATTTTTCCCACAACATGATAATGTGGTGGGTATGCAGTCAAAATATGCCATTGGTGGTAACTTGTAAACACATGAAACGTGAAATTATATTTGCCTACAGTTGCTCCGCAATCAACATCCAAACATCGCTGGGGTAATTATTTACCCCACTCCGTCCTGCGAAGGTTAAGGATAATTTATAAGTAAGTCAGTAAGTATATAACTGTATATTCTTTAATGAGCGCTAATAAACGCACAGCGCTTTACATAGGGACTACAATATATTACATAGAAAGAAAAGAATATAGAACAATGAAGTAATAATTGCGTTAGATCAAATATGAAATAATAGCAACAGAACATAACTGTATAGCATCCTACCCAGGAAACCTCGTCAGGTTAGAGTCAAACCTAGGGAGAACCAGATTATGAGAACGCGGGCGCAAATCATACCCGGTCTTTAGAACAGGAGGTAGAAGGTCATGGAAAAGGTGATTAGAGTTTTTAAGAATTCTACTAAAGAGATCATGATCAGCTTTTTTGCTTATAAGTGGCTGCCAAGGCCGTTGAGTCGCCTTCCTCCTTTATCCAGGCTTAAGGGACTAATATTACATTACAGGCAGTGGCGGAGTAAATTTTGGAGCTGAAGATCCATTATTAACCTACTTCAGAACCTCTTTGAAGACATCAGGGTCAATGTCTTCAACGCGAACCTTTGCCTCAGGGCCACTCCTGCACTCCGTCATTCCACTTGAGAACATGCCCTCAAAGACTTCACTGCGCGATATCAAAATGCACTTATGCGCACGGAAAGTGACAGTGTCGCCATCTTTTGGTCCCACTTCGAAGCAAACATCCGTTGATATTTCATTCTCTAACATGTATTGCATGCACTGTGCCAGCGTTTTCTCATATTGCCATCCATTCTCACTTTGTGTTGCCATGATCTGTAAGAACAAAAGAAAATATGGAAATAGGCTTTAATAGCACACTTCTTGAAGAATACTAATTATTATGGAGACCCAGAATAAAAGCAGTATGTACTTGATACTGCACTCCACTAATTTTATGACTCGTAAGGTTTTTACTCTCTTGTCCACTTTTCTTGCCACTGGATTTTTCCTTTCAATTTTCAGTTGGACCTGAGAGCCTAACTGAGGTCCTGTAAATACTCTGCTTCTGTTAAGCGCACACGACGAAATCTGCCAACGAAAGAGGCTTATACACACTTTTAAGGGCCTATAACTTATTGATAGGTGACACAGAAAAAATTTACATGCAACGCTTCTCTCTCGAATTACCTTGTCTGGGCGCTAGAGAATTCAGAGCTTACGATCACGCAGCGGTTGTGTTTAGCAAATTAGTTGTCTTGATAGAAACATGGGTGTACATAAACGATGTTCGAAACCCAGTGATGGGCAATAGTTAACTAAAAAAGTTGCTAACTTTTAGTTTAACTAAATTTTTAGTTAAGGATGAAGTTTAACTAAAAAATAGTTTAGCTAATACCATACTTTAACTAAAAAATGTTACTTGCTAACTAAAAAGTTTCACTAAAAAAATTAACAATATGCAACAATTTTTCCGCAAGGAACATTGAACACTGTCAACGAAAAACATTTTAACACTGCAAGGTCTATTCATACACTAGCCTACTTACAGACTTTACAAAGTTTACAGTACGCCTGTAATTGTATGCCAGAACAGTAGGCCTACACATTGCATAGTTTGAAGGTGAAATTGTCATTGACACTTTGCATTATTGCATTAATCTCTTATTGTGAAAATGTTTGTCGTAAAAAGTTTGAAAAAAGTTGGAAAAAGGTTTACTACTTTTTAACTTTAGTTAACTAATTTCCAGTATCAGTTGCCAACTTTAGTTAAACTATGTTTTTAGTCGGAAAATTGTTTTAGTTTAACTAAAATAAAATAGTGCCCATCACTGTCGAAAGCTCTCTTTTCCTGTGTTGCTATTAGTGATATAGCCTATCTATTCGGTATTTCCCGTTTGTAAACTGCACAATGAAAAGAACTTACGTTATTTTTGCGTATACATTCTTTCCATGGGTTCTGCCGTAGATATTAAATTGTCGTATTGTTTATCTTTAAGAATTAAAACCTTATTGAATAAGATTTGAATTCTTACGCAGTCAAACAATATTGCACGTTATAGCTGTTATTAGCGTCTAGGCTTTGCCTTCTAGATACTGAAGGCCGTAATGCTGATTGTGTGACGTCACACAGCTAGTCCGTCGGCTTTCTTCACCGGCACAGACTCGAAATCGAAATCATATACTGATATTATACTCCAACAATGACGAGGCATTCTCCAAATGCGGTAAAATTAAATCCTTTGAAAGTCATACGAACGGATTTTAGTGTAACCCAAGGATGTAATCAGGCGATATAGAATGCAAACGTTTGAAAGTTCAAATATTAATATTTTTAAGTTCTAAAAATTATAATAAATGCGTAACATGATTAAAAATCTCAATGCTTAACATTAAATTTGCAACGATATTCCAAGTTTGACGCAAGGAAATTCAGAAATAAATCAAGATCGATTTACGCGTTGACACGTTTGCAGTGAAACGAAGACGGACTAGATGTGTGACGTCACAAGCGTAAATTTGGGCAACTTGACGGCCTTCAGCATCTAGAAGGCAATGTTCTAGGGCAACGATGGGAAAACCCAAGCGAAATTTAGATGGATCGTAGCCATAGTCATTTTGTGGGAGGAAGATATAATCAAGCAATTGTAAGTCAGTATGTTCAAAACCCCACAGCTCCTCTCAAGCACACTGGCTATGCTCTACGACCCCGCGTTCATGACCGCGTTCTCCCCTTTGCAGACAGTTTAGCTCGCAAATCTTTCATTACCATACTTACTTAATTACTTAGTAAAAACAAATTATCTCGCCAGTGTTTTTTTTCTTCTAGAAAATAGGTTCCGCAAATGAACAATAGGTTCCGGAACTGAACAACGATGAAAGGACTAAAATGGCGAGATAAACGGGATCGAGGTTTGGGAGGGGTCTCAACAGAGGCGCGTTTACAGAATAATGGGCCCTAGGGGCATGTGTTTGGGGGGCCCTCCTGAACTTGTAGACTGAGATTCTGAGACTGTGTTAAAGTTTTGCTGCTGTGCAAAAACCCACGAAGTTGAAATTGAAGCCGTTTTTGTGAGTGTTATTGACACTGTCACTGTAATTATCAGTGTTGGGTAAACTCAGACAAGAAATGAGTTAAATCAAAACTCAACTCATGCACCTCAGAATGAGTTTAAACTCAAACTCAACTCATCCTAAGTTAAATGAGTTAACTCAAACTCAGTTGTTAAATGAGTTAAATCATAAACTCACACGTTTCATACTAGCATGTTCTAATCGAGCAACAATTTTTCCATCACGCCTACTTGTAACAGAAAAATATTTTCCATCAAGAATACACGGTACTTCAGCCATGTTGTTCTTAACTGTTCACAATATACAAACTATGCAGTGCTTAAACACTGTCTGCTAGCAGTGTTTACGACCCTCCCTGCCGTCACCACTCACCAGTATGGAAAGCCGACGATATAAAAAGGCTTGTTTCAACATAATATGTGCCGAGTGCCGAAGAGTGAGTTGAGTTTAAAATAATTGACTGTTACAACTCAAACTCACAGAAAATATGAATTAACTCAAACTCATAACTCACACTCTTTAAGGTGAGTTAACTCAAACTCATAAATCACAGCAAGTGAGTTAACTCGTGAGTTTAAACTCATCTGAGTTAACTCATACCCAACACTGGAAATTATGATTAGTTATAGAAACTATTTTCAAGGACTGCAAAGTTATTTGATTGAATGATTTTAGTAAAAAAAACTGACATCGGGTATTGTATCAACAATCAACACGAAATATTGACACTGTCACTGTAATTATAATTAGTTATAGAAACTTTTTCAAAGAATGTGAAGTTATTTGATTGAATGATTTCGGTAAAAACAACTGTCGTCGGATGTTGTATCAGCAATCAACGCAAATACGTGGCCATTTTTACTTCGTGAATAAATTGATCTCTTAAATTGTCTCCATTATTGTGATAAATTCATCACAAATTGTATTGGATAATTCTATAATTGGAAAAAATATGTAACCATCTTTTGGGGCCCTCCGAGATTTGGGGGCCCATGGCGTGCGCCTAGTGTGCCGACGTGTAAACGCGCCTGTCTAGGCATCAGTCTGAGGCAGATAGCACGCTGTACATATTAGGTTACATAAGGCCATACTGTCGTCAAATTACTACAGACAGGTGCCATTAGTTCAATTGTTTGACAGTAGACACCAGTGCCATAATGTAGACCTTATTGACTAATTCTAACAATCGTTAGAATAGCAGTTACCAACTATTACTAATATGCCATAGGTATAAGTTATCAACTAATACCAATACGCCATATGTAGAAGTTAACAACTAATACTAATATGCCATATGTAGAAGTTACCACCTAATACTGACATGCCTAAGCCTATGTAGAAGTTACTAACTAATACTAATTTGCAATATGTAGACGCTACTAACTAGGCCTAATACTAATATGCCATATGTAGAAGTAACCAACTAATACTAATATGCCGACTTTGAAGGTCATAGTAACTGGTGATTCTAATCAAATATAAAACAGTAATAATAGAACATATCTCATGTTGTCCTTCCAAGGTTAAAAGTGTGCACATAACCATACGACAGAACATCGGTGGCGCTGAGCAATCGAATGTAAGCTTAACCTAAATCACAGAATAAACAGATGCAGAATTAACAGACAAAACCCAATACTTGATGACTAATCTGTCTTATCTTCCGTAGGAATGTAGCTTAAAAGACGCAGTTCGAATAGTTCAAGAAATGTGTCTTTTTGAGGATCATCACAATAGTGATTACCACTTCTTCTTCTTTCTTCTCTTCCATCAGTTTCCCGACGATGAGGCTCTTATGAAGTTCCTCCATAGTGTTCTGTCTCTGACAGTTTCGCGCACCATGGTTAAGTCCGGGCCTTTGCTGTTCAAGTCTTCCTTGACGTTGTCCATCCACGTTTTTCGCGGTCTCCCTCTACTTCCCACAATGTTCTATAAATTCCTCTTCAATATCAAACATTTCAGCACATAATCCACAGCCATAAGGTCGAGATATAAAATCATCTCTGTCATCAGTAAAAATGAAGTGACCTTCAGAGAGAAGTTTTTCTTTTGGACATGGGATTTTACTCGGCATAGATGAAATATCTCGAAAACGTGTTGACGTTGACAACTCTTTTTCTTCAACACAATTGTCGTGTTTAGTAGACAAGTTCAATCTCATCCCAGAAGAAATTCCAATGCCAGTTTCCGTATTGTTTTCACAGAATTCACTCTTGTATAAGTTTTCTTCAGCATGTGTGCTCATATGCAATTTTAGGTTCTTATTCCACGCATATGCTTTGCTACATAAACTGCACTTGAATGGCTTTTTCCAGTGTGGGTTCTCAAGTGACTTTTAAGATCACTATTCCGTGCAAATGCTTTCTTGCATAAATTGCACTTATATGGTTTGTCTCCAGTGTGGCATCGTGTATGGCACTCCTGAGATTGTTTTGATGCAAAAGTTCTGTGACAAAGATTGCACAAGTATGGTTTCTCCCCAACGTGGCTTCTTCTATGGCACTCCAGATATCGTTTTGTTGCAAATGCTTTGTGACAAAGATTGCATAAGTATGGCCTTTCTCCAGTGTGGGATATTCTATGGCGTTTCAGATATTGTTTCATGGCAAATGATTTGTGAAAAAGATTGCATTTGTATGGCTTTTCTCCAGTGTGGCTTCTTCTATGACATTCCAGATATCCTTTCGTTGAAAATGCTTTGTGACAAAGATTGCATCTGTATGGCTTCTCCCCAGTGTGCTTTTTCTGTGATATTTCAGATATGGTTTCATTGAAAATGCTTTGTAACATAGACTGCATGTGTATGGCCTTTCCCCAGTGTGGATTCTTGTATGGTATTCCAGATATATTTTCGTTGCAAATGCTTTGACACAATGATTGCACTTGTATGGCTTCTCCCCAGTGTGGCTGCTTATATGGGATACCAGAGATTGTCTAATTGGAAATGCTTTCTGATATAGATTGCATAAGTATGGTCTCTCTCCAGTGTGGCTTCTTGTATGGTACTGCAGGCCTCCTTTCGCTGCTAATCTTTTATGACATTGGTGGCAATTATATGGCTTCTCCCCAATGTGGCTCCTTGTATGGTATTCCAGAGATTGTTTCGTTGCCGGTGCTCTGTGACATTGATTGCACTTGTATGGCCTCTCTTCAAAGCAGGCTTTGTATCCGTTTTCTGTGTCATAGATGCTTGCTTGCATATTCAGATCTTGAACACAGTCAAAACGTCCCCTTATTCATTTTAAAGTTATATTTGTATTCAAAAGCGGATCAAAGAGAGGTGTATCCGGTTGGTCCCTAGCATTGAAGCCGGTCTGGATCATTTATTTGACTACCCTTCCCAACCGGTTTCAGTAAGGGTAATCAAATAACTATTTTAAAAACCTAAAATGTGCATGGAATTATCGATTAGGCAAAAGCTGTTGGAAAGTGGGATGAACAACATGAAATGTGAAAACTTAAAGGGTGCAAGAGAAGAAATCTTGAAATTTTGAGAAATGATTATAAATGTGGATGATTGAAAAAATAGCAACAAAAGCGGGACTAAAACAGGTTTTATCTCTAATATTCTACCATAGAAATATCAAACAATGATAAAATTGCATCAACCTTCTCAACTCCCGGTTGTATCAGCATAGGATATTTATCCATAGGCTATTTACGAAATATATTTTCAAAGGAGAATAAAAGCTGTGTGTTGTTTAATCCTTTATAAAAAAAACACAAGCTCTCTTCCGAATCCAGAAGAGCCTCGGAAAAAAACAGGAAGAGCGAATTCAGACGAGTTTGAGTCAGTATATTCGATCGGAGCAAATTTAATTTTGTACATAAAACAAAATTTACCTATCACAAAATGTATTAACATTCAACATTAAAATTACTTTTATCAGAACCAAATTATCAACTCAGTTGGAACATTTTGGGCTTAACCCTCAAGTGACCAACTGGGGTCCTGGGGGACCCCAGCATAGTATCGGCTTGTGCTACTTCTGTGCTATCCAATATTTTGTATCGGCATTTTATGAATTTGTCACCTGGATATCGCTCACTGTTAACGTCTAGTGGAATCCGGTTTTGCTTTTACGGTTATTTTTTAAATAAAAAATATCCAATGGGGTCCCGCAGGACCCCAGCTTCAGCAGTGCTTTTCTAGAGAACCGAACGTTACTTTATGAACAGATATTATTGCAGCGGGAAATGGTCTGGAGCGATACAATGCAAAGAAACCCTACTCTTGAAGAGAGTGCTGATGTAGAATAAGATTGTACGGATAATCTATCTATAATAAATTTATATAGCGCTTTTTCAAGAAGTCTACTCAGTATCGCTTCCGATCCAGACCCGGTCAAAAGAAAGGTCTGGAGAAGGCCATAGAAAGTACCTGAGAGGTCCCTAAGGGGACAACGACTCAGGTTCGGAGAATGATGATCATGTATCTGAGAACTCTGAAAACAGTGATGTGGAAAGTGCAGACGACGAAGTCGACACAGAAACGCAATGCCTATCTGTTCAAGCCACCAACAGTCAAAGCACTATTTCAGTTAGAAAAAGAGGTCGTGGCAATAGGTTGCGTGGTAGAGAAGTAGGAAGATAGCAAGTAGGAAGATAGCAAGTAGGAAGATAGCAAGGTGATGCAGTTGGAGCATATTCGGCATCAGGTCATCCGATGACTGACAAAATTTCGAAGACCACACGGCGACGACGTATCTTATTGATAGAGTTCGGATATGCCGTAGTAACACCACACATGAAACAACAAGCACTGACTCATATAATCCTAGAATCAATCAGAGCTGAAGAACTGTGGTGTAGAAGTTCAACACTGTCAACAACACTCAGCTTCAATCTCCAGAAGCTCGAAGCGCAAGCGTCGACGATGCTCACTGTGCCAACGCGGTAAAACAAGGAGGCGGCGTGAATGTACTTCATGTAACCGGCCTAATTTTATCTTGTCAGACAATTAAATGGTAAGCAAAAGCCAGGTAAACAATGAACAGTTAGAACTTGTACTTGTAGCAAAACTAAAGTGAAATTTAAACAAGAGCAGAAAGCACTGAACGCATCATCGACTATTGGGGTCCCACAGGACCCCGGTTGGTCATATTAAGGTGTAAAATATGTTGGTCGCATGACTTAATTTCATTATTATCTTTTGAATAATATGTAGAAATATTCAACATATATGAAATAATTGTCTAACAAGAAATAGTCTTTCATGGGGTAATTTGTGGGGGTGCGAGGGTTACCCGTACCCCTTGGACTGGGGGTAGCGTACCCTCCACTTTTAAACAATACCAATAAATTGACCGGGAGACAGGACGGACACAGACAAACAGAGAGACGTGGAGAAATACTAGGACAGGCGTAGGTCATCGACTTTTCTTGGAAAAGGCTGACACATAAGTAGGCCGAAGAACAAGTACGGATGAGTCAGTGGACCGCCATGTGAACGCAGTGCCGTCTTAAGGTATGTGCACGCTGGGCAGTTCCCAGGGGCACCACGATTCTAGGGGCGCCAAATAAAAAAAATACCCACAAAAATTAATGTGTGCGTGACCTTCACGCGCGTAGAAGTGACACTTCCTATTGCTATGAGTGCAGGGATGGCAAACGGTTTTTAGGAATAACTCGCTTTATTATTGCAGCATTTTTCTTCATGTTTACTTTAAACATTCATTTTGTTACAAAGTGAATGTTCAATTCAATTCAATTCAATTTATTCGGTAACCAACTTTGTAGACAGTACAACAGTTAACAGAAGATTACTTTTTAATCTCGGAATTGGTTACACGGTGTACCAAAGGGGTTGTACACCCCGCTTCCCGGAACCCCCCACATGGAGTAAAAATGTAAAGGCGGTATGCAAGTAGTATTAGAAATTAACCATACAACGAAACAACAGATAAATAATTTCGCAATCTTAACTAAGAAAATGCTTAACTAAAGGGCTCCTGGTCTCATGACGGCACCTGGGCGATGGGCTCTGTCGGTTGTCTTCTTGTCTTCAGGCATCGTTAAAGTTTGTATTGTATTGTGTTGTATCTAGAAATTTATAAAGCACCTCTCGCAGAATAACTATTCAGAGGCGCTCTCAGCACAGAAGTCCCGGGGAAACAGAAATGCCTTTAGGGAACGCGAGACCGATGAGGAAAAGCCAATCATTAGTTTGGCCCTGAGCACAGGAGGAAGGTCATTCCAGATCGTGGGACCCACAACAGCAAACGCCCGATGCTGGGCCAAGGCAGTTTTAGCCCTAGGAACAAAAAGATCAAGCCGATTTACAGAGCGCAATGACCGAGAAGACGATGCAGATAGCGGTTTTCGCATATAGTTCAAGAGATATTTCGGGGCAGTAGGCTGCTGAGATTTAGAGACAAGGAAAAGGATCATATCGGATGCGCGCAGCAATAGGGAACTAGTGAAGGACATCAAGCATGTACATGTAAGTAGAGATATGGGCAAACCGGGGGAGTCGAGCGATGAGCCTAGCAGAAGCATTTAGAATAGATTGAAGGGGGAAAAGACGCTGCTTGGGGAGACCCATGAGGAGCGAGTTGCAGTAGTCCAAGCGTGAGCAGACAAATGCGTGAACTATGGTGGTAAAGACAGAAGATGAGACCGAGCGTCTGATGGCCCTGAGACGCCTTAGTTGAAAGAAGCAGAAGCGAGTCATGTTGGAGATATGCTCTTTGAATGTGAGAGAGGAGTCAAGTGTGACACCCAAGTCGCGGACAGTGGAAGAGTAGGTGTAAGCAGGAAATTTCTCAGTCAGCAATGGAAAGTCGAGTTTAGCAAGCTGCTGTCTAGTCCCAAACCAGATTAATTGAGTCTTAGCAGTGTTTAGGCAGAGACGGTTAGTTGACATCCAGTAGTGAAGGTCAAAGACAAGATGGTCAATGGAGCAAACAAGGGAGAGTTGATCAGTTGACGGACCATGTAGAAAAGCCTGAGCATAATCTGCATAAAGGTGGCCATGTGCCCCATGTTTAGTAAATAGAAACGGGATATCAGCAGTGAAGAGGATGTATAGGATGGGACCGAGCACCGAGCCCTGGGGAACACCAAATTCAACCTCAGTCCACTGAGTCCTGGTTTCACCCAGGACAACCAACTGTGAGCGGTCAGAGAGGTAGGATTTAAACCAAAGAAGAGGAATACCAGAGAGGCCATAGGACAGTTCCAGTCGCTGAAGCAGGATCTCATGTATCATTCAGAAATAGTCGAAGTTGTGTCCTAAGACTGGTCTGCGGATAGACGAGGGAAGAGAATTCCAAAAACGGGGTCCAGTACACTTAATGGAAAATAGTCGTGTGTTTGTGTGTGCGAAGGAGGGCGCATAGGGCGCCTGGCTTCTAGTCTGGAAGTGATGTCGGTCGAGTTTTGAGCCGAATAAATAATCAAATACGGGTGGTAAGAGGTTGTTATCATATCTATACATGTACATATGATCCCCTATCTGGACAAGCCTGATCTGCTCGAATCTAAGCAAGTTATGGGCGTAGAAATATGTGGCAGTAGGCGCATTATTTGCGGAACAGACGCAGAATCTAATCGCTTTCTTCTGAAGTATGACTTATTTTTGTAGATTTGTTTTATAAGTAGAAGACCAGATGAGATTGCAATCTGTTAGTTTTGGGTAAATTATAAGTGTAAGTCGGATATGAGGTGGTATTAATTTTGATGAGCGGTAAAGTATATCAATCGCTTTGGCTATTTTATTTGGTGTACATTTTATGTGCTCTCTCCAGTTTAGGTGCTGATCTATGATAGTGCCTAGAAATTTAGTGTGAGCTACCTCTACAATTGGGGTCCCATTTATGAGTATGGGAGGATTTGTAGAAGAACTTGGTTTCTTGTACGACCTAAATAATATGTAGTTTGTCTCTTCAATAGCACGTGAGATTCTATCTGGTATTGAAAAAAGTGGCATGTAGGCCTAGGCGGAATGGCCCCGCTGAAATCCACGTTCAGACGGAAATAATATTTTTTTCTTCAGTAATAAAAGTGTTTAGTCGGTTGTACATTAATTTTTCAAATATTTTTGAGAAGAAGGGCAGGATAGATATAGGTCGATAGTTGAAAGTAGCCTACCAATAAATCTATAGGTTTCATTTTATTGACCGTTTACATTTGTATCCTCGTGGGTGGACAGATGCCCCCAGTGCATTGCTTTGCCCAGGGCCTACACTGCTCTTAAGACGGCACTGCGTGAACTGAAAAAGAAAGTATTTTTCCAGAAGACTGAGTCATGCCCCACGATAATGTCAATAGCGCAGCAGCTATGACCGAGATAGAGAAAATCCGGACGGAGACCGATACTATATAAAGAGGACGTCTTGTCTGAAAAGGGACATTATAGACAATACAATTGCCGTTATGGTGGTAAGTTTATCAACGTTTCGTAATCAGTTACTGGCAGGATAGTGTGTCCAAAATGGTCTCCATACAGAAAGCGAAAGTGGAGAAGAAATTGGCACCCCCACTTTTAGACCAAAGTTACGCCCCTGCAGTCTTGGTCTTATTTTATAAAATTTGGTTAAACCTTAACTTTAAAGAAATCACATAAAAGTATTAGGCCTACAAATAGAGCGCTATGTCGATAAGTAAGAAGATCGCAAAGGTCGATGGCGTTTAGCAATGGCGAAGGCCCTTCGCTGATAGGTTGGATTTCAAGGCCGTTGCATGTCTTCGAAGTGACGGAATGGAGTTTATTAATTAAGCTTCCGCTATCTCATCTGAAGTGAGGATTTGCAGACACAGCGGAAACACTTACAGCGCTGATGAACAAACATCACTTTGCACCGACAGACAACATGAATGTCATGGATCGACGTCGAAGGCTTCACTGCGTTGAAAATATCTAAAGAAGAAGTCGATAGAAAATCTCATCCACGGTGACCAAGGCAACGTCATCGTCACAGCAGCTAAAGAACTTTCGGGTGGATGACAACATCGGCCAATCTTCTAACTCTGCTTTGTAAAGAGTGTTCTAGCAGAAGGAGTGGATAAAGTGATCTACAGAACAAATCTAGTAGCTCTTAACAAGAAGGACCTAGGCAGCTTTTCATGCGACATGTCGCTGAGTGACTACAATGCACAAAGATAGCGTACTAGTGTAGCAAGATGTTTCGAAAGCCGTTAATACTTGCGCTGAGATTCAGTTATAAAGTCAGTGTCCAGAGACATGGAAGATCTCTAGCAAGTTGCTCATTTTGCCTATTTAGGCCGTTCAATAATAATACATTGAGGTCAGAACAAAGTAGTGGATACCAGGATGGCTTGGCGTTGGGTGTTACCAGTAAGACAGTTGCCGCAGGTGTTCTCCACCTGTTCAACTGGAATCCAAGAATATGAAATTGTTAATGAATCGCATCCAATCCGATACTGTCTGCATTATTAATAAAGACAGTGATCGAAGACTGACTGAGAACTTACTGACTGATTTATTGAATGAATAACTGATTAAGTTATTGAGCAAGATTTTTTAACGCTCCACGTATTGCGTGTCTGGTAATCGTAGATTCAGTTTAACGACACTGATTTTAGGTAGCTTCAAAATGTTTCCTGAGCTTTCAATGGAAGTATAGTACGTATTTATAATGGAAGATGAAGTCAGGCGACTGAGTCAGTTGCACGATAAAGCGTGGAGCGCAGGTATGGACGTCTAAGAGCGCGAGGACCTCATCAAGTTTCCATGAGCCGTTGAACGCGAAGAGAGTCAACGCTGTTGGCTGGAGAAAGGAGCGCTGAGCACTTTGATGTATTCTGGAGCTGCACCGAGCGTCAGGGCTGTAGTGGTGAAATTTAAGGTGAGTATACGCTACCGGTGAACAGCGGCATGACTAGCGCTGGTGTGACTCTAAAAAAATGTGAAGACCTTTTTTAGGAATTCGTGTAAGAAAAATTTCAGACTTTTTACCAATTCTGTGAAAATTTTCTGACTTTTTACGATTTCGTCTCTGAAAAAGTTGATGACCTTTTTATACTCATTCGCCCTAAAACCTTTCAAAACCTCTCTTTTTTGTCAAAATTTCATTGGTCAGTGGCTATACGGTCTCTACAGAGGTAAGTATTCGCTGCATACCCGCGTATACCCTCGTCTAGAGCCCTGAGTATACGCTCTCAAATTTCTCTAGAGGTGAGTATACGCTGTATACTATCGACTACAACCCTGCCGAGCGTTATAATCTAATCTAATCCCATGAGGATGATTTGTATTCGACTGCAAGCCAGCGCTGTGTCTCTCGCATATAACTTGAAACATGAGAGAATTTAGACAGATCATTGTCATAGGTGTATAAAAGTATTAGAGTAAGGTCTTGAGCACAAATTGTAGTTTAAACTGGCTAGGATCACAGAAAGGTTTCGTCTCCAGTCAAATAATAAAATATTTTTTGCTATGCTATTGTGGTCCTCGTCCATGCTTTTGTTACTGGTGGAATTGATCATTGTTGCTCGATTCTAGCCGGTCTCCCACTCAGAGTCCTAGGCGTCTGGATCGGGTTCTGCGCTCAGCTGCTCGACTCGTCGGGCGTATCCCTAAGTACGCTCCTGACTCTCCCTATATTCATTCAGTCATTCATTTGAGCACCTATATAGCGCGTCTTCAAGGGGACTACTCAGAGGCGCTCCCAACTTCAGCACGGACATAAAGAACAGTTTTTAGCGCAGTGTAGAAAGACTCGGGTTGGGCTTTCGGGAGGAGACGCAGCTCCAGAGGGAGCCCGTTCCATACCACAGGACCAACCACCAAAAGGGCCCGATTTTGCATGGTGGCAGTACGAGCAAATGGCAGAGCAAGCACCCCCTCTCCGCAGAGCGGAGTGAGAGACCACGGGTCTCACCGGCAGGCAGGCAGAGGGACCTCAGATAGGCTGGAGCAATGCCCAGCTGGCAGCGCCAGACCAAGGAGGCAATCCTATACTGGATGCGCAGGGGAACCGGTAGCCAATGCAAGTCCCGGAGCATGAAGTCAGACACATGGTCAACCTTGGATATCCGACCAGTAAGTCGGGCAGCAGCACGCATGATGCGTTCAAGACAGGCCAAACGCACCGCAAGTAGGCCAATATAGAGAGAGGAGCAGTAGTCTACTCGAGCCGTGATAAAAGCATGGACCAGAGTGGACGTAGGAGATGGAGAAAGGGCGCGAGCAATAATGCGCTATGTGCTTCACTGGCTCCCTATTGTCCAGCGTATTTCCTATCCGATCGCTGCCTTAATCTCTCGCTGTCTTCTAGGCTTTTATCTTACCTTCGCGACATTTGCCGCCCGATGTCCGACGTCGTAGCGCGTCGGGGACTTCGATCCTCGACCAGAGGGGAGCTCTTGATCCCACGTGCTCGTTTCTCTACTGGGCAGCGCCGGGCTTTATCAGTTGTGGGTCCCTCCACTTGGAACGGGATCGCGCTGGAACTGCAATTACTACATGTGAGCAATTTGGCTGCGTTTCTTAAATCACTAAAGTCTTTCTTTTTTAGCCGTGGCTGTACTGGGAACGCTCCTTTGAAGATATCTTGAAGAGGCGCTATGTAAATTTTCAGAATGAATGAATGAACGAACGCCTAATTGATCCCAGTTATGAACCAGACTCGTAGCAGACTCCATGACGGTGAATATTGAACTATTTTATGTTTTCATTGATAAAATAGACGAAATATGAAAGAATGAGAATGTAGAAATGACTGCTACATCCGAATGACTTTTATAGATATTTAATGGTAAACACACAATTAGTTTTCTGTAGCTTTACATAACTGGTCCATTACAACACCAAATCATCACGCATAGTTGCAATAACACTAAATCATCACCTATTCGTCATTTTGTTTAAAAAGTTATCGACTCCAATTACACTAAAACTCTGCATCCAGAAATCAAAGTTTTAACGCTTTTGCATTTTTGCAAACTTCACAGATGTATAAAGCTCACTGAATAATTGGACAAAGAACAGGAAAAATTCAAAAATGGTAAGTAATGTTCCTCCGAGAATCAGTCCCAATGCGCCGCCAATGTCGCAAATCAGCGTGAGGAAGTCGTAGGCTGGAGTCGTTTGGATGTCAATGTAGCTCAGCTGAGAGTAGAAGATATCCAGGTAGACGAGTTCCTTGCTCAGTTTCGACATCGTCAGATTCCGTCCCTTTAACTGCGATCTTCTCGACATGTAGTTGAGAAAATGCTCTGACAGAGGACTTGTCGAGATTGAAAAGGGATATGTGGATTGATGGCATTGTAGAGGACATTCACACCTACGGGTCCCGCCAGAAGTGACAAACCTTTTTATGACGTTTGGCACACAGTAATAATGCTGGTCAGGAGAGCACATTTTTACTGAAACTAATTGCACAAAATGCATATTCAGAAAGACCTCCTCTAATGACAAGGCATATTATGCAATTAATATTACATGTAAGGAGCTCTGACATTTCCGTGCTGCTTATGAAAGTCATTAGCTGTAGGCCTATTGGGAGTTTTCATTCTAAAAGTGACATAGGAAATTGATGCGGTTTTAACTAGCAGAATTACATATCTTTGGGCCTTTTATGGATACACAGTTAGGCCTAATTCTCGAAATTGTTTTTACACCATGACATTCATAATTGATTAATATCGTAGTTTCTTGGATAGATAAGAAATACAGTCGAATTTCAATCTATGCGATTAGACGTGATAGATCATGTGACTTAGGTGTCACTCTGGCAGCTAGCTTAATCTTGCTGAGCACATTTCCAGTCTCACTCGCTCCTCTTACTTCCACTTAAGGCGTCTCCGGGCTATTCGGCGGTCTGTTTCATCCTCAAAATTCACCTCAATTGTTCATGCATTCGTGTGCTCGCGAATCGACTATTGCAATTATCTCCTTATTGGCCTTCCCAAGATCCGTCTTTCTCCTCTCCTGTCCGCACTCAATGCTGCTGCTAGACTCATTGCCCGTCTCCCACGGTTCTCTCGTATCTCCGCCTTCATGGTTGAACAACTCCATTGGGTCCCTCTCTCTGCCCGTATACAATTCAAAGTGCTTATTCTTGTGCTTAAGTCTCAATTGGGTCTTGCTCCACAGTGCTTGTGTGATCTAATTCTTCGGCCTCATTCTGCTGCTTCGCTGCGTCCTCTCCGATCTTCTGATCGTCCTGACCTCTTAGTTTCCCGTGTCAGAACTAATATGGCTCAATCCAGATCCTTTGCCTGCATGGGTCCCTCATTTTGGAACCGACTTCCTCCTTCTGTCTGCATCATAGTCCAGGCAATTTACAGTTGGAACTGGGCAAATTGCTTCACAAGCTTTCCTGTCCATAAAATATTGCTGAATAACATATCGAAAATTAGACAAATTCGGAATAGGGGAACACCCCAAAAATGAATTTCAAAATGGCGGATTGGGGTTTCCTAAGAAATACCAGTAATAATACAAATAATTTGCAATTAGAGCTGGGTAAAACGATTCACAAGCTTTTTAACGGATTCCTGTCAAGAAATCAATGCTGAATAACATATCCAAAATTCCACAAAATCGGACCACGGGAACACCCCCAAAACTGAATTTCAAAATGTTGGATTGGCTGTTTCATAAAGAAACACCAATAAAACTAATTTACAATTTAATCCTGTATTTGGCCTGTGGACCGGCTTCGTGTTGGGGGAATATATCACTTCCAATTAGTCAGTGGGTCCCTAGATATGAAAAATCACCGAGGTGCTTGTCGGCCACATTGCCACGAATGACACTATGGTCGCCGTCGACCATATTGAAAAATTCACCTTTTTTGTTTGCTTTGCTTCTTGATTTTCACACCTTAACTGCTGCTTTTTCTGTCGGGGTCTCGCGCACTGGGAGAGCTTCTGAATTGTCCATACCGTGAAAGGCGCTTTATAAATGCCCATATACAATACAATTCAATACAATACAATACAATAGACCGAATAACTGGTGCAAATAAAATTTAAAAAACTATGAACCAAATTTATGCAATGCCTATCTGTAAAAGGAATAAACCTTGTATCATTCACATTTATAACTCGATCACGATCAAACATAAAAACATACGTGCAAATGCATGCTTACGTCCATGCACACATGCATACATGGATGCATTATTGTCTTACTTTTGCTTCAATCACTTTACGTCTGGTCCTCTAATGCTTTTTGCCTTCTCCAGGTTTTGTCCTTACCCCTCTCCCTGGCAGTCTCTTCACTGCCGACCTGGAACGGATTCTCCTTCCTAAGAATGTTGCTGTCCAACAGTGTGCAGACGACACCCAGGCCTTCGTTCACCGTTCAGCGGATGCTGCTCAAGAAGACACTTGATGCAACATCTGCCTTTGATCAGTGAATATTAGGGTGGAGTGATAACAAGTTTGGTTTATAAATGAATTCAATAGTGGGCAAAGGATGCAACTTAGGTAGAAAAAGAACACAC
This sequence comes from Allolobophora icterica, assembly GCA_963556255.1. NCBI lineage: Eukaryota > Metazoa > Annelida > Clitellata > Crassiclitellata > Lumbricidae > Allolobophora > Allolobophora icterica. The sequence continues at coordinate 10,658,949 of OY744610.1, forward strand.
CAAATATTTTAAATTTCAAATGATATCTTCTACCCTCTAAAAGTGATGCAATATTTCATCGTGATTAACCTAATCTCACAGTGGATGTCATCCAACCTCCTCTGCCTTAACCCTTCCAAAACAGAAGTCATCATCCTAGGCTTTCCTGATCATATCAAGAAAAGCCCTGACCCTTCTATACACCTATCGACTAACTCATCGTCTCTTACCTTCAACTCAGACTCTTGGTATTACTTTTGATCCATATCTCTCCTTTTCTAATCACATCACAAACACCTCGCGCTCCTGTTTAAAGGACATTCGTGATCTCCGACGCATCCGGCCCATGATCAACCGTAAAACTGCCTCCACCTTTGTTACTTATATTATTCATTCAACGCTTGATTACAGCAATTCTCTCTTCCCCAACCCTATGTTCACCCAATTAACCGTCTGCAACTTATCCAAAACTCACTCGCTGCAGGGCTGTCACTAAAACGCCCAAACGTTATCATATCACTCCCATCCTTAAATCACTTCATTGGCTAAAAATCCCAGACCAAATCCAATTCAAAGTCCCATCACTAACCTACAACTCAGTTGAACTCACTACAATATTCCCAGCCCAAGTACCTCCGTGAACTCTTCATCATCCAGGCAACACGCTCCACCCGATTATCCTCCTATCTCAGTCTTTCTTGAACCTCGGTCACTACTCATCTCAAGCTCTCCAACCGAGCCATATCCAACAGAGCACCACGCCTCTGGAACGATCTCCCCTTGAATTCCGCAGATTATCGGTTCCTTCGTCATCATTCCAAGCCGTCGTCCATCTGCCTCCTTATGTTCCTATATTTATCCCCGGGTTTTCCACTCAGAACTGAAGTTTCGCCTTTTGAGTACTCCTACCCTGACTTATCTGATCCTCTGCCTTCCTATTCTTCTCGCCCTAAACCAGGGGTTCCCAACCAGGGGTGCCCGCACCCCGAAGGGGTGCGAGATGGCATTTCAGGGGGTGCGAGAAAGAGTAGGTCAACTTTTTTATCGGCTGATAGAAAATCCGTCATGTTTATACAAATGTCACGAGATTAACTCGTTACAAAAATTGTTTGCATTGAAGGTGAGGTCACATTTATTTTATTTTAACAGAACTTGATATTAATGAATTTAATAATTGTGTGTGCATGTGTGTATACTAACTGAGCAGTATTTGTATCGTAATGCAACCGGTGTCCTGCAGTGTGCCGGCATTTGTAGGTCATTAATTTTGCTTTGAGTGCAATGTCATATTGACATTGTATTTTGAAAGAAGCAATGAGCAGGAAAAATTTGTCAAAACGGGCTTTATGAACAGGGAAAATAGCTCATATTTTTATCTTGCTGTTTCGCAGATTAACCCTTCATTTTTCATCATGTCAAAAAGAAGGAAATGGAATGATGAGTATGTGCGCTTTGGTTTCACTTGCACGACAGGAAATGATGACTTGCAAAAACCCCAGTGCATTCTTTGTAGCGTTATGAATTTATATGCGCATTTTATATACCGAGTTAAAAGCTCATTTTTAGTTCAGTTTGTTCACCCACAGTACTGTACGAGTGTATGTGGTTCAGTGTGTGGTTCAAAAAATAGATATTGTGACTTAGTCGTCTTCAAATGTGATGTAACTTTTGTAGGGGGTGCGAGCGCTAATCAAATATTTCCAAGGGGTGCGAGGCATAGAAAAGGTTGGGAACCCCTGCCCTAAACGAAACCCTCCTTCACCTGGAAACAGGACTCGGACCTATTTTGGACTAGGCTACTCTAAGAAAAACCCCTCAACACACACAGTATTACAGGCGCATCCTGCTTGAACAGAGCTTCGGTACTTCTTTCGTTCTCTCCTAATTTTCTTCCTTTCAGTGACTTCGCTGCATTCATTAGGCATTACAATTCCATAGTCCTGTAGCACAGCAGGTGCGATTTCGGCAACAGATCTGAACATTTATTTCATAAATTATAACCGTTCGACGAAAGTTAGCTCAAAAAAAGAAAAAAATAATGCACTACTTGGACGCTTTTTGAGAGAATTTTATATGTTAAATATTTTACCGCCGGTAGAGGACAGAGGATGGAATGCAAAATCAAAAATAGTTTGAGCACTATTTACACTAGCATGCTGGCAACTCTTTATCACAATTAGAAAACGCTTGCTAAAAATTTTGTTTAATTACCATTTTCACTCCACCCTACTGAATATCCTCCAACAGCCTCCGATTAAACTGTAATAAGACACATTTCATTTCTCTTGGTGGTTCGCTCAGTTCGCTAAGATCGATAACTTATCTCTACGCCAGAGGTTTTCGGACATCCTGTTTCTCTTCCGCAGTTTGGGATCTTGGAGTTGTTCTAAACCTGGATCTCTCCTTGACTGATCATGTTGACAGTGTATTCCCTGAAAAACTTTCTTCGCATCGCCTCCTCATCAAAGTCTGCAAAAATCTCTGGCGGCGGCACCGCCTTCTTGGTCCGTGAAACAATAATTATCGTCTCAAATTCCTATAGCCATACCGTCCGCTCGTTTGAATGCTATTCCACAACTCATCAACTTGCCCCCGACATGCTCACAGTTTTCAATATCTACCGCCCTTCCACCTCGACTGCCTACTTCTTCAAACCCTCTATTTTCTTCGAGGAATTCGGCTCCCTCTCGCTGACACCACACCCAACGAGTTTTTACTAACCGGCGACTTTACATTCATGTAGACAATTCCACTGATCCCTTGTCTCCGATTTTCTTAACCTCCTTTCATCAGTAAATCTCACTCAATACATCCACTTCGCGATCCATATCAAGAATCACAACCTTGATCTCCTCATCACTTCCACCGCTTCCCTCTCATCTCCCAAACAATCACACTCTATTCTCAACATTACTGACCACTACCTAATCATAGCTGATCTTCAAATCAAGCCATTCGCTCAGCCTCCTCCTTTGACTCATTCTTTCCGTCTAACCGGGCCCACTGACCGTCAGTCATTCACTCAGGATATTCTCGACTACCAACTGGTACTTAGTCCTCCCTCTTCCCTTGATGATCTCCTTGCTTGTTACAATTCCACACTATCCAACCTCCTTAATGTTCATGCGATACTTAACTCCAAACGCAGTTCAAGCACCGGCAACCCCTGGTTTACTTCCAATCTCCAAGCCCTTGAGCACATCTACCAGCGCACCACCGACTCCACCGCTAGAACAAAGCCCTCAATACGCTGAAGTTAGCCACACATAGATACCGTAAACTAATCGCTGCTGCCAAAAAAGAAATATTATTCCTCACTCATCCATTCCAGCTCATCCAACACAAGACATCTCTGGAGAACTGTCAACTCTGTCCTTCATCACAAAGCTCCCCCCACTTCATAGCTCCCTTCCCTCCCCTGTATCTTACGACTTCTGTTCATTTTTCTGAAAAATCTCATCCCTTCGCTTCACGTTACAATCTCTTTTAGACCTCCCTTGCCTCCACCAATACTGATTCACACCTTTCTCTCAACCCTGCCCCTTTTGCCTCTCACTAATCGTTCCCAATTCTCTCTGTCGCCTCAGAAGCATACTCCTATATTTTCCTCTCCAACAAGCAATGCGAACTTGATCCTATACTCACCTCACTTCTAAAAGACTGTGACTCTGTCCTCGTTCCTTTAATCACCAAAATTATCAATCTTTCGCTCTCTACCTGCAATTTTCCAATGACCTTTAAGCAATCTCTGGTTTCTCTTCTTCTAAGAAAATAGCAAATCTCGACAAAGTAAACCTATGTAGCCACCGTCCCATCTCCAATATTTCCTTTATATCTAAGTTAACAGAACGAATTGTCCCCGACCGGCACAACGACTACCTCTTACCTAATTCACTCATCAACACTCGCTTCAATGAACACCACTCGACAGAAACTTTACTTGCGCCTCTATGCAATAAAATCTGCCGTCAGCCATCAGCAAGTCTCCTGCCTCTGCCTCCTTGACATATCCGCCGCATTCGACACCATCGATAACAGCCACCTTCTTCAACGACTATCTTCCTGGTTTGACGACTCTGGCAATGCTCTACTTTGGTTCCAATCCTACATGTTTTCCCGATCCTTCTCTGTTAAAGCCTCCAGCCACTGCTCGAAACCCCTCCTTCTCTGCTCCGGCGTCCCTCAAGGCTCCGTCATGGGTCCACTGTTTTTTATTCTGCATACTACACTTTGTAGCCACCTCATAAACACCTCCTCTGTTGACCACCACCTCTTCGCTGATAACCTCAACTCTGCATATCCTTCTCCTCAAGCTCCTTTTCCACCTCCGTCACACAATTACTAAACATTGTCAACCAAGTCTCTCAGTGGATGTCATCCAATCTCCTGTCCTTTAGCCCTTCCATAACAGAACTCATTATCATAGGCCTTCCTGACCAAATCAAAAAAATCCCTGACCCTAAAATACACCTATCAACAAACTCTTCGTCTCTTACCTTCACATCCGAGTGCCCTGTCCGCAATCTTGGTAATACTTTTGAGCCACACTTCTCCTTCTCTAACCACATCTCCAACCTCTCGCACTCATGCTTCGTGACCTCCACCTACTTCGGCCCATGCTCGACCTTAAAACTGCCTCTACCATTGCTACCTCCATTGTTCATTCAAAGGTTGAGTACTGCAATTCCCTCTTCCTCAACCTTGAATCCACCCAAATCAAGCAGCTGCAGCTTTTCCCAAACTCACAGCCAGAGTTGTCACTAGAACGTCCAAACATCATTGTATCACTCCCATCCTCCAATCACTCTATTGGTTAAAAATTCCAGAGCAAATCCACTTCAAAGTCCTATCACTAACCAACAACTCCTTACAATATTCCCAGCCCAAGAATCTCCGCGATCTCTTCACCATCCAGGAAACCAGCTCCATCGATCATCCTCCTATCTCAGTCTTTATCGTCCCTCAGTCACTATTCATCTCAAGTTCTCCAACCGAGCCAAATCCAACACAGCACAACGCCTTTGGAACGACCCCACTCCTGAGTTCCGCAGATTATCGGTTCCAACAATCAGCATTGCAACCCGTCATTCATCATCCTCTCATGCTCCTCTATCTATCACCCCTCTTGCTTTCCATTCAAAACTGGTCTTACATTTTCAAGAACTTCTACCCGGACTCATTCGATCCTCCGCCTTCTAATTCTTCTCGCCCTAAACGACACCCGTCTTGACAGCTGCTCTCTTGACCTGCCCCATGGAAACCGGAATTGGACTTCATCAAGACTACTCTTTGGACAACCCCTCTGATTTGACGCAACGCTCGTGAATAGGCTGGTGCCCTGCGCTTGACCTTCGAGTGGCGATTTAGACATTTGGAAATTACGATTACGATTTGAGTCCCGCACGTATCTACGCCAGAGTGGGTTTTTGGTAACGCTATCTTTGCTGGACTTACACTTGCTAGTATTTCGAAGCTTCCGTCTGTTCTTAATGCCACTGTCCGTCTTATTAGAATTGTCCCCATCTTTAGCCATATAGCTTTCTTTATGTGGATACTTGCTCAGGTTACCCATTTAGTATTCTATTCAGTTTAAGATTCTGACCTTTATGTGCAATTGGCTTCTTCGTTCGACTCCATCATGTTTTCCGCTACATAATAATTAAATTACAATTACATGCGTGAAAGCAATGCATGACATGCATAGGCCTACAGACAAGCAGACATTCATTCTTTCATTTTCATAATTTATATAGCGCCTCTTCAAGAAGCCTACTCGTACATTAAGTTTAAACAAGGTAAACTACTTTAAATAATAAATTATACCGTTAAAATTGCGAAGCGGGTGACATTTACAATTGGTCATTATGAAATTCTCCGCGCATTCAGTCATGCACCTCATGAACGTATAGTTGTAGCTCTCACGACAATCTCCATACGGCGAAGGCAACGCTGACAACTACAAATATACTATAACAATTTCATATTAACACACAAGATATGAAAAGAATATTAATTTGGCTGATGAGTGTTTTACATACTATTGTAATCTGAATAAAACATTTGAAAAGATTCTTTAAGCAACACTTTAAATTACTTTATAGGGATAAAAAAAATGCAAACAGTGTATACAAAATGACTGAAGAAGTAGGCCTATGCAGAACTTGTGTAAGAGTAAAATATAAAAGACATTCTGTAAAATTAATGTATGTAAATAAATGTCGCAACAGTACACAATGTCATATTGAAGAAAACTATATTAAATTATATGTTATAGCAACATAATATGTTGCTGATTTACAGATATTTTTAATATAGTTTCGTTCAATTATATCTAAGCCTATTCTGAGTGCTTGTGACGAGTGGCTTACGTTCCTAAGTGTCAATGAAACGGATGTTGAAATGCCAGTTCCGATTCTAAATCCAAAAGTCTGCATGAGTGGCAGGTCGTGTGGATCATGCATGAAAACCTAGAGAAGACCAGCATTCAACATTCTCTTTTGAACCGGATTTTGAAAAATACAGGAACTAATTTTAATTATAATGCTTTGAACAGTTCAGGAATACTTGAAATATTTGTTATTAAAAATTCATTTAGCGTGTCTCGCAAAGAAACTAAGATACGAAAAATGATTATTGGGGCCATGTTAGTAAGAAGACAAAGTTCATCAGTTACAAACATTTCTCAGTCGAGTAGAAAGTCACCAACTGTCCGCTATCGCACAGATGTAGACTGTAGAGCCCAGCCAAACTTAATAGTAGCGTGTTTTCAGCAAAACCACACCAGAACGAAAAAGTAGTTGGACTATCATCCAGATATTTTACATGCTATCGCTGACAAGTAGAATTAAACTCAGAAGAATATTCTTCATGAAATAGTGAGGAATAAACCAATAAACTGTAAGACGAAGAATATTGTGGACGTACAGTAGGGTGGAGCGAAAATGGCCAAAAATTTTTTTTCTAAAACAATAGTTTTCTAATAGTGATGGAAAGTTGCCATCATGTTAGAGTAAATAGTGCTCAAAATATTGTTGATTTTGCTTTGCGTCTTCTGCCCTCTACCGGCGGTAAAATATTTACCATATCAAATTCTTTGAAAACGTCAATGAAATGCATTATTTTTTTCTCTTTCTTGAACTGACTGTCGTCGAACGGTTACAATTCATGAAAAACACTTTCGATTCAGTTGCGGAAATCGCATGTGGTATGTACAGGGTTATGGAATTGTAACCGCTGGGTAGGCGTAACTTTGATCTATAAAGTGGGGTGGGAGTACCAATTTCTTCCGTACACGAAGCAAGGCGCTGACTGCGATCTCTGGGAAGGTACAATAATAAACTATTGTTTGGCATTGTTCAAAAAGCGGGGGAATGTACCCCAGTCCAAAAAGTGGGGGTACGGGTACTCCTCGTACCACCCACAAACTACGCCTATGATTGTAACGCCTAATGAATGCAGCGACGTTACTGTAAGGAAGAAAATTAGGAGAGAACGAAAGACGTACCGAAGCTCTGTTCAAGCAGGATGCGCCAGTATACGACTGTGAGTGTTGAGCAGGTTTTCCAGAGAGTAGTCCAAAAGAGGTCCGAATCCGGTTTGGTGGGGGGGCATATCAAGAGAGGAGGCAGAGCAGCTCTGAAGTATGGTGTCGTTTAGGGCGATAAGAAATTGGAATACAGAGGATCAGATGAGTCTGGGTAGGAGTACTTGTAAAGGTGAGACCAGTTTTGAGTGGAAAGCCCGGAGATATATAGAGGAACATGAGGAGAAAGATTGAGGATGGAATGATGATGGAGGAACCGAGAATCTGCGGAATTCAACGGGGAGATAGTTCCAGAGGCGTGGTGCTCTGTTGGATATGGCTCGATTGGAGAACTTGAGGTGTTTAGTGATCGGGGATCGTGAACGACTGAGATAGGAGAGGATTGGGTGGAGCTGGCTGCCTGGATGGTGAAGGGATCACGAAGGCACTTGGGAATATTGTATTGAGTTGTAAGTTAGTGATAGGACTTTGAAGTGCATTCGCTAGTTTAGCCATTGGAGCGATTGGAGATTGAGAGTGATTATGATGATGTTTGGGCGCTCTAGTGACAGCTCTGGCTAGTGAGTTTTGGATAAGTTGCAGACGCTTGATTTGGGTGGACTCAAGGTTGAGGACGAGGGAATTGCTGCAATCAAGCTTTGAATGAACAATAGAGGTAACAATGGTAGAGGCAGTTTTATGGTCGATCTTAAGCCAGATGCGACGAATTCGAAGGTCACGAATGTGCTTGAAGCAGGAGCGCGAGAATTCGGAGATGTGGTTAGAGGAGAGGTGTGGATCACAAGTAATACCGATTGCGGACGGGGAAATCCGAGTTTAATGTTACGAAACGACGAGTTAGTTGATAGGTGTATCGAAGGGGTTAGGACTTTTCTTGATATGATGAGGAAGGCCTGTTTTGGAAGGGTTAAGGCAGAAGAAATTGGACGACATCCACTGTGAGACTATAGGCTAAGCACGTTGAAATATTGCATCAACGGTAGAGGGCAGAAGATATCATTTGAAATTTATAATATTTGATGTGTTTCTTTCTCTACCCAAGTTGCATCTTTTGCGCACTATTAGAATTCATTTAGAAGAAAACATTTTTTCACTCCAGCCTAACGTACAGTGAATTGCCCGAAGCGACAACTGCGGTTAATCTTTTGACATGGTTTCTTGACTGGAAGTTGAATCTAATAGCCAGTACATAGAAAGATCAGAGACAACCGGTGTAATAGTTTGAATCACGTTTATTAACCAGTCTTAATGTTCAACCACTCCTCTATGAATCTAACTAGTCTTGTTCCTAGATCTTTCCATAGATCTCCCTCTGTGGCTAAGCCACATATATAGCCCTATTACAACCGGTGCATTACACGGAAACAATGGACAGCGTAACATCAGATAACATTATAAGGTACTACAATCTAAAGTAAAAGGAATAGAACTTGTGGTCGTGGGATTAGGCCTAGATGAAGATCCGTTGACAGAAGAAACTCTGATAAGAGGCTTGAAGCTCTCAGCAGTTATTTTTATACTCATGCACCTGCCAGCTGTGATTCAAGTAGAACGATCCTGGGCGGAATTCGACAATTTTAAGATATCTTCTAAGCATTATTTGAACGATTTAGATCAAGAACTATGCCACCTTTGGTAGGCCTAAGTTATTTTGGAAAATTCATTCATCAGTAGAGCTCTGCGCCGGCCGCTCAGCTCTGCCGCCGCCGCCGATTTTTGTTTGTCGGCGCGCCGCCGATGCCATATGTGTTTAATTGTTATTGTTGCATTTTCATGTTTTGCATCATGATTTTGCGATATATTATTACTTTCGGGCGAGATAGAAGCGGACTTCTTGTACTTACTTACTTATTTTTATATTTTTGGGTTTCTTTGCGAAACCTGATCGGTTACACGATTTGGTGACGTCAGTGCTTTGAGCCCATGACGTTACCAATTGATGTTGACTTTTGACGCCATCACACCACACATAAGTTCACTTGCATTCTATTGACTGTGAAATGGGACATAGCTGTTGACAAGAAACAAAAAAAAGACGACCTAAAATAACTATAAACAAAATATAAAAGAATGTTCTCTGTTGCCGATGTTGCAGTCACTGTGAGAACTCTCATTTTGTGACAGAGTAAAATTCCTACACAAACAACCTGACTGTCAGCAATATAGGATGGTGAAGCACGACTCATTGGCTATCTAACAGTTCTTAAAGGATTAGATGTAAGATCAGCTGAAAAGTATATATCGTGGGGTGTGGTGGCTCATTGGTAACTTCGGCGCCTTGTGACCGGAGGGTTGCAGGTTCGAATCCCACTCTAGCTGCTGCGTACGGACCTTGGGCAAGTCCTCCAAACGCAATTGCTCGTGGCGCTTCGGCGTGAAAATTCCGGCACAGTATCAAATGCTGTAGTCGGGAGCGCCTCTGAGTAGTAGTTTTTCTTCGAGAGGCGCTATAGAAATATTCGGAATAAATTAAAAAAATACGCCTAAATGTTTTATTAAACAGTTTAAGTATTCTCAGAAATAACATAAAGGCGCTTTTGATTGGTGAGACAGTTTTTGACTTAGTACATAGAAGTATAAAAAATGGTCTCTTTCAGTTTAGTCTGATACAAACAATGGTCTATATACAGATACCTTAAATGGCTTGGCACCAATTCAAACAGGCAGCAGACCACCTGGTAAATTCATTTAAAAATTAAAAGGCTTAAAGCCTCTCGGCCATTCGATCACTATATAAGAAAACGTGTATATTTATCTTTCACTCCTGGTCTTGACAGCAGCCTCTTTGACTGTGAGGCTGCTGTCATCTGGCATCGTCGATGTGACTTGGTGTGTAGGCCTCTACTGTATCAGAGCATGTGGAAGTGTATTTATGCAATATGAAATGCATTTTGCTTAATCTGATTACAATTTGCGAATACCTATACAGGTGTGCAGTGTAATTAAGGAATTTCATATTTTTAAGGCAAATGTCTGTAGGCATGGGCGTCATTTTTTTAGGTGGGCGCAATATTTTCAAAATCCAGGGGGCGCAAATGCGCCCCTTTGCGCTCCCCTCCAGACGCCCAAGTATGTAGGTGCCTTCTCTCTTAGTCCCTTTGTGTGTAGCTGAGCTCCATTGTCATGGAGTGGCTTTAGTGAAATTGGCCCTCTTGACTTGTCACAGGACAAACGGTTGGTCATAGTGACTCATACTTATCAAGTATTCTGACTAGGGCACGCCGCGGTGCCGCCGCCACCGATTTTTTTGATCGGCGGCGCGCCGCCGCCGCCGGCCCAAAATAACCGGCGCGCCGCCGCCGACGCTATCAAATCGGCGCAGGGCTCTATTCATCAGTGCACGAACACGCAACATCTGAACTGTTTGGAGAATTTCTGTGCCAGGAATTTGACACTGATCATATCACCCATAGCTATCCTGCTATTGCTTAGCTGAAATCAAATTATTAAGCAACAAAGAAAACCACTGTACTAACTCACTTTAAACGGAAACAATGAACGACGTAGCATCAGATAACATTATAAGGTAACTCTGAAAAGGCAGAAAAATTGCGACGAACTGCAAAATAAAGCTCGCCTACCCGGAATCCAACAGCTGGAGACATCGTCATGTAACAGTCAGACTGGTTGACCCATAGCACAAGACGAAGTCCATTATTGGCTCCAGGATGAGTCGTCACGTAATTCGCTGTATCTTTTATTTGTGATAGAAAAGTTTACAAGCTTTTGAAATATCTCACAAATTATAGAACGCACTTACAATCTTTTAGCAACTTTATAACTTTTCAGATGGAATACTTTGCGTTTAAAGAGCGAAATTTCATAGGTAACACAGTATAACATGACCTAAGTGAAAACTTGAAAAAAACTCATCAGCAGCGCTCCAGACCAATAAAAGCGATCCCACTTAAAACAGAACAGAGCTTAAGCACTTGCGGAGGAAAAGTGACAGACTGATTAGCTCATTTTTGATTTTAAAAGGAAGACTATGATTTAAAGGGAAGACTATTCAGAGTCTACACTGGCAAAACTTCTGTAGTGGACGACCTATATGGCCCGAAGGACGATAATGATACCATGTGCAGCCGATCGGATGGACCTGCGACCAGCAATGGATGAGGTAGATACAAAGGGATCTGAGTTAGGATGGGGCACTTCTCACTAGGCAATTTCGCATGAGAGTTAATATTTTATATTAACGGCGTTGAGATATAGGTAGCCAATGTAGAGTGTCTCGTGTGTACTCGGCGGAAATATGACTAAACTTTGAGCTGCCACCGTTCAGACGAACATTCAGAACAGACTGAAATTTCGAGATAAGAGAGGAGCTCAATCCGGATAAAACCACGAGAGGAGACAAAGGCACGGTGCAAGAGTAGCTTGTGTGGAAAGCGATCGTCGCACAGTAGGAAACTGACAAAAATGATGATAACAAGTTGTGAAAATTAAATAATTACGGAATAACGCCCGACAGTATTAAAGGCTGTCAGGTTTTTCTTCAGTCTGAGGTCGTAGGAGCCATGTCGACCGCATGGGGGGGGTCCATAGTGTAGTGGTAACATCAAGAGGTATCGGGATCGCTTCCCGCAACCCTCCCAAATTTAGGTACACTCAGCCTTTCATTCGCGAGATGGCGCGTTGTTAAAATGAGATGTAGGACGCGATGGGTGCCTTGCATGGCTGCCGTGTACAGTAAAATTCGACTCCTGTAATAACTTGTGATCATCCGTTCATACTGATTTGTAATCATACTGCGTAATTGTCAGTTTGAAGATATTAAACGAAGATTATTATTATTATTATTATTATTATTATTATTATTATTATTATTATTATTATTATTATTACTATTATTATTATTATTATTATTATTATTATTATTATTATTATTATTATTATTATTATTATTATTATTATTATTATTATTATTATTATTATTATTATTATTATTATTATTATTATTATTATTACCATCATCATTATTATCATTATTATTATTATTATTATTATTATTATTATTATTATTATTATTATTATTATTATTATTATTACTACTATTATTATTATTATTATTATTATTATTATTATTATTATTATTATTATTATTATTATTATTATTATTATTATTATTATTATTATTAGAAAATGATTTAAACGTGGAAGTAGTGTTGCCACTTGGAATATTCGATCCTTACGGGAGAAATACATCGCCATTGCTGACACAATTCACACCCACGAACTTGACCTTCTCGCTCTCACCGAGTCGTGGCACCACTCAACCTCGGACGTTTCAGTTTTGCGTTCGATTCCTTCTGGCTACTCCATCTTAGATCGCCCACGCCACCCCTCCCCAGACGATGCCTCTCGTGGTGGGGGCATCGTTATCTACCACAGAGACAGTCTACATTTAAAAAGGATTACTCTCTCCTCCTCTCCTACTACATTCGAGGCACTTGCTGACTCAGTCTCGTCGGCTCATGGTCCTCTCACAGTTCTTGCCATCTATCGACCTGGTTCCACACCTGTCACAGCTGCGTTCTTCGTCGAGCTCTCGGCTGTCCTCGAACAGTTCGCCCTGCACAACTCTCAACTGGTCGTGCTCGGTGATCTCAATCTCCACCTCGAGAACCCCATCTTTCAATCAACGGTCGCCTTCACTTCGACTATCGATCAGTTTGGCCTGGCACAGTCTCCTTAAGACATTTCTTTTTGACTGGGCCTGGGTCAGGAGTGCCTCTGAATAGATTCCTTGAAGGGGCGCTATATAAATGTTTTAGATAGATAGATAGATACAAAACAATTCTGAATGTGGTCTGCATTAAGCCAATCCAACGGCGTCGTTTAATGTTGCTTTTTTCAGGTTTACCGAACACTAAACCATGCTTACCTGGGTTGAATTGTAAGCACATTCCTTGGTCAGTTATTGTCGTCTTAAAGGCCTCGCTTGACTTGCAAGGTAGATTCCCAAAGGAACACTGAAACATTTTTCTCAACTTTAAATAAATTTAAATGAATATAAAGCATACAAAACAATTATCTAATCATGTACTAGGTTTATACTCCTGAAGAATAGGCCTACATAGTCTTAAATGGCACGTATTCGCGTAACATTATTCTATCATATGCGATGGATAAAGCGCGTGAAGTCTTTTTGACATAGCAAATGTTATGTGAAGTGCAGTAATGGGACACATTGTATTGTTATACTTATTAGGATAGATCGGGTCTTAAACATTACGGCCTCCGTTTTCATAAAGTTCTAAGCATTCCTTGCAGCATTTTACTGGAAAGAATCGATAGAGCGTGCTGAATTGGGAACCGAATTCCAAAACCTTCAAACCGGCGACCGAAGGTATGAGATTCCAACACCGCTCTGGTGAGGGGCACAGCAAAATATTCTTTTCAGACTTACTGTGTTTTCGCTTTTAAGGGCAGCAAAGAATATCAAGAGTCACAGCTTCTATTGGTCGAGTGCAGTACTTTATGATCATTAAGAGAGTGAAACATGGGGTTAATATGCTGACATTTAGAGGTAATGGTTCTAGCAAGAGAGTTTGGGGTCATTTGTAGTTTGTGCAGATTTCACTTGATGGTACCAATGAGAATTGAGTTGCAGTAGGCAGGTCTTCTGAAAACAAAATCATTAGGCAGTAGAACGAAGGCAGTATAAAGCCAAAGAGACGTGATTCTAGGAATATACTGTACATGCATGCAAAGTGCAGATAATGCAATTTTGTTTTCGCTACTGTAAGTCGTTAAAGTTTCAAAGAAACCCATCAAAGACAATCTGATGTGTCATTCTTATTTCTATGCTGCTTTTTCACTAGATTAGTTCTTATTTGTTTAGCCTCATTTGTCGCTATACAGGTGCTCTGATGCATACAATGTACATCTATACATAGGCCTACATATGAGCGTGCGTGGATACGAAATTCTGCTGACTTGGGACTGGTTGAAATTTGCGCAAATAACGCGTCGTAACAGTAGGCCTACTAATCTTGTCAACTGAAATGCAAGGCTCCAGAGATGTAAAGGTATCCAGATATAAAAAAAACGGTAGAATCTTGTAACAGATCGTTAAATGACAAACAGAGAATCGTAGGCCTTATGCCCAAAATAACGACAAAATTAATGCATTTCGATGTATGCAAACCACTGACGCCATATCAATAAATCAATTTATCAGAATTTATATAGCGCCCCTTCAAGATCTGTACTCAGAGGCGCTCCCGACCCAGGCCAGGCGGAAGTAGAGTAGTCTTAAGTAACTGGTAAACGGATAGGAAGGAACCCTGGGGAGGTCACGCAACTGCAGGAAGAGCCCATTAAGTAGACAGAAAAGAGATGAAACGATTTAGTGCTATTTGAATATTGAGGTAATGTGATCTATTGTCTTACTTTGAGCATACTGTCCTCCGTTTTTATGCCTATATAAGTGAAAAAGGAGAACCAGTCGAAATTCCGCCTCTTTGGAAAGGTTGGTGCTGTGGGCTGTTCATTGTATTCAAAACTCGCATAAGGCGGGTAACGAATTGAAGCCAAGTTTTCTCTATCCGAACCTGAAACTTTTTAACAAACTGAAAACTGAACAACAAATTGAATTCAAGTCAAAGTTCAAACGGTCGACGAAGATCATGACAAAGAGACAATGCTAAAGAACTGGTCACACGCAAAGAAATTAATGCCCCTAGGTGAATTATTCATATAAATATATATGCTGCGTTTTGTTTACTTATTATAATTATTATTATTGACCATAGTCCACAACGCCCAGTAGGCCCCTACTGGATTACAGGACCGCCTGCACAACATCCACCTCAATTGTCCACTACAAACTGAATACTGCAACTTCATTTTCTGACAACATCGATTGCTCTAAAAAAGTCCAGACCACTCTCATCCGGCGAAGTCACAAAAACCCCCACACACGACCACTTAACCCTAGTCATCAGAACCACTTCACTGGATTGAAGTTACTCAGCGCATCCTTTACACAAATTTATATCTTACCTAAAACGCCATTCAAACTTCTCAACTCTCTTGAATTCGCCAGGTATTCACAATCCAATCCATTCCCCGTCACACCTGTCTCTATCTCGCCCTCTCTGAAATTCTGCAGCTACTCATTGATCTACGCTGCACCAGCTGCTTTTTTTACTACTACTACTATTATTACTACTACCACCACTACTACTACTACTACTGCTACTACTACTACTACTACTACTACTACTACTACTACTACTACTACTACTACTACTACTACTACTACTACTACTACTACTACCACTACTACTACTACTACTACTACTACTACTACTACTACTACTACTACTACTACTACTACTACTACTACTACTACTACTACTACTACCACTCTACCACCACCGCCGCCATTATTATTATTATTATTATTATTATTATCATAATAATTATTATAATTATTATTAATTATTATTATTATTATTATTATTATTATTATTATTATTATTATTATTATTATTATTATTATTATTTTTTTTTTTGCCCTGAGGTACTTCATTCCCTCAGGGACTTAGAGATTACGTTTGTTATTTTTCTGGAACGGTTATTCCTCGTCCAAGTCAGATTGGGCTGCCACCATAGAACCGCTGAAGGCTACAGCGTTGAACCGTTGGATGATAATCGAGATTCTCTGGTGTAAGAAGCTGGCCTCGCGCGGTTCCCCTGAGGTGCAAGAGAGATGTCGCCCCAAATCTGCGATAAAATCTAGGCCCTTGGTGTTAATGGGGCCCAACGTTTCCAGCGCCAGTGGTACAAAATTGTGAGTGCCAAGGAGGGTCTGGTACTTCTGCGATTTCCTTCCATCTGCTATCTCAGCAGCCGCGCCCGCGCGTGCCGCCGTTGAAGGGAGGTAGGATGGGGCCAGTGTGTCCACCACCGTGGCGTCCCATATCAGTCCTCTTCCGGCCTTCCACGGGATGAGAGTGAGGCCGTCAGGTCTTTTGCCATCCACGCGAGTCAGGCCTGCGGGCTCCTTGACCGCCGGAAACCCCGCTCTGCACAACGCCCGACAGATCAGATCGTTGATGGCAGCGTGTCGGGCCATCCGTCCGAATCCCAGGGGGCACGCAAGGCCGTGCGATCCCCTTGCTGTGACCGTCGCGCCGCACGGGCAGGTGTGCGGCTCACAGATGATTGCTCCGATCCTCAACCCGACTGCGACCCTCACCGCCTCGTCGCTCAGTCGCAAACCACACGCGGTGATGGGCAGCGTGTGGAGCCAGTCTCCTGCATGCGGCGCAGCAACCGCTCTCCATCTCGCCCGATCGTGGTTATCGACTAGTGCTAGTTCCACATCGGCACATACGCGTTTGAGGAGCGGTGCGTCCCACTTCGCCTGACTCCCCGACTGAAGCTCTGGTGTAATCGTCTGGTCTGTATTCTCTTCCCACAGATGTTGGAGACTTTCGGTCACCTGGTCTGGGCCTAGACTTAGCCCCCCCAGGATGGTAGACTGGAGTACAAGGGTGCCCGCGGCCGATGCCAAAAAGGCGGGGAGTGCCAGCGACGACACCCTTCGTACTCCGATTCCGCCCATTCTAATGGGGAGCGTTGTCTGAAGCCACTGTTGGTCTGTCAGGCTGATGTTAAGTATGGTCTCCAGTCCCTTTCTCAGCCTCTGATCGTAGTCTTGTAAAGCCGGATGGCCCACGCAAGGAGCGCATCGAAGACTGTACAGTAGCTTGGGAGAGCCCAGCGAGCTTCTGAAGATCAGTAGGGCGTCCTGCCGCCCTATCTTGGTCAGTCTAACCAGCGCGTTCTGCAATTCGGTTATTCTGGACTGCAGTGCTTCCTGCATGGCGGAGCCTGCCGTGAGTGGTGCGCCCAGCAGCATCGCATCGTCAGGGATGGTATATGCGAACTGTGAGAAGACAGTGTTCTCGGCCAGTCGAGAGTCTCTGGCCACCACTTCGCATTTCGCCCTGTTGAGAGTCAAGCCCAGATCGACGCAATCCGCCTCCAGCGACCGTATATCTGCCTCCACCTTCGATGACGGGCCGCCCAACGAGATGTCATCAAGGTAGCCAAACGATAATGGAGAGCATAGTTTCAAAAGAGCGGGCTGAAGAGGGAGACAGAAGAGCAGCGGACCCAGGGGGTCTCCCTGTTGAGGACCAACTCTGGACTGAATAGAATAACTGCCAAACTTGAGCGTAGATGCGCCCGCGTAGGCCAGATAACAATACGGCGCTAGCTCCGGCAGCAGCCCGCAAACCGCTGCCAGCATCCTGTCGCGGTGCATGCTGTTGAAAGCGTTGGAAATATCAAGTTTGACAAAGACGGCCTCGGAGTCCATCCCTGCGACGAATTGGCGCGCCGCGTGCACCGCCGCCTCCGCTCCCCCTGGCGTCGCCACTCCCAACTGCCTGGGCGATAGGAATGATGAAATCTTTGGTATAACAGCTGCGTTTGCTCCCTTTGAGGCCAGTCTATTATTATTATTATCATTGCTGCTGCTGTTGTTGTTGATGTTGTTGTTTTTGCAGTTATTATTATTATTAATATTGATATTATTATGATTATGATTATGATTATGATTATGATTATGATTATTATTATTATTATTATTATTTTTATTTTTATTATTATTATAACTGTAATTATAATTATATTATTATCATATTTTTATTTTACCCGGTGTACAGATGATCCATCAGCACTTAAAATGGATCCGAAGAACTGTTGCTGTCTGGGTTGGCTAAGACTCGTCAAGTTCTGGCATGGAGAAAGTGCTTCAGAAGGCGACTGCATTAAGTTGTTGGATCATAATTGTAGCGCTATTTAAATGATGGTATGTTAATCTTGAGTCTTTAGATGCATGGGTGAGAAGGCGCCCAAACTTAGTGATAAATCGAACATAACTTTGTTAATAGTGATCCGCAAGAACAATTGTGAGTTTCGAAAATACTAGTTCACAGGCGAAGACCAACAACGATTCTCACGTTCTCATCAGTCTTCAGTCACAGGTAGTTAAGGGTAATGCCAATAACCAGGCACCTGCATGTGGTGCGGAGAAGACTTTCAAGTGCGTCTGATGGTTAGCATCAGTTAGAGACGCTTCGAGACCAGAAGCAACTTGATAAATAAGTGGTTTAACCCAGTATGATTGTTTGTGGATAAGACTCAGAGGATATTTTAACTGTATAACTGGTTGGACAAATGTCCCAGTAGTGTTAGGATTTGTCCCAGTAGTTAGGCTGATTTGTCCCAGGCAATGTATGGTTAAAGTATAAGTAGTGGGACAAATGTTGGAAGAGTTTTAAGATTTGCCCCAGTAGTAAATTCCCAAACAGGTCATGAACTGTTTTCGGGAGATGACTTCCTAAAAAAGGTCATCAACTTTTTCTGGAGGTGAATTCCTAAAGAAAAGTCATGAAGTGTTTTCGGGAGATGACTCTTTTCAGGAGACGACTTCCTAAAAAAAGTCATCAACTTTTTTGGGGGAGAAGAATTGCGAAGAAAAGGTCATCAACGGTTTTCGGGAGGTGACTTTTTTGGGAGATGACTTCCTAAAAAAGGTCATCAACTTTTTCGGGGAGATGAATTCCCAGAAAAAGGTCATCAAAGTTTTTCCGAGATGAGTTCCAAAATTTTGTCCCAGTAGTCTAAATTCCTTAAAATATACACTGATAAGACTCGGCACTGGGTCTGCCATTTTACACTTCTCTCACCAACTCATAGCCTCAAATTGTGCGTTGTCAATGGTTTGCTAAGAAGAAGAAGAAGAAGAAGAAGAAGAAGAAGAAGAAGAAGAAGAAGAAGAAGAAGAAGAAGAAGAAGAAGAAGAAGAAGAAGAAGAAGAAGAAGAAGAAGAAGAAGAAGAAGAAGAAGAAGAAGAAGAAGAAGAAGAAGAAGAAGAAGAAGAAGAAGAAGAAGAAGAAGAAGAAGAAGAAGAAGAAGAAGAGGAAGAGGAGAAAGAAGATGAAGAACAGGAGGAGGTGGAGGAGGAGGAAGCAGAAGCAGAACGACAAGGGAGTGGATGGAAGGAGGAAGAAAGAGAACGAGGAAGGAAGAGGAAGGAGAAGGCGGATGAGGTAGTAGATGGAGGAGGAGGAAGGTGGAACAGGAGGAGCAGGAGGTATAAGGAGGAAGAGCGAGAATAGTGTGATTGTGTGTGGATAAGATTCGGCACTGGGTGTTCTATTTTACTTTACTCGCACCAATTGTGCCTCGTCAATGGTTTGCACATTGCTAAGTAGAAGAAGTAGAGGAAGAGAAGGAGGAGGA
Organism: Allolobophora icterica; assembly: GCA_963556255.1. Classification (NCBI taxonomy): domain Eukaryota; kingdom Metazoa; phylum Annelida; class Clitellata; order Crassiclitellata; family Lumbricidae; genus Allolobophora; species Allolobophora icterica. Next base: position 10,678,741 of record OY744610.1, read on the forward strand.
AGTGGAGGAGGAAGAGGAAGAGTAGGAGAAGGAGGTGTTGGGGAGGAGCAGAAGAAGAAGGTGGAGGGGAGGATGAGAAGGAGAAGGAAGGAAGATGATAAGAAAGGAGGTGAAAAGAAACGGAGGAGGAAAGATAAGGCGGAGAATGAAGATGGAGGAGATGTAATGAGAATGAGGGAGTGAACTAGGAGGGAAATGGAGGTGAATGAGGAGGTGGAAAGAGAAGTAGAACGACTAGGAAGTAGGATAAGAAGGAGGAGAAGGAGGAGGAGAAGGAAGGTGAGGAGCAGGATGGGAAGAAAGGAGACAAATATGAGGAAGAAGAGGAGGAAGAAGATGGAAAATGAGGAGGGAGGAGAATGAGAAAGAGAAGGGGTAGGTAGAAACGGAGGATAAAAAAGAAGAAAAGAGGAAGAAGAAGGATGTGGAGGAAGGAGAAGAATTCGAGGAATTGGAAGAAGGAGGAGAATAAGAGGAAGAAAAAGAGGGAGATAAAGAAGACGAGAAGAAAGAGAAGAAGTAAAAGATGTAAAAACTGCAAGTTACAATTATTATACTGTACACGCGCGTGAATAAACAAAACTAAAGGACTAATTCAAATAGATTTTGTACTTTAGATGAAAACAAACAAAACTGAGTTAATTACCCAACGAGAGGAGAATCTTTCTGCTGAACATAAACTCGGAACAGATGGTTACCGTAGGGAAGCGTAGAGATCGATTGTAAGCTACTCGATAGTCGACTATGGTTGGATATGTCAGATAATAAGATATACGATCGTAAATCTGGAAAACCATGAAACCTACACCGAACAGTAGAAGCGTTGTCCATACAACCTTACGGATAATGGAACCGATCTTGTGGTAGGATGGTTTGAACAAGTAAGACAAACCAGCAATGGATACTTCTTCTGCAAATATTTCCATCCGACGTCTCATGGCCATTCTTAGTATCTTGAAGAAACTCACTCTCTCATTATCTGTGATGGTTATATTCATCTCCTCTTTGATCTCTTCCATGGCGTCGAGATTTTCTTCATCTGGATCGGTCTGGCATTCGTCAGTTACCGAATTTCTCCCACAAATTCCGGAGTTCGGTCTTGCATTGATCGCTGACTCGTCTTGAATTTCTTGCTGTTTTGCATCATACAGGTCATTCTGAATTGGGGACATTTCGCCTTCCTGCATGTATTCGAGCGTGAATGGAGGATGGCTCATCTTCGAGTTTGTCTGGAGAATCAACGAAAATCTTGCGCTCACCTATGTGTTCAAGAACGCCTAGCAGTGGGATTTTATGCGTTTCCAATCATGTGTAATTATAGCGGACTCCTTCAAGCAAGATCTCGGCTGCTGCTATAAACTTTAATTGCCGCCTATTTTTTGGTACGGAAGACTGGAGCCGTCGAATTTCGTTTTGCAGTTTTCTGTGAGTGAGTGTATCGCGATTCTTCAATATAAAGTACCTATTACACTGAATCTGAATTCAAATCTGATTTGAAGAGACCTGTAGACTGTTAGCTTTTGTTCATTTTCTATTTTGAGTATATATTAAGCACACGGTCAGTAATCAATAATCAGTTGTCAAATCTGAATTAGAATATTAACTAACATCATAGTTTTGCCTAATGGTCACTTACCACTTAATGCACGTTTAGAGTAGGCCTATTCCCTATTCCTGCTATAAACGTTACGATACGATACGATACGAAACTCGTTTATTGCCACCAAAATCCAAAAAAATTGTATACAAACAGAAACATAGCAAGCTGGTTAGCAAGGGAATGGCCCAAAAGGGAGCAAGCTCCCGCGAGCAGGGACACCCATTCACAGAACTCAAATACGATGGCGCAAAACAGAAACCAACCTGAACCTTAACTAACAGATCAATACAACGAATTAAGTAGAGGTCTTAACTAAACTGCCAAAACCTTGGGCAGATAAACAAAAAAAAAAACAGAAACCAAATGTAAACTACATAGAAACATAACTGAGAGAGAGAGAAAGAGAGAGAGAGAGAAAGAGAGAGAGAGAGTGAGAGAAGTAAAGAGGAAGACAGAAAGAGAAAGAGAGAAAGAGAGAGAGAGAAAGAGAGAAAGAGAGTGAAAGAGAGAAGTAATAAGACAGTCGGGGGCACAGTCCAATAAGCTAGTTACTTGGGAGACGATAATAATACAAAAAGTAGAACTAGAGCAGACAAATCAGACAAAACCAATTTAACTGGTGGAGATCCATTTTTACAAAGCTACTGGAATAGCAAATGGCAATTAACACGTTGGTCTACTATAATGAAATTTGCATGCATACATTGATTTTTAGATCCAAATTTCTTTCGGCTACAGTGACAGTATTTTGGAGCATGGATGCGATAATAAAATATTTTGACACCTTTTGCTTGAAACTTTAAGCTTCACCTAACTACAATTTTCTTCTGAGGGCTCATGATTAGAAATTGTCCAGAGTTAACTACAATGCGTTCAACAATTATTAATTACGGTCACTGTTAATCGATTAATGTTTAGGTGAAATGTCACGAAGCCTGTCATATAGATGGATGCTTTGAGTAAATCAAGTTTGAATTTGTAAAGTAACTCTAGTCTTCCGTACCCAGGCGTTTCTGTTGCAGCAAATACATGTAGGCATTAACAATAAACTGGAAAGGGATAATTAACATCTAACAATTAAAATTGTCCTCGTCATTGTGTAGACTTCAATTCACCGAAGCTCGCGTAGAGGTTCGTGTGCGCGATCCATTGCTAAGAACCGGATGAATTGATTTAATCGCACGACGTCTGTTGAGACAATGAAATGTAAGCTATAAATTTTATGACCAGAACGAAAGTCTTTATCATCAAAGAGGTCGTTGGGTAAAAGTATCCCCACCGATGAGCCATTGTTCTAAAATGTTATTCACCAGGCGCTATAATATATTAGGCCTATTATACGCTGCCGTCTTAAGGCATGGGCACACTGGGTTCAGGGTCGTAACAGTAATTAGGCTTCTAGTTGCGTTATATATCAATTATGATGTTTTCTAAACGAGAATTGATTGATTGATTGAGGAACTATCGCTAAAATACAATACAGTTTAGAAGGCCTATGCAATATGACTGCATTTGATATTGTCCTTCAACATTTCAGATGAGCACAAACCATTAAACGATCGATGGCAATGAGCAACTGTGAGCGAATGATATGCTCAAGGTCTTTACACAGCGATCGTCAGAGTGGAGGATCGAACCCGAACTCTTAGCGTTACAGACCGAGCGCTGTAACCAAATGGACACCATGCGACACGAAAACAGGATTTATGACATAGCGTATAGCATGGAAAAGAGAAAATGTTCTTCTCATAGATTATTAGATACCCATTAGGGCATAGCAAGAAATATGCTTTGGTTTAAAATGAACTTTGGCACAACCAGAAAGGTTGCTCCAGTCCTAAAACATAAGTGTGGAAGAAAGATTGCATCAAATTTATTGCAACTAACTTTGACGACGAGCAATGGAAGTTTCCTTTTCTTTCGCAGGTGAAAACCATGGCAAAATTAATAATTTATTGAAAAAGGCGTCAAAATAGTTCCTTCTTGTTTGAGTTGTTTCTAGTTGTGCACAAAAGTCAACAATGTTGAGTATGTTGAGTTTGTTGAGTTTGGTGAGTTTGGTTATTGAGTTTGGTTGGTGAGTTTGGTTGGTGAGTTTGGTGAATTTGGTTGGTGAGTTTGCCCCAGCTGCAAATTATTGGCATTCCTCTTATTATTGGTATTTCTTAGGAAACCCCAATCCGCCATTTCCAAATTCATTTTTTGGGGTTCCCCTGAACCGCCATTGGATATGCTATTGAGCAATGGTTTCTGAGCAGGAAACCGTTTAAGAAGCTTCTGAAATAATTTCACCAAGGTACAACTGCAAATTATTGGTATCATTATTGGTATTTCTTAGGAAAACGCCAATCCGCCATTTTTAAATTAATTTTTGGGGTGTTCCCCTCGACCGATTTTGTCAGATTTTGGATATGTTATTCAGCAATGGTTTCTGAGCAGAAAATCGTTTAAAAAGCTTCTGAAGCAAATTTTCCAAGGCCCAACTGTAAATTGCCTGGATTAAAGCTCAATAGTCGCAAAATGCGGTATATTGGAATAACTTCAGAGCCATGGCGGCAAAGTTAAGCAGCACACCAGAAACATAATTTCGGAACAAGACACTATATTATGCACAGGAGCAAAAAATTAAGATATGCTAAAAATTATCCTTTATGATCATTATGCCCTAATACCCATAGATATCAACATCTACATAGAATAACTGGAAGATATGGAAGAAGGAATAAAGGTCGGAAGCAGATTGGCTAAGGCTCTGAGATTGGCGCATGACCAAGCAATGCTGTATGGTAGTCATGAGGGTTTGCAACAAATTATGAGACGTCTGCACACCATATCAACCAAATATGGCATGAAAATCGACCCCAAAAGGACAACAGTCATGAAGGTAAGCAAAAATGAAGAAACCAGTAGTAAAAAAAATAGCAACGACGAGAACATAGACCAAATAAAACAATTCTGCTATCTGGGGAGCGTTGTAACTGCAGATGCAAAGTGCCACAAAGAAATCTGAAGAAGAATAACATTGGTGTTATATAAATCAGAAACGTAGTCCATTCATGAGAGTGGAGTACATCAAGCAATTGGAGACTTTAGAAAGGTGGATCTGGCGGAAGATTGAAAAATTGGTTAAATGGAACACATTACAAACGAGGAGGTGCTGAAAACGGCTGAGGAAGAACGATGCATTATAGCTACAATAATGGAGCTACAGAGGAAATGGATTGGTCATTCCTTGAGATGATGATCATGGCGATGGTGATTATGATTTTGATGATTATCATTATCATTTGTATTTTTTTCGAGGCACATGTAATCTCTCACGATGTTAAATAAATTAGGGATAGACTTTTCTGGGATGGCTAGTCTTCGATGATGTCATGCTCAGTGCCAAAGTGCTGTGAAAAGCGATTGCGTTGAAGCGTTGGATGGCTACAGATGGGCGCTTGTAGAGAAATCCAGCTTCCCTGTTGTCTTCATTTAACTGGGCAAGAAAGTGGCCAAGGGTGTTGAAGATAGCCTTGCCCTTCGTGATTAATTAAGCCAAGAGTTTTGAAGGCCAATGGCACAAAGCAGTATGCGTACAGAATACCAGCGTACTTAGCAGATTTTCTCTGAGCTGTTATTATTATTTCTTTTGAGCCCCGATGTATGCAGGTTCTTATTGTATTCGTACAGGGACTTAAAAAATTCAAAGAGTGAAAAAAAACGTCCGAAAAAGAGTCAGTAGAATGCTACGAGAGTCACTTGCAAGTTCATATGCACTATCCATTGCTAGAAATTTCATTAATGAATATAATGGAATAGCGTTTGACAAGAACATAAGACAATAGCACTTAATTAAGCTGAGTCTATGCCAGTCTTTTGTCAAAGCCAACATCGATCCATTTCCGGTTGACGTAGATTCTATGGTCATGCACCAAGACAATGGAACAATAAGACAATGCACCAAGTATCGCTTAAATGATTTCGATATACGATGCGCCTCACGATGAACAGTTTGCATTTACAGCCGCATTGAAACAATTGCCAGGTTTGCTTCAACTAGGTCATCAGTTAGAACTTACTACAGGTCATAATTCCTGTAAAATTCACATTAAGCTATACATTTTAATCCATGGACCACTTAATAAGGTTTAATTAATGTACATTGTACAATGGATGAATTTATTTCACCACAACTATATATATATATATATACATATATATATATATATTATATATATATAGTTGTGGTGAAATAAATATATATATATATATATATATATACACTTAACATCGATTTCTATTGGTGGATATATGAATATTTAAGTATCCATTTAATATTATATATTATACAACATATTCTAATGGCATATTTATATGTGTATATTTGTGTATTTATAATATGATATTATAACATATACGTGCATAAATATACCCGGTAATTATGTACAAATATATATATATATATATATATATATATATATATATATATATATATATATATATATATATATATATGCCATCATAATTCGACGTTGAGTTGGGTTGAAGTGAATTACCATATCATTATATATAAATGGCAGATCAGGTAAGACACATTTTTGAGATATAATAGTTTCAAACCTCTTCGGACTGGTTTTAAATATACGATCGATAGAAGATTTTACGTACATATACAATCAAGAAGAATCGTTTCGGATTTCACTTCAATGTTGTGCTAGTGGAGCTGATGTGATATAAGTTATTTTGAAAAGAAATAATCTAAAGCGAAATTTGATATTTGAGGAGAAAGGAAGTTAAGACGAATTCGAAGAATATTATCGAATTATGTGAAGACAAATATAGGCCAGGCTACTGAGTAGAAGGCGATCATACAGAGACTAAAAGCCAGAAAGGATAAGCTAGCGATGTAGCATTAAGCAAAGCAAAGACGACTCTTACAGCGAAGATAATACATGTAAATGCACTGAGGCAGTAATGTGTCACCATTGCAGCTACAGCTGCAGGATGAGCTTTATTCGATGGGGTGAAGCAAGTCCACTGACTTGTTGAACGAGGCAACATGAAAGTGAAAATGTGAAAGCAAGCTCGTTATATTAGAGACTCAAGTGCTTAAGTTGAAAGAAAAAGACCCCTTGCCCCGAATAAAATGTTAGATAGAACGAGGAGGCACCGTATGGCATTATTGAAAGAAACAGACTTCTTGGTCTCCCACGTTACAATGAATGAGAACAATGTTGTACTTCTACTTCTGCGTCTGAATATCTTGCTCCCTCCTGCCTTGCGTCTTTGTCTTTGTAACAGTTTTCCAATTAGAAAATGTGCATAGCGTCTATTCAGATATTTCCGCTTCAGCGCAGTCAGTCAAGCCTCAACGAATGTAGATGAACATCGATAATAGCTGCATGGAGTGCAGTTATACGACGACGAAGATCTATAGTGGAAGTTCTTCCTGCGTATTATCTCTACATGTATCAGGGGCGTCATTTGGGGGGCAGGGGCGGATCCAGAAGGTCTATCAGGGGGTCAGGGGGGGCCAAAAATTTGGTAGTCATCTCCCCAAAAAGTTGATGACCTTTTTTTTAGTCATTAACCTTTTTAATGTCTTCAGTCTACATCTACGGGACCCGCGTTCGGTGTACATCCACGCCTACAGGGGGGGGGGGCATGCCTGTGTAAACATCATAAAACACCCATATAACACATGTTAAAAATAAATAACAATTTCAAATTTATTTATTTTTTTTTATTCCGGATATTTCTATAGCGCCTCTCGAAGTCAACTACTACTCAGAGCGCTCCCGACTACAGCATTTGATGCTGTGCCGGAATTTTCACGCCGAAGCGCCACGAGCAATTGCGAGTGAAGGACTTGCCCAAGGTCCGTACGCAGCGGCTACAGTGGGATTCGAACCTGCAACCCTTCGGTCACAAGGCGCCGAACTTACCACTGAGCCACCACGCCCCACAAATTGGGGCCATGGCCGGATTGGCCCCCCCTGGATCCTGTTTGGGGGAGGAGGCATTTGCCACAATAATTTTTGAAAAATAAGAAAAAGGATGGAACAAGAAATGAAGGAAGAAGAAAGGGCAAAAAAGAGACAAAGATACCCAAATTCAGGGTCGTCATTTGAAGGGTGTAGGCCTGCACTCCAGGGACTATAGCTCATGGGCATTATTATATAGGCACAGAGTGATGGGTTTACCTCGAGACAAATGGGGCAAGCTGGCCAAGTTTTGAAGTAACACCAAAAAGATCAGTTCAGAAGTTTCCTGTGTCATTGGGGGTGGGGGGGGGGGAAAGATCCCTGCCAGTGCCCCCAGAAAAATACTCAAATGACATCTCCCCCGCCCGGACAAAGCTGAAATGACGTCCCTAATATGTATGTTCTATTCCAATCGAAACATGTCAATTAGTTCATCTCAACCGATGATTGTATGTATATATATATATGTGTGTGTATGTGTATGTAGGTACGTACGCATCTATGTACGTATGTATGTAACTATGCATAATTATTAACGTGTATGTTCGTATATATGTGTAAGGGACGATGTCTGTGGGGCCAAGAGATCAATGGAAAGCATGAACACGCTAGCAGACTTTCCTTAGCAATTATTGCAGTGGCGCCATAGAAGTTCTTAGATTAGATTAAATAAGATCAGATTAGATTAGATGCAGAGCCACAAATACCAGGCGACCGATTGATCGAAATCTATTAGGCAGAACGGCGTAGACAGACAGACAGACAGACAGACAGACAGACAGACAGAACGAGACAGACAGACAGAAAGAAAGAGAAAAGAAGCCTACAGACTCTATAGACAAGCATGCTCCCAAGCTCACATGACTAAAATTAGACATGCAATTATAGTAAAGTCACGTGGTCTCTGATCTTCCGCCTGCGAGCGATGAACCCTACGGTTAATTAATCATGGAAACATCGTTGAGACGACATGCAGGAACTTCAATTCGTCACCAGGTGGCGATAACAACGGAGACGGAAAACCTTCTGCCTTAAGTTAGAATAAGTGAAGAATACTATTGGAAATGGATCGGTTGACGACGGCAGTCTATCTTGAAGTTGGGTCGTTAGACGGATGAAAGTCTTACTCAGACATTGCGGTTTTTAAGTATGCCCCATCCACTGAGCTAAGGCATAATTGTTGTGGTATATTATCTATGGGATTGATCAACTAATGCGCATGTTTACAATTTCATCTGAGATCTGATTTTCTTAGTTGATGTTATTTCTGTCAGCGTAATATAGAATTTATCTTTCACAACCAAGTAACGAATTGCACAAGTAATTCTAAGAGCATGGCGAACTCTTCTTTTCCTCAAATGGTTATGCTGACAGCGCACTTATAGATTTGTGTTTATATAATATTAAAGCATTCCTCATGCAGCGGTTTTTGTCTTACATTTTGAACTTACAGGATAAGTATATAGCACGTAAGCGTGACAATGTGTTCACAATGCTTCTCAGTTGTAACGTTTGCCACTTCCGAAACTTTAAAATCCTGGAAATCCCACTTGATGTAACGCGATCTTTGGAAAATAATTTCTCTTCAAATCATGGTGTGTGTTCATGGTGGGAGTTGTCAGTGGCGGATCCAGGATTTCATGAGTGGGGGGGCAAGAGTTTCTTCTGAGGGGAGCCACTTTATAGAGTTAATTGGTAATCAACTTTAAATATTAATAGATGTATATTTGAAATAATGCCATGTGTAGTAGACCAATAGTATATACTATCCTATATAAAACTGTTTCAAAGTGACCAATTGTTTCCTGTCCTATGTCCCTTACCAATGTTACCATGGACATTTTCAATGGGAGTAGGATATTGAGGATAGGAAAAGGTTAAGGAAACTGATATCTGATCGGTTCTACTGGATATATCAATTGTTGAGTGAGTTGAGTCAACAATTAAGGGGAAGAACTGAGCAGACTTAATTTCATTATCAATTGTCTGTGACAGTTCTGATGCTTCCGACAGTTTTTGATTTGATCAGATCATCCTTTACGTAAGGGCATAAATAAAGTTCATTTCTGCTTTCATATTTTGTAGGTGATTTTCCAAAGTAGAATCATACTTGGCGAGGACAGTTCAAGAAAATTTCCAGTGTTTTTATTCTGACTGTTCTCGGTGTCCTCTGAATAAAAGCCCTTGTTTTGCTAAAAAAAATAACGTCACATCAATCATCCTTTTCAATAGCTCTCGCGGGTTCAAATGCCCGCCAAGGAGAAATTTGGTTCGAGATTTCTGCTCCTGCTGCATCCCCATGCCAACTCGACAGCTATAGTGAGTACACTGACCACGCACTGTCGGCGCATGGGAAGATGAGACGGCGAGGGACAGGACCCACCCTCATATGCCGAAGCTAATAAAATGAAGTCGCTAAAACTTCATTCCATGGCCGTCTCAGGGCTAGCTTAAGGGACTGCTCTCCTTCTCCTTCTTCTGTTCTTTTGCATTTGGCGTCGTTCCTGCCTTATTAATTAAATTAGACATTACAGTTTGAGCATTTGAAATTCGAAATTTTGCAAGCAAATGTAAAATCTAAATCTGCGACTAAATGATGTTGCAGAATGCAGATGCTACAAAGAGACTTAGTGCATACATCGATGCCATCATGCTGTAGAGTCTGTCTATGCACCTCAAACTTAACCCTGCTCCACTCAGTTTTCTGCGGGTTTGCGTTTAGTAGTTTAAAGTAACAAAGTCAACCATCAGGAATTCAGGATACAATTTATAATTATACCCAATTTATCACAATTTAAAGCTAGTGTTAGGCCTATTTATTTCAGGAACGTGAATTGATTTTATAAATACCAAATAATCTTCGCTTCATAGCAGTTTAATCCAATACTCGGATCGCCAATCTGAAAGCGATGTGTAGAGAATTGCAATTTGTTAATATCCAAAGCGATTTGGGTTTAGATGCCGACTGCACTAAAAATTTGATATAGGCCTAGGCCTACTACAAACTCTTGGGAGTCCATAACAGCCTGAATGTGTGCTAGTTTGATGATGGATATGTTAAAGCTTGTCTGTCGGAGAGTATCATATGACTAATATTGAGGATGACTGCATGCGTGTGGTATGTGTAGGACTCTGTTGTACTTTGGAACTTAGCCTACATCCTGAGATACTTTGCTTACAAGGAGAGTAAAGGTCACTTCAGGGTCATGCCAGTCTTCCATTCCCTGCCTATGCTCTTTCTCTCTACCCCCTCCATACTACATACGTAAAGATAGACAGAACAGCAATACTGGGGAAGCACAGTTGAGAGTAGACTTAGCCGACTGAATAGTGATGAGCATTGTTTATTGGGGTTAAGAAAGTGGGGTATGGTAACCAAGTCCATGGCAAAAATTACGTCTATCACTATAATGGATATGGCCAGGCCCGTTCTGGCAGCCCACCATAACAGGCGGGTCTGGTCTGGAGGGGCGCCGTCATACAACCAAGAGGGGCGCGGGGGGGCGAACCGCCCCCCGGGCCTATAGCTAAATCCGCCACTGGGAGTTGTAGTGGATGCGGAGGATATGAACCACGTTCTGACTCTCAAAAAAAGGCCCAAGATCTGGGGTCATCGCCACCATGTACATTGTACAACTGGATCAAGGACTTTTTGGCTGACCAAACCTTACAGGTAAAGTTGGGCGCCGAACTCTCTGTACGTTGCCACCAGGAACACGGACACCGCAGGGGTCTGTCATCTCACCCCTCCTGTTCCTGATCGTGATCAACGACATCCCACGAGACGGAGCAGAGATGTCACTCTTTGCCGACGACAGCGCTCTGTTCACTGCCGTAAGTAACCTCAGGATACTGCAGGACCGAGCGCAGAGATCGATGAATCAAATCCAACGCTGGTGCGATGAGAATGGATTCAAAATCTCAACATCGAAGACGACTGCAGTGGTCTTCAGTCTCAACAGGAGAGGATCAGCCGACGTGGATCTGAAGGTTCTTGGAAAGAAGACCGAGGTTAGCACCACTGCCAAATTCTTGAGTGTTGTGTTTGATTGTAGATTGACGTAGAATGCACACATTCCACGTGGTGACGAAAAGCAGGAAGAGACTCTGGACTCCTTCGGTCTGTGTCGGGCACCAAGTGGGGAGCAAGCAAGAAGGCCCTCCTGATGCTCTACCGAGCCCTGATTCGACCGATCCTGGACTACGGGGCAGTAGCGTTCTGCACGGCCAGAGACACTCAACTGAAGAAGATGGAAACCATCCAAGCACAAGCGCCAAGGCTATGCTGCGGAGCTGCTCATCGAACTGCTATAGACGCTGACATGTGACACGCAACGACCACAACGGTTATGTTCAGGAGTCGAAACGAGTCCTTGTCACGTGCAGCTGTCAGCACATTCTCTGAAACGTTTCATTCACCGGTTTCAGTCGCAAGACGTCATCAAATAATCGATGCCATTTTTATTAAAATACCTTATTCTGCATTGTGCCTCGATATTTAGTCATCGACCTACATGGCTGAGTCAAATGTTGGAATCAGGTTGTCAATGGCATCCGTTGCCTTAGCAACCCACTGGAATAATAGCAATAACCGGATTCGTCACACGTAACCAACTGTGGACATGCTTACCATAGGTGGTATTTTCTCTATTTATTTTTTATCATTTGTGTATGTTAGATGAAACACTTAGTACGTGTGTAAAGTCCGAATCTTAAGCGCGGATATACGCTCGCTCTGGTTGAAGACGGACTCATACAAAGAATAGAGTAATAGTTCAGTGTGATTCTCGTTAACGTTAACGATAACGAAAATGTTCGTTAACGAACAAAAAATGATTTCGTTAACGATAACTATAACTATAACTAAAAAATATCATTAACTATAACTATAACTATAACGAAAATAACACTAACGAAAATTCATTGCTATTTTCGTTAATACGAATAAAAAAGTGCAATAGGCCTATCAACTAACGTGAGAACGTGAAAATACACCCGTTAACGAAAGCAAAATGATTCCTATGTTCGCCTTGGATGTCGGTGAATATGGAGCGCTGTGTGTTCACGAAGCTGAATGCACCCATTCGTCAAAGCTCTATGCAAATTATTGTGTAACACGTCTTCATAATTCAGTGTGATTTTCATTAACGATAACGGTAACGAAAATGTTTTCGTTAACGAAAGCAAAATGATTTCGTTAACGATAACTATAACTGTAACTAAAAAATAATATTAACTATAACTGTAACTATAACTAAAATGAAAAACCATTAACTATAACTGTAACTGTAACTAAAATAAAATCTGTAAGGAGAATCACACTGTAATAGTTACGTAAAACATAAATATATTAACAGTATTATTTATTTAAATGATGGTAACAACATGGTATGTAGGGTTTTGGTGATTCCAAATTAAAGGTCCATAGAAGCTGTGAGCACGTGACCCCACAGCTGTTCAGAACCCATTTATAACCAGGGCTGTAGTCGAGGGTATACGCGGGTATACAGCGTGTACTCACCTCTACAGACCGTATACTCACCTCACAAAATATTTATATTTATATTTATTAATATTAAAATTCTATAGCGTATAGGCCTACTCACAAAATACTATAGCGTATACTAATCTCTAATATGTTTCCGAAAACTAACCGGTAGCGTGTACTCACCTCTAATTTTACCACTACAGCCCTGTTTATAACCATGGTAGAAGAACAGTAAAAGCCCAAACGACCGATTGTAGCAAGCAGTATATATAGGTCGAATGGATTAAGGACGGTGTTCTAGGCTTAAACAATCATTAAATTTAAACTTATTGCAGTGGTCACTGTTCACACGACGCCAATTCTAGTCTATCGATTAGTTCTCACCGTAATATAGGCCCCCTATTGAAGGCATGTTAATTGGATCCAACAGTTTAATGATTCTTATGACATCATAGGCTAGGCCTTTGATATTTAGAGGAAATAAATTCACAGTTGTCTGATGGTGGGAGTGCGTAGCAATTAAAGGAAAACAAGGCTAATATATGTGTCACAATCCATGAAAAGGTACCAAGTCTTAGTAATGGAGTTAGAGCTTTCAGGACAAAAGTGCATCATTACTGGACATAATTTAAAAAAAAATAAGTTAATATCCTGTCATTTCCCAAAGATATAAGGATTTAAACAACATATGAATTAATCGCTAATAAACATAAAATTTGAAGAAAATCAGCATTTAAAAGTTTGTACCACTGCACACACTGATAAACTAGAGTGTTAGTTTTGAAAAATTTTATGGTCAGTACCATGACTAATAACTGTCAAAAATAAAACTTGGTAACTTTTACCTAAAAAAATTTTTCGGGATTTTATGCAAACGGAAATTCTTAGGGTTAAAAAGACCCCAACCTCCTTTAAAGCTGTTTTCTGACGAAACTGTGAACTAAGACTTGGTACCTTTTTTTCTGGATTGTGACACATATAAAGTACTGGAAGAGCAATATAGAGGTATCTACGTCTACATGTATTCTAACATTTTGTGGACCATAGGACGTTACTTCTTTCTCCCAAACAGCGTGCAAGCCACAAAGTGTAAATGTGATCTTATATATTACTATTTAAATAATAATTTGTACAGCGCCTCGGTTGGCAGTGAACTCATAAAGGAGGGCTACGAAGCAGGAGGTTGAGGTTGAGGAGGAGGCGGAGGAGGGGGAGGGAAACGTAATCGCAAGAATCGTATTCGTAATTGTAATGTCGGTATCTCCTAAGCGCTACTTAAACCAGAACGCCGGACATTAGCCAATCGTAATTTACTAATACAGTACAACTGAAATTTGAAAATACAAAAAGCCCCAATATGAAAACAAAACTTTTCTTGAAGAGGAAGCCAATGTAAAGTTTTAAGCACGGAGTTTATGTGTACCCATCCGTCATAAATATTTATGCCAGATTAGGCCTAAGCCCACAAATCAGTTCTTATTGCCCCCGACTTATCATTATTCAATCTGATTATCTTTGTCTAGTCATACCTAAAACAAGAACTGTTACTGTGAACGAGCTTTTCGTTTGCTGGAACTACTTTTTGTAACTCTCTCCCTGTGTCTGTGAACTCTGCTCAGTCGCTTGTGTGAGGGAGGGGATAGAGTAATTGTAACATTCATGGCTAGAAGAGTACTAGAACGCGGTTCAAAACCCGTAAACCTCTATAGGGTGGCGCCTCGCATGGCTGCCAAACTGGGTGTTTAATTAAGATCTTGACTGTATAATTGTCGGATTTCAATGTAATCTTACTGCGTCTGTCAGTGTAAAATAATAAAGAATATAGGCCCCATATTATTATTATTATTATTATTATTATTATTATTATTATTATTATTATTATTATTATTATTATTATTATTATTATTATTATTATTATTATTATTATTATTATTATTATTATTATTATTATTATTATTATTATTATTATTATTATTATCATTATTATTATTATTATTATTATTATTATTATTATTATTATTATTATTATTATTATTATTATTATTATTATTATTATTATTATTATTATTATTATTTCGTTCTCAACTTGAACTTTACCTCATTCAAATTGCTTATCCACCACATTCTGTCTCTCTGTCTTACGAACTGATCTTTTGCATATTGACCAGAATGCGGCTTAGTTTTGGTGTGCAATCGGTTGATGCCTTGCATATTATAAACCGGCGCAATAGAAGTTACTAGTTACAATTACACATATATGCACACAAGCGTAACACTTCCATGTGAACTTTATGTCGACTTCAACGGGTCAAAGACTATCTCAAGATTCGTTAATGTTTAACGACACTCTGTCGTAACAAAGATGATTAGCGTTGCCCTCCTCATTTCTCCAGGCTTGGGACTGGCACTGTCAGAGTATGAGCAGTGGCGAAGTTTACTACCACAAGATGTTCGAAGCAGGACTTACATAGCATCGGTAAATCTTTTTGAAAGGTATCTTAACGCAGCCTCGTATTAGTAAATGTAACTAATTTTTAACGAAAATTTACATCTGCTACAGCCAATGACGTTCAGTTTATAAAAAGACAGAGAGTTGATGGATTAGTAATTCCATTTGGCCTAACAGAAGCTCTCCATCTACTTTCCTGATCTCTGACTTTCACCCATATTTCGACCCGACCCAAATAAAGCCTATATACAATCTAGTCCCCGGAACCGCCGCCGCCACTAAATCCTCCAGTCGAAACCAGTCGTAAGCTATCGACTGCTAACGACGTTGTTCATTAATACTTATGGCTTAAATCGCGGTCTCCGTGTTTCGATTTTTGACAAAGACATCCGCAAGAGGACAGGAGCAACACTTGCTTATAATGTATGAGTCACAGTGCAACAGCCTAATTGTAATTGTAATTGTAATTGTAATTGTAATTGTAACTGTAATTGTAATTGTAATCGAGAATTTATATAGCGCCACTCATAATCAGAGGCGCTCCCGACCCGGGTCAGTGTCTTCACTGACAAAGAGAAATGTTTTCAGGCGCTTGCGAAACTGGGCAGGAGAGAGAGAGGAGGACAGGCCTTAAGCCTTGAGGGAGGCTGTTCCAGCTGGAAGGGCCCACGACCGCAAAGCTACGGGACTGGGCAGTAGCAGTGCGCATCCAAGGAACTAGCAAGTGGCCACGGGCAGATGACCGGAGAGAGGCCCGACTAGAGCCCTGCGCCGGCCGCGCCGCGCCGCCGCCGCAGACATCTCGTGGGCGCCGCCGCCGCCGATTTTGTTTGTCGGACCATGGAGGTAAGCCTGTGTGTCATCATCGTATCGGTGAGACGAAACACCCATTGGGACCAAGAACCCCAGCTAGATCCGAGGTATATAGAATGAACAGAAGGGGAGCGAGGACAAAGCCCTGAGGTAGTCCATACGGGATGTGGGTCCAAGGAGAGCGGGTAGGTCCAAAAACAACAGAAACAGAGCGATCAGTAAGAAATGAGCGAAACCAAAGAAGAGAAGAGTCAGCAATGCCAAAAGATTTAGATAATCGGTCTAAGAGGATGGTATGGTCTACAGTATCAAAGGGGCACTGATATCGTAAAGAGCAAGTAAAGTGACCTGGCCACGATCAAAGGCATGAAATACTTCAGCTAGAAGGCGCAGTATAAGCGATTCTGTCGAGTGGAATTTCCTAAACCCAGACTGAAGAGTAGGCATTGTACGACTAATATAGTCTAACAATCGGTCGATGTCAGGGCGCCAGTTCTTTACTTACTTCCTGCCCGAGTGGCGTCTGTAGCTTTGCATGACGTTACGAATCGTGTTCATCGTAAGGCAAGCGTGTGTGAATTGCAAGGAAAAATCAACTGAAAAAATTGTTCCGAATGTCTTTTCATAAGGAGAGACGAATTAAAATGATGGAGTTGACATAGGAATCAAGTTGATCGATGGTCCCTACTTTAAACTACAAGGTCATCCGATGATCGTACAATGTCTCATCATCTTTTCTGGATTCCGTGACCACGAAACAATTATATAGACACCAAGATCGCCCTTCAAACACTTGTAGTTCCTACGAAACAATAAGTTTACCATAGCAGGTCAACTTACCTTGAACTACAAGGTCATCCGATGGTCTTACGATGTTGATTATGACTCTGTTGGATACCCACAACCCGGGGGAACCCATCTTTGAATGAGAATTTCTCTTTGTGTCTTACATATACTGAGCTATTAATATTAGATAATCCAGATCAAGCGAACTTGAAAACAATGGTCATACGATGTTTCCTACAATGTTAGAAATATCTTCTTTGACTTTCTGACCCAGAAAATCTTCTCGTAGAATTTAAAATAAGTCTCTGTCAGTTTTTAGTTCCTGAGATTCCGGAGGGGGAGGGGATAAGCGCCCAGGCTGCGGAATACGTCGTCCGACTATAGGTTGTGGCACGAGGGTAAATCAACCGTAATAGCACTGGTAGCAGGAGAAAAGACAAGTCATAATAATAATAATAACAATAATAATAATAATAATAATAATAATAATAATGATGATGATGATGATGATGATGATGATGATGATGATGATGATGATGATGATGATGATGATGATGATGATGATGATGATGATGATGATGATGATGATGATGGTGATGATGATGATGATGATGATGATGATGATGATGATGATAATAATAATTATAATAGTAACAATAAATGCAAAAGAATACAGCGTAATGCAATAGAAAAGACTACAATGCGGAGCAAAACAACAGCGCATTATGTAATGTCACATGATAACGATTATTATAATGACCTATAAATTTTATGACTATGGTCAGGAAAATCCGCAAAGTACAGGTTTCACTTCCTCGTTGTACCACCATCAGAAACAATCGAATTCACTCAAGGTAACGTTGGAATACTTGTTATTTAAAAAAGATAATGTGATCCATTAGTGGATAGGTAATTATCTAACTCCATTTCAGAGGGACTTGCGCAAGATTTTATCTGTATTTGAAATTAGGTTCATGTAGAACGAACTCAAAGGATCCCATGATAGGCTATCCTTCTTTTTTCATCATTTTTTGGGTTAATAAAATTGTCCTACTTGAAAACAATCTTGGTTAACATCGCACAAAAAGGAATCAAATTTGTGTTCTCTTCTGTAGTCATTTGGTGTCTTCTTTAGGGCGAAGTCTCAAGTATCCATCGCAAAATAGTTGCGATATAGACCTACCTAAACAAGTTCCGTAAAATTAACAACAGGTTGCCATATTGCGGTCCTGCGTTTTGTGACTTTCGTTCAGCATTTCATTACATTTCATTTCATGGTGGTTTTAAATCATCTAGCCATAATGTCCCTTGGGATAGAATTGTGCTTAATACAGTGCCATCTAGCCAAATAATAACTGATTGCTTTGGTACTTTTGACGTAATTTGCCATATTTGGCGGATCGTTAAGAACAATATTACATCAGCTTAATGGGTTTTACAATGACGGCGAGTTTCTCCTGTAGGCTATTAATAGTGCGCTAAAAATTATCTCCAGGCCTGCAGGCGCCCAAAGGCATTAAAGCGGCTAAGATGTAGTTTCTGCCTTCGCCGATGAGAGTGGGTGTTGTCATTAACCTTTCTTGGTACACGACACTCGCCAGTGGGTGTTGTAGAACAGAGGTCCTTAACCTTTCTTGGTACACGACACACGCCAGTGGTGTTGTAGAACAGAGGTCCTTAACCTTTCTTGGAACACGACACACCTAAACTTGCAACCAAATTTGGTGACACACCATGCAATCGTCATGATGACATATATGCATGTTGTTAAAATGTTAAAGAGTGAAACTAGTTATTTATTTAAAATTTTAAATTGTTAACATTTTAATGATTGAAAATGTTGAAATTAAATTCTTTCTAGTCAGGACCGGTTTATCCACTAGGCACAGTAGGCACTGTGCCTAGGGCCTGCGAAACTTTCAGGGGCCTACGAAAGTCTGAGAATCTGAAAATGATATTGTGAATGATTGACAGGGAAAATAGAAAAAGGAAATTTGCAAATAA
Source organism: Allolobophora icterica (assembly GCA_963556255.1). Taxonomy (NCBI): domain Eukaryota; kingdom Metazoa; phylum Annelida; class Clitellata; order Crassiclitellata; family Lumbricidae; genus Allolobophora; species Allolobophora icterica. The sequence goes on from OY744610.1 coordinate 10,697,850, forward strand.
CATTTGTGAATGATGATTAAACATGTCTGTCAAGACATAATGTGAAAGCAATTAGCTTTTTTCAGATTTGGCACTTCAGTTGGGGTCTACCAATCACGAGTGCCTAGGGCCTACGACGACGGTAAAACGGCCCTGTTTCTAGTGTCTACGTTAACTTAGTAACCGCTAATGGGAGTTTTGCTCCTGGATTTTTTCTGAATCACTTTTAAACGAGAATCCACAGTTTTTGTATGTGCACTACGTAAGCAGGCTGAGAGGGCATCTCCGACCAGTGATGGGCACTAAACTAATTTTTTTTAGTTAAACTTAAACTATTTTTCAACTAAAATAAAATAATTTAACTAAAGTTTGCACCTGATTTTGGAAATAAGTTAACTAAACTAAAAATAGTTAAACTTTTTCCAACTTTTTATTGTATTGTATTTATGCATTTATAAAGTGCCTCTCGCAGCACAACCTGATCAGAGGCGCTCCCAGTGCGAAGAGCCGCGCGAGAAAAGAAGTCTTAAGACAGCGAGAAGTAGCAGAAATTCCCCCAGTTAGAATCTGAGAACGAGTCATGACAAACATTTTCACAATAACAGAGGTTAAGTGAACTATAATAATGCAGAGCCTCAATGACAATTTCATTTTCAAACTATGTAATGTGTACTATGTACCTACTACAGTTCTACCAGAAAATAAAGTAAGGAAGTTGCTAATGCAAACGATGATGCATCATGCAATGCAATGCAGCTCACTTTTCTTCAGTAATAAAACCAGTTACTCTTGACAATAATGATCAGAAACAGCAAGGCCAGTATCGACTTTTTATCTGGATCGTAGGAAAAGAAGGTGATCAAGTGAACAAAAGCGCCCCGACAAATGCGCTACAGAAAAACCCGACAAGAGCGCCCAAAAATCACCGACAAATGCGCCCCGAGCGATGACGGACGTAGGCTGTGAGAATTCGCATTTACCATTATATTTCGCGACATATCAAAGACACACCATGTTTGCTCGACACACTATCGGTCGATTCGCGACACAATAGCGACACACCAGTCCTGTTAAGAACCTCCGTTGTAGAAGATGCGGCTCGAAGGTCGGGTAATTTCATCTCAAAATAGTTTATCTGGAATATACCGAAGAAGAGAACTCTCCATCCGCCCTCAGATACCGTGGTAATGAACTTGTATCACTAAAAGCAGGTAGCTATCTAGGTCTCCCTCTCCGGAACGCTGAATGGACTACTCTTCTTCTCCTCATAATCTGGTTATCAAGTCTACATGTAGAACGCTAAGGTACATGAAATTAGAAGACAGGCTGCGAGATATAAGTATTCCGGAAAGTTTGGACTTTCTCCCTGTTCTAAACGACATCACAGAATTTTTGCAGCTCGAACACAACATAGAAAGAGACCGAGAACCTAACACCTTCTCCGTTTCCATTAATGAACGAATCGCTTCAAATTGTCTAGTAAACATTATAGGTCGAAATGTTTGTGATAAAGGTGATTATTGGCATTTGATATGGGTGATAAAGAGAAGTCAGTTCCTCCTCCTTCCGCTGCTGACTGCTGCTGCTGCTGATGATGATGATGAATTTTTAAGAAGGAAATGTTTTTCACTTAGGATGACGGAATATGCGGATAAATCAAACGAAGAAATGGCATCCTGGTTCATTGTTAGCACATGTCAATTGCTTCCAAAGTCGATTCCTGTTGTCTCGGATCACTTGCATTACTTAATCGGGTCCCCGCCTTCTGCAAGTTCTGCACTAATAAATAATTCACAAATGTATTCGATTTTGTGTGGCAGCGCTGCAGAGTTCTATATACGACCGCTGAATACATGCATTGACGACATAGATATATTACACGCCAATGTTAGTGAGCTAGTCTTCAGTGGCGACTATCCAGTTTTGCCAAGTGATATGAGTGGCCTAGCCGATTCGATAGTATGCTACAAGACTGAAACATATGAGAGGTATCCAGGTTTTGTTCGATTACGAATTTGGAGGATAATGAACTACAGTTGGATATATAAAAAGTTCGAATTTACTCATATGTCTCTGACAAATAGCTACAGGGAGCAAACTATTCCAAATGCGGATGTCTATCGTTCGCTGGGAAGGAACCCGTTCCGAGACAAGGTTAGTGGTCCAGCAATTAAATATCGAACGCACACTGGTTTTAATTTCGGTTTCGATTCCGTCCCAAGCATGTGGTGCCCTCAATGGCCTCAAGAAGCCCAAGGTTGGTTTAAACGACCTAGAAGTAACGGATGGCCAACGATCGATAAAATCAACGAAGTAATACAAAATGGTTGTCATGTTGTCTACGTTCAGCATCGCTCTTGCAGAGAAGATAAATATCAGTGGAGATTTTCATTTTCAGTAGCAGAGGTACTTTTACTTCAGAGTTGGACTCAAACTCAGCAGATTGTGTATCATTTACTGAGATTCTTTGCAAAGAGAGAATTGTTACAAATAGATTGTCCAAAGGAGGATGAGGTTCTCTGTACGTATCATTTAAAGACGATGATGCTATGGACTTGCGAAGAGATATCGTCGGAATGGTGGAATTCCTCCTCTGTTATTGCGATCTGCAGTGAGTTGCTACGAAAGCTTTTAGAATGGCTAAAGAGGCGATGCTATCCACATTATTTTATTCCTGAAGCAAATTTATTTCATGAACCATTGAGCTCCACAATCCTTGACAGGACTGAAAGACGACTTAAGATATTCAGCAATTCTGGCATTCTCTGTCATTGGTTTGTAGAAAATTACATATTATCGTACATTTGGAAACATTTTAAGGTTGAAAGCAAAATGGGAGTGATGCCACATTTTATGTATTATACGATGCCTCTCTTTGCTTTTTGGAAAGTGAGTATATCAAAATCATTGGAAGTTTGGTTTGTTCACACATTTGCATTTTCTTATATGAGCAGTCGTGATGCAATAAAAAACGGTTTAAGTTCAGGACTGCGCCAGAGCCTGAAATTTGGATGTGATGTAAGACGTTTTCAATCGAAAACAGAGACTACGATGAAAGATCTTCCCACAATACAAAATGACTCATGTTTCAGGTACTATGAGATCCTAGTGTATATTTTGAATACTGCATACGGTCTAGGTTGCGGACAGATTTCATGGGATAGTAGTCTGTTTGTTGAATTTGTAACCGAAATTTCAACACAACCTAAAATTGTAAGGTCCATGTATCATAACTTTCCGAAAACATACACAACCCAAAGTTGTCGGTTTCAATTCCTGCGTGCTCAGAATCTCATGCTAAATTTAACTGGATCGAATAGTCGTCCGGAATTTCATCTACTTTCTCTCATGTCAAAAGAGTTTCTTAGAGGAGCTCTAGAACACGAAGGGTCTGAATCAAAAGGCATTGTTCCTTCATCTTTGGCCTATCTGGCTGCTCTCTGTTTTGCCAGCTCAGACTACCAAAAAGCAATACGTTTCTGCTTGGCAGTTCCCGAAGATCAGAATTCTAAAAAGAATAGGGAAACACTGAATGCAGGGTGTTTATTGTTTATTGACGATGTCGCAAGAATCGTTGGATTGTATGTGCTTCATATGAAGATTACCGATAGTAATCCTTACTCCATGGAGAAACGGCTTTATCTTGATCTGCGACTTTCACCAGAATTGTTTGCCCATTATATAGCTGTATTGTCTTCCGAAAGAATATCAAAACATTTGGATTTGGATCATGAATTACCAGATTCAGCATTTCCTATAGACAACTATGTGAAGGCTTTACTAAAACTTAAATGCATTGCTTCGATGAAATCACACACTCATTTCAATGTTAGCAGACAATGGATTTATCGCAGAACAGATTCATTGACGGAAACCGAGACTACATTTGGAAATCCTATTAAAGAGGCAGTGACTGGTGTTCTTATGGAATATGCTTTAGAAAAGATGACCTCATTCTACAATGTTATTCGCAAAGACTTTGGAATCCAGTGCAATACAGGTGACTGCTACCGTGCTTTGTACCTTTACAAGTTTCGGCAATACGATGAAGTGTTGAATTTATGTGAACGAATTCTTCATGAGCCTGATCTGCATAGCGATTTGAAGGAATTTTCATTTGCGAATGTTTTGTTGATGCCACCAATTGACTCTTTTTTCGACAGAGATGTACAATCTTTGCTTGGATTTCACACAATCTTTTATTTTTTATTAATATTAAGTAATAAAAATAGGCGGAAACCTGAGTTAAATGACGATTCAACATTTGCACACGGGTTTGCCCAAATGATGGACGGTTTTTATAATGAACTCTTGTTTTTTCTTGATTGCCATTACTCCATTAAATGTCACTATTTTCTTGGAAGACATTTTCTTGCACGATATTTGAAAGTCAGATGTTGTATCGACTGCAATCTTCCGCATACAGAAGCATTGACTGAATTTGCTGCTCAGAAAATTAATCTTCCGTTTGAACACATCATTCGCAGGTTTCTTCTACAAAAACTTCGTATTGTTAAAATATAATTAAACAGTTTTGTCGTATCAGTGACCAAATATGTGTTCACTGTAAGTTTACTTTGCGTGATATGTTATTCTAAAGAATGAACCTTGCTTCGAAGGTTTGTCGCGTCACCAGACTATTGACGGTTATCGATCAATCAAAGTTAAAAGAGAATCAAAGTAGTCTAGACGGTTTTCGCCCTTAATTGTAGTATGAAGACTTATGGGTGGAAACCTACACTCTGCCTCGTCAATGCGGAGATTAAAAGCTCAGCTGATATGAGCTTCAGACCCAAACAGTAAGGGGTCATCCATAAAGGACGTGTGCGGACCAGTGCGGACGTCCGCATCTAAAATAAATTTCTAAATTTAAAAGTTTTCAAACATCTCCTTGTGTCAACCTTCCCAGAGAGACGAAAAGGTCAGTGAGGTGATTGCCTAAAACCGCATGCCGTGTACTAGAACTTTAATACACTCTTGTTTTGAAAACTCTAAGAGGAATAACATGGTCGCTGAAATGCTGAGTTTCTTCTTGACTGCTTCAGAGAGGGAGGAAGTTATGATCTGACAGGCTAAAACATGTATTTCATCGTTCAAGACAGAAGGGAACAGGAATTGGAGACCTATGTTTAATGTAGATTTTTTTAAGTTGCTTTTTTAGTTTTTAGTTAACATAGGCTATATATATAACATAGTTAACATAGTTAACATAGTTAACATATATAACATAGTTAACATAGGCTATATATATAAGGTGGATGCGAACGAGAAATACGACGGAGAATTACATTGGGGAAGACGGCAACGCAGGGACTGGAAAAAATATGGAAGGACAAATCAGTGAGTTTGGGAACGAAGACAAGAATTGTTAAAGCAATGATCTTACCAGTGGTGCTTTACGGATGCGAAACATGGACAAAAACCAAGGCATTGGAGAAGAAAATTGAGGCATGTGAAATGTGGATCTGGAGGAAAATGTTGAGGGTTTCTTGGACTGAGAAGAGAACTAACGAGGATATCCTGGAAGAAATAGGACACTGGAGAGGGAGTTTGACGTTGGGGCAGAGAGCGTCCAGGCAGAAGATGTCATACTTTGGACACGTGATGCGTGCAGATGGGCTGGAAAAGGAGATGATGTTGGCGTGTGGGGAGGGCAGAAGGAGGAGAGGACGACCAAGGAGGAGATGGATGGACGAGATACAGGAGGCATTGAAGATGAACATCTCGGAGCTGAGAGAGGCAACGAGAAATCGGAGCACATGGAGAAGGTTGACCATGACAGTCGCTAGGATTCAACGAATCGACAGCACAAGGTGACAAGGTGATATATATATGTTAGAATGACCGTTCATTTGCGTTTGCGTGCGGACGTCCGCAAAGGGGAAGGAATGGTTAGGTGAAATGCGGAAAAATGCCGGAAATGGGGAGGGAGGGATTCAAAGTAGGTCATATTTTGCGGATGTCCTTTATAGATGACCCCTAAGCCAGTTTCATCATTGTGACGAGAAAGAAGACCGCTGCCTTACTCTTGCGCTGCGCCATATTATATGGACGGTACCAGTGGAGAGAAAGGACTCAGCGCAGCAACAACACTGCACGACAGTCCGTCTTCTATAGAATTATTGGTGTCCGCGACAATCGAGATGGGAGCGGAATTTATCGATACAGTCGATATAGAGACCTTGCTGTTTTTTTTCCAGCAGTGACAGTGAGCTTCGTTTGTCAGCTTGACGCTCACGAATATTTTGTTGTGATTATACTGGAGGAAAAAAAGACTCCTTTCGAATATTTAGATTCTTTCTCAACAAAACCATAACACACCAGCAGCTGGCTCACAATTGTTGACCATCTCTTAGCTAAGTTGTAGCATTGGATCTCAAAGTACTTTCAATTACCTATATTTTCATAGCATCTCTTTAGTGCCTTTTTAAACCGAACGGTTTCATAGAGGACACTCTGGATTCATAAAATCAACGTCATCTATTGCTAATCTGTATAAAATACTATATATATATATATATATATATATGTATATATATATATACATATATGTTAGAATGACCACTTCTATGTAGCCTATTTGATGATTTTTCAATATCGTGGAACGTGGTAGCTTTGAACTGACATGGATATGTTGAAGTATAATTTATCTTTCAAAACTAATCATTTTGTGCTATTTTTTTAACTTATAATCAAATGTCTGAACTTGAACACAGTATAATCTTAAACGGGCGATTTCATGTTTGCATTGACAGCCAAACAGAGGCTAATAACTTCGTACAGCTCAATGTAACTTTCTAAACTTGACGAAATAAACAATGTGTAAACTTGATCATAGTTTCATTTTAAATGGGCGATTTCCTTTCGAAAATCACTACGAGAATGCAATGACAGCCGAGCAGCGATAATCAGTTGGATAGTAGAATAGTCCGGTTGAGCTGCATAAAACGCACTTGTAGCTTACTCACTGAACTTCAAGCTACACTCTGCATTGATTCGAACATAAATTTTCATGTAATATGACTGTATCCTGCCAGCATTTCTCTGGGTATTAGATGGAAACCACATTGGCTCTGTATACGTTCCCATATAGAAATACGAGTCCTATATTATAAAATTTATAAGCTAAATAGCTCATTGTGGGCATGCTGGCAGGGTATTTGTGTATACGTGTATGTATTTATGTATGTATGTATGTGTAGCGTGGCTACTTGATGAAGAGGTTGATGTATGTAGCCGGACAGCATGTAGTGTAAGGTAGTTGACGCTCGTGTCTGTAGTTATCGGCGCGTCTCTAGGACGACCGAGCGGAGCATCTCCGTGCTCGACGACCAGCTCGGCCTCAGGCCGATGGCCCGAAGAAAGACTCACACGACGTTCAGCAGCAGTTCATAGGTTTATTCACAAGTTTAAAACGACGATCTCAACTACTGCCTTACTATAACTCGTGACAACTCTTCTCTTCCCTCTTCCCCTCTCTATATTTTCTCCCTACGTGTTACTGGTTACTCGCTTACTCGCATAGCTGTGTCTGTTCCTCCCTCTCTCTGTCTCTGTCCGTATTCGTCTTCGTCCGTCTGTATATTCCTGTACACGTGGCATCTGGTCAATTGGTCAGTGGACTCGCACTTCAGACTAATCGGCGCCTTCGTGGTCTGGAATCTGTGCGTGGGCTTGTCAGTCTGTGTGGTACCAATTAGCCGTGTCATTGAGTGCATGTCTTCCAATGGTAATTTGGTGCCATAGAAGTTAACCACTACATATGCATGTATCTATGTATGTATGTATGTATGTATGTATGTATGTATGTATGTATGTATGTATGTATGTATGTATGCATGCATGTATGTATGTATGTATGTATGTGTGTGTGTGTGTGTATGTATGTATGTATGTATGTATGTATGTATGTATGCATGTATGTATGTATGTATGCATGTATGTATGTAAGTAAGTAAGTATGTATTTACGTATGTATGTATGCATGTATGTATGTATGTATGCATGTATGTATGTATGCATGTAAGTAAGTAAGCAAGTATGGATTTGCGTATGTATGTATGCAGGTATGCATGTACGTGAAGTAACGAAAATTATAATTTTATTATACCCAGACGCTCAGTCAAAACAAAATCGACAGACAGATAGGGTCCGTTTCAGTTCCAAGTCGCTATGGTTGATAGTGTCTAGAAACGGACGGCAAGAAAAGTAGGACAAATAATAAGAGGAGGAAATACTGTATGAAACGAATAAAGAAATAAGAAAGTAAGTGAGCAAATAAGTTAGGAAGTGAGTGAACAAGTAGGTAAGAATAAAATAAGTAAGTAAATAAGTAAGTAATAAATATGTAAGGAAGTAAGTAAACAAATAAGCAAATAATTAAGTAAGTAAGTAAATAAGTAAGAGTCAGCGCGTTTTAAAAAACATTTATAGTTCATTGTTAGTATTATATATATATAATTATATATATAATACATGTAAATATATATATGTTTGTGTGTGCATCTGTCGTACAAAAGCGCGCGAAAGAGTTGCAGACTCTTTAAATTTTCTGAGCGTATTGACTGTGCAATACATTATGATATAAATTGAATTCTAGAGTGGATTGCAAAAGAAAATATTGTGAAAACTGTTCGGACTGTTGTTTCGTGAAGTAAAGGCTACGTTAGAATTTGAATTAAGTTGTATTTACGTAGATTTAGATAATTCAGTGAATAGTTAATTAGGCGAACTAGGAAAAGAAAGAACCATGAGACAGAAGAAAGTGTTGACAGTAAGTAAGTACGCATATCCTTTTAATGTAAGACACACGCTCGCATTTAACCAAACTGACAGCTGATGTATTCAAAAGCTTAGGCTTCATGAAACCAGATAAACGCCAACGAGCTTAAGAGTGAGGCACGTGGTAATGCCCGATTTTATCCGTTATTTACGGATCCAAGTCGACGGCGGCAAATTTACACGTTTTTCTGTAGAGACAGTATGGCTTAAGTCCTAATCTTTTTTCGATGGATTTATCGGGTGAGATCATTTACCACCGCTACCCGTTTGAATGAATGCCACACCATTTAAGGCCCCCCCCCCCGTGTATTGACCCTACAAGCCCGCGCACACACACACACACACACACACACACACACACACACACACACACACACACACACACACACACACACACACACACACACACACACACACACACACACACACACACACACACACACACACACACACACACACACATATATAGGCCCTATATTCGTTTATTGAGAAGAAAGAAAAATCTGACAAAAACGCAGAAATGCTTACATGAGTGATAATAGAAAATTAAAGTTCATTAGAAAATTTTAGAATAAACTAGTAAATATTTTTATACAATGATCTGGGAATAAATTGAGAGAAAAAGCGCCTCTCACCAGCATGAAAACGAGTCTAACACTGGAACGGTTTACAGTGAGTCTTGGAAACAGCAAGGCTCCATAGAATCGCATTGTGATCATAATGATGATGATAAGGGGTCGTCAATTAATTATGTCAACAAATTTTAGGCAGTTTATGACCCCCTCCCCCTTGTCAACAACTGTCAAACATTTAAGAACCCCTAAAAATTATGTCGAACATTTTTACCCCCCCCCCGCGACTAAAATAAAAAAAATTTGTTTCAGTTTAAATAGCACATTAATAAATTAACAAAATTATATTACATTGAAACTTATATTTAATATTAGCTAAATTCAGGAACGTAGCAATCTATAATGAACCCTGTGAAGGGTTGCCAGATACATGGGTAGCCAAAGGACACGGAAAGAAGGAAAAAAGAGGACGCATTTAATGTTTCACTCCGGAGTCAGAGCCTCAGATGGTCTCCTAAGTAACCAAGAAACGAAGTCACATTGAAACAGCCCTGTGCCAAGCGTAAATATAGTGCAACCACCCACTCCAAAAATCAGCTTAACCAATAACGACCAAATTTGTTATCTCGAATATTATATTTACTATAAGTATGTTCAATCGACAATTTTTAGATTAGTCTGCACAGTTCTCACCGTTTAATATTAACCACCGATTCTTTCACTGAAGATAAGATCAAAATATTAGATTTCGAACATAGATATCTAAAACAATCTAGGATATTTCATTTAAGAGATTTGTAGCACATTTTCTCATTTAATCTGGGAACAATAAACAAGATAATTCGAAACGAAGAAAATATCGCGCTTCATAATTACAAACAAAACAGAAATAGATCACTCATAAAGACTGTCCGAATCTATGGTTGCTTTTTGATAAAAATTAATTAATTTAAAAAATAATTATTGTTGACGTCAATTTATCTTGAACCCCTCCCCTTGTCAACAACTGTCAAACTTTTTCAAACCCCCTCCCTATTTTGTTGACATAATTAATGGACGGCCCCTGAGACCGATGGTGAGGAAGATGTTGATGCTGCTATTGCTGTCTATCGTACCTCCCAAAAGAAGCTTTTAACACAGGAGATTAATCGGTAGGCCCTAAAGACTAACAGAACCACTTAAGTCGGATGATATTGAGGGGTAAAGGGTCAAATGACTGGTAAGGAATGTCTTCCCTTAACAATATTCCCACCCCTCCTCCCCTGCCGCCAGATCTTGCTTTGTGAATGAAGTTAAAACCCGGTACAAATTTGATGGCGTCTGCTGACTCAGTATCGAGCCAGGTTTCAGTGAGGGCAAATACAGAAACAGGGAGTTGAGTCAGTAATTCCTCAACATCAGTTAATTTGTATAAAATTCTCCTACAGTTTAGGTGCATCGCAGAAAATAAAGTGGAGGTGACAAGTTTAGGTTGCATGGATTGAGGAGTGCAGTACAGGCTATCCCAAGTTGAATCGGCAAAGATGTTGGCATCAGGGTCAATGTTAATATTATTTAAGACATTATTTAAGACATAATTAAGACTGTCAGAACTGTCTGGAAATATATCCAGCCTAGTAGCTTCGTGGATCGGGGGTGTACAGGTATTAGGGAAGACTGTCCTCATTCATAGTTCTCAAGAAGTCATTGTTAGCTGAAATACCACTGAAAGGAAATATATCAAGTAGGCAGTAGGTACACAGCCAACACTCAACAGTAGATCGTGAATAGAATTCAGCATTATAGCACGCTAGGTGTATTACTCTCGAACACGCTACGCAGGTAATTACCCCAGATAGTTCATCTATGCTAAGCGAACATATAGTACAGGTAAGCAAGCTTCCCCTTGACATGGGGGCGGGCAAAAGACAACAATCATCAACAGCGAACGTCAATATCGTTAAGAAAATAAACTAGGTCACATGAAGTAAACTTTAAGTATAAACTTAATAAGGCTGTCGCAACATATCAGAGGTTATCAAACTCTTAGAAGAAAAAACAGCTAGGCCAAAATTAATAATAATTATACGATAATAGATAATTATACCAAGGCTGTCACAACTAAAATCAACCTAAGCTAGGTCTTCTACGACGTCATTAATAAAAGCGTATTAAGGCTGCCACAGCAAAAAACAGGAACCGTCATCAGGAACACTGGTAAAGTAGTCTACGCAAGGGACGCAGCGGACATAGAACCAGGCTTCTTGCGCGTGTGTGTTGTTGGAGGAAGGAAATGGTGAAGTTACTTGGTTTGGAAAGCCGGAATAGCGCGGGGTGGATCCATGGAGGAGATATTTATCCAGATGCTTGAGAGAAGTAATCCTCCTTGGTTTTTCCGCAGCGTCCTCCGATAGGCGAATGAATACCAATCCTCCCCTCGTCCAGGTAGAGACCAGCAGTTTCTCTTTTACTAGTTTCCTGGCTTTTGCAATGATTGATGAGTTGTGCTTTGTCAGGTATTCGTTGACATACACGGGGGCACTGGAGCCAGCAGAGCCCTTTAGAAGTTTTCGCGCCTCATAGACTGCGTTTCTGGTTCGTCGGGTGACGAATCGAACAATCAATGGACGCTTCTTCTCATGTGGGCCACTGGGGATTTGATAGGCATATGAGATACCCGAGTCCCTGATTGGCACGCCCAGTTGTGAATTGCATAGATCGAGGAAGGATTGAGTATCAGTGGAATCGTAGAGTGTTGGCATCGCCTCTGTTCCAGCAGTCCATTGGAACGGTCGATTCAATAGGGATGTAGCCGATCGTGACTTCCCCATCGAGGACTCCTCCAGGCCGTGAATTATGAGATAGTCTTGTCTTGAGAGGTTCTCCACATCGTCCAATTTAGCTCTCAGTGACTCAGACTCTGGTTCTAAGGCAGCTATCTGGAGTTTTAGTGCTCCTCGATGAATTTGTTAATTATACCCTCCATAACCGGTCATATGCATCTGGCCGTCTGAAACGATGCATCCCAAGATTGTACCGCAATTTAATTTAGAACGTAGCATTCCAGTGTCTCATCAATGGCAGAACGTTGATTTTTCCATGGGCATAGGCCCATATCTCGAATTTCAGGGCGTTGAGCAACCAGTAAACACTCATAGATTACAGTAGAAGTTTGCTGTATTGTTCAGTACAACCAAAGGAACAAAATAATCTACTTGGTCAGCCAATCGGCAAACAAAATTTGTTCCCATTGCTGCGTGAATCACTCTAATGTATAAACAGTAAATCCACTCCCCCCGACGATAAGTTCTTTCTTTCCTTCGTCAAAAATAGTGTCTTTCGCTCTTTTCTAATTGGCGTTGTACAAAGAATTCGATTCCATTTAAGATCGGAATCTAAGAGATACACATTCTCGGAGTCAGTCACAAACACTCGATCATCTGAATCGAGTAAGAGATTGCAAGTATAAGTCAGTTTTTGCGTATCATTGGGAGGAATAAAACGACGGATGACCATCTCTCCATCACTGGTCAACTCACTAATGGTATATATCGGTCCCTCCTCCTCCTCTTCCTCCTCCAAACACTCGTGAATAATGATGAAATTCCCGATGGATGTTTCCACTGCATGGAGAGGTGTCCCGATGTGTCCTGGTAACTGAATAGATCGAATGAGTTCTGCGTTTGACCCGTAGATAAACAGACTGGGCGTTAAATAACCGACCACCAGCAACTGACCATCAGTGGACATTGACAGAGAACTTGGATTATAATCAGTGGTCAGCCATTTGATGTTATTGTGTTTCACGTGTTTTTCTCTAATTATCTTCCAGACGCAGTTCTCATATTCACCACACAAATAAAGACAATGTTCCTTTTCACTGGAGACAATGTCACAGTAATATCTAATATCTTTCATATCGATATTCCTCCGAAGACGACGAAATGAATTTCCATCATAGACATGAATATCAGATACAGGACCACATCCACCATGTAATAGATAGAGGACGTAGATTTTATTTCGCAGTTTAGTCACTCCAAGCACATTTTCATGCATTTCTATCTCGATTCTTTTAAAGAAGTTCGTGGAAATCGGACACACGACTGAAATGAAAATATATAACCGTAGTAACAATTGATTATCAAAATTTTTTTTTCATTTATTTATTACTAGCTGGATTACCCGGCGTTGCCCGGGGTTATAAGTTTCAATCCCTGCACACCCACCACCCCCACCATCCACCCCCCCACCACCACACCACCCACCACCCCCTCCCCCCACCCACCACCCCCCACTCGCCTCCCCCACCCGCGACCTCCCACCTCCCACCACCCCCACCCCCACCCACCCCCCCACCACCACCACCCCCCACCACCACTCCACCACCACCACTCCCCCACCTCCACCCCCCACCCCCATTCCCCCACCATCCACCCCCCCCACCCACCACCCCACCCCCTCCCCCCCACCCGCCTTCCCCACCCACGACCTCCCACCACCCCCACCCACCATCCCCACCACCACCCCCCACCACCACCACCCCCCACCACCACCCCCAAATTGACTTACCAACAATAAATTTCTCTTCGATGTTTGTTACACGTGCATGCATCCAATGCAGTAATCCTAATGTCACTGGAGGGACTGCATCCAATGCAGGAAGCCTAATGTCACTGGAGGGACGGTAATTTTCCTATCGCTTGGGGCGATGTTTTGGCCGTTTTTCACCATGGTAGCGGTGAAAACGGGGGGCGCGAACCCCTCCACTGGGTGTCCGAAACCGAGGCCGACACAGTAGTGAAGGTTTCGAGTGAAAAGGTGCAAAATTGTAGAAGTTAAGCCCGGTCAAACAGACACACACACACAGAATTCTCGCTTTATTAATATAGATAATATTTATTCTTTATATTATTTTACTTTATTTTATTAGCTGCTCATTTATCTTATACGCTGCCCTCACTAAATGTGTGTCACATGGTGTTCATGTATACATCTGGCTGTTAATCTCACTTGGGGTTTATGAAACTCACTGCTCATCTGTAAATAAATGTTCATCTCACTGTTGCTGTTCATCTGCTGATCTTATTCGCTGCCTTTTCAACTCCATCGCTTTCCATTTGTAACTGCCACTCCATCTTACTCGCTTTTAATCTCCAACTGTTCATCTTGTTCGTCATTGGAAGCTATCATAAAACTTATTTCAGTCTTACTTCGCTGTTGCAAGTAAACCAAAATATTTTCTATGTTATTTTCTGCATCTTGCTTCCTTTATGCTCCTTTCCGTGGATCAGTGTAACGCTGCCGATTTACTAACTTCAAACACTCTCTCACTCAATTTATTATAACCAAAATCAATTGACAAAATGTCCATCTATTTGCCATCCATTCTCATCTCTCTTTATTTTCTATCCATTCATATATAAAATGGCTTTCTTGTAAACTTTGTTATCGTGTTACTTTACCAGCGCTATACTAGTCACTCCGTTCACCTAAGTTTTGTAACATATTAGGCCTACGTTGATTATATGTTAAACATTTCATTTTTTGACGGGTGCATTCATAAGAACTTGCCGACTCTTTTCTTAAATTGATTGCTTTCAATGTTGATCACTTTCGATTGGTAGCTTTCAGAAGTGGAATGTGCAATATATGTAACAGCCAAGAATATATCTCTTAGTTCATTCGATTCGTGTAGCCTCCGAATATTTTCAAGAGCTTCATGTGAATGACACCAGATCCAAACGACAACAGTCTCTCTGTCCATTTGAGAGTTGAGGATTTCTATGCCTTCGTCCTTCAGTTGGCTGAGGATTTTATCAGTTTCATGTGATCTTGGTTCGGTTCTGCTTCGAAGGTCGCTGATTCTTTGATGAAGCAACTTTGGGTCCATGGACGATGGACACGATGTGCCAAAAGTAATAACTTCGACTTTAATGACAACTAAAAGCAGAAATATATATATATATATACACTAAAAGCAGAAATAAATAAATATATATATCATTTCTTATGTTTTTAGGCAACTGCAATTTTCCCTAAAAGCACTACATGTATCATTACCTAGAAACTCCTATATATGTGGCTCGTTCTGAGGTTAGTCTTATTAAACATGTGAAATTGGATTTTACTATCCATTCCCAATATCTGAAATTGGTTTTAATTGAAGCAAAATGCTGTCATTTTAGGTATTTACAACGAACCGATTTTAAGTTTGTTTCAAAAACGCAAGTACCAGGATAGATAAGTCTTCCACTCTGCGAAATGTGTTAGGCAGGTGGCAGTGATTTACATAGTGTGTTTCTGACATTAGTGTGTTTCTGTGTGCGTAAAGGCAATAAAGCAATAATTCTCTAGATGGTTGTAATGGAACAAATAGCTGATAGAAGATCAATACTGTAAGTAAACAACCTAGCATGAATGGAAAGACTACAGGCCACGAAGTGTCTTGCATCAAAGTAGATTGCCACTTACACTTGAGACTTAGTATGTAGTGAATAGCGCTTGGTGCCAATTTAGTTGTACTTAAGTACATTACACTATAATCGTTTTCACGGGAAATTACTTTTAGTGGATAAGAGAGTGTAGACGAATGATTGTATACCGTTCCTTCAAAGATATAGATAATTCTGAGAGTATCCTATTATGACTTCCTTTTATATGAATCACTCATAACGTCGGTATCGCAAAAACCTCTCTACGAATTAACAATGCTACTACTGGATAATTTATGTCATAATAATTAACGTGATGACAAATACTCAGAGGCGTAACTTTCGTCTAAACAGTGTTGGTACCCATTTCTTATACACACGAAGTAAGGCGGAGATTGCGATCTCTGGAAAGGCACAGTAATAAACTATCATTGGCATCGTTCAAGAAGTGGGGGTACAGTACCCCCCAGTCCAAAAAGTGGGGGTACGGGTATCCCTCATACCCTCACAAATTACGCCTATGCAAATACTAAGCACGGCTGGGCATAATTATTTATGCAGAATTACCTTATGATCACACACTGATCCTGATGTAGTTCGCTGTAGGCCTATATCTAATATTATAATTACTTGACACTTTGACACTTGACACTTGTTTATTTGGTAACCAAACTTTTACAGTTAAAGCAGAAACATGCATTATTATTAAATTCCAAAGTCTGGCTACACAGGAGGCCCAAAAGTGGTCAAATGACCCCGCTACAAGGGCCGCCTGGGTAGTAGCACAGTAAGTGGAAAGCAGTCAATCATCCATCATTCTTAACTCAGTACTTAATTAAAGCCTGTAAGTATAATTATCGTTGTACAATGTTTTCACTGCTCATAACAAGTACTTAACTAACGCCAAGATAACCTAACCTGTGATCAATCATGTGAACGTTTATAAGAATTCCGTGGATTAAACTTTTAGGGAAAACCTCAGCTTATTCATGAGCAGTCACCTACATACATACTTTCATGCCAAATTAGCCCAAACGCACATATGCACACTTAGACCCACTTGCACCCAAGCGCTTCAACCTACTTATACACCTGAAAGCACTCATACCTTTTCACACCCCTACATGTATGCATGCGTGTCAACAAACATACATATACTCTCACATAGGCCTACATACATACACGCACCACGCATACAAACATCTTAAACATACATACATAGATACATAAAGATTAGCACATGTCCACACACCATCCCATATACATACATACTCAAATACAAAATTGATTACACAATTATGACACAAGTATGCCAATACTGAGCCTTTTAAATGAAATGTGCACTGTGAACCTCCTCCATTTTGGACGATCCTTTTCACAACCGTTTGGTTCGTTTGTCGAAGACATTTGACAAAATTTGAAAACTTTGTTGCGTCGAAGGATCTAATGACGTATAAAAGTTGAGCGTTCTTATCTCGTGTTGACTGTTGTCGTTGAATGAAGTTACGTTCTTCTTTATTTATACAGTTGACAGAAAAGAGGGAATCGATGAACTCGTCATTCGGTTGAATATTTCTTAAGAGATAATTTCGGTTGTTTATAATGATTGCAGATTCTTTCTTGGTTTTATCATAGACATCTATAAGAAAAACAATTATAGCACAACGTTCTAATAATAACATTACGACAAGTGTTCAGCGCAAGTCAACGTTTGCACCTCATTCTGCTTTTATAACTGAGCTCTGTTAGGGCCTATATGAGAAAATGTTTACGCGTGGCTTTCTCACCAAAAAATGTAAGAAAGCTTTCTCACCAAAAGTGAGTGAGAAGCCTATGTATCTGCTGACTTTGGATTTGACAGAAGAGTAGGTGTGAAATAATGTCTCGAGGCATCACAGACTCCATATAATTTGGCCAGCCTCCATGCACGCCCACATGGTCAATTCCGTCCGCAATGCTGGCTTAAACGCCACGTTTTCCACGCCCCAGAATACTAGGTCAGAAGCGCCCGTAATGAGCTTTAACTTCTCACTTTGATCATGGTGTCTTCGAGGACCCTCAAAATGTGTCTGTGAACACTGCTGAGTTTGATGCGGACCAATACGGGCGACCCTAACAAAATCAAGCAGCCAGCTCTTACCCGCCATGCAAGGTCAGAGATAGACGCTTTTCAAGTCTTGCTAAAACTCCCATGAATTTAAATCGGCTCTATCACACAAAGTGTGCCTCCCCACAACGCAACCTCGGCTGGCAATTTCCAAAGCGTTGTGATATAAATCGGAATTTTGCTATTCGTCTGTTTAGAGTGCAAAGGTGCTATCTCCATTTTGGTCATTTTTCAGGAGAGCAAATCTAAACTTTTGATAGTTGCTACAAATCCAATAGTTTTTATGTGATTGTGATTTATAGTTATTTGGATAATAAATTATATCCCTAGTTGGAATGTTGTAATTATTTTAAATTTTGTGATGCCTCGCCTTAAAAAATGCAAAATAACTGCAAGTGACCAGCGACCTCTTATGCTTGTAACAGACGATAGCACCTTTGCACATTTCAAAATATTTTCTTATCTGGAGATAGCTATAATTTTACAACAACTTAAATTTGTGATTAAAAATTACTTTTTACAGAAAAAATATTATAAAATAATAAATGATGATTTGTTTAAACTGCATTGATTTATTTGAACAATTTAATAGAACATTTAGAAGCTGAAAAACTTATTATTGGTACACACTCGAAGTTCGAAACTAACGGTTAAATATGATGTTGGCCCTTCATAATATTTTCAGCTGCATACAATTATAGGGTTAAGGAATCAATATTTGCAAAATCTTATTTATATATTCTGTGACCATAATTGATTCACTTATATCAGTTTCATGAAATTTGGATTTTACTTCAACATTTTCTCTTGACTCATGAGATTCACCGACATCAAAGTTTACATCGGATTTCTATCGACACGCGAGATTCGTCGACATCAAGTTAGGCCTACCATGATTAAATGCAATAATATTTTCAGAATAATAAGTGTAACTAATGCAAAATGTTACGAACATGATTGTTAGAAACTTGCAATTTTCATTTAAAATACTTTTGGATTAGTCTTCAGCACGACGCCGTATGTATACTAAATTAAACCATGGAACCTATTTTTTGGTAAACACATAGTGCAGTAGGCCCTAGCTCTATTGGAGATAGAACCTTTGCACATTTCAAAACTAGGTTGTTGGAGATAGCACCAATATTAAAATAGTTGCTGCGTTTCTATTTACACTGTGAACGATACCATCTTTTCACAGTTCAAACACTACATTGGTAGCAATAGAATAAAACAATAAAAAAATTTTTGAAAATTTGGAGATAGCACCTTTGCACTCTAAGCAGACGTATTATTGAATGAATCGAGACTCGGCATATTTTCGACCATGTCGGCAAATAATTTATCTTAATGCGGATCTTATTCGATTATTCTTATAAGGTTCGGATTATCATTATTATCGAGTCGCATTACGGATTTATCTCTTCATTCTGCCAGAAATATTGTGTTTCCCGACGTTAATCGGTCCTGCATCAAAGAAGGCTCAGCAAAACTGGACCGTTGAAAGGGTGCTCAATCTATAGGAGTTGAACCTACAGACCTATTTGCGCCGGCTGTGGATGTGGAATCTCGGATTCGGTAATGGAGAAACGGGAAGTATGCCAACTGCAGTCGATCGTCAACCATCCATCCGACTGCTTTGTAACCGAAGATGAATGCCTGTCATGTACTGTAGATTTCATGGTGCTTTGTGTTCTACCATCTACGAGGGATTGATGGAGGATAAACTGCCATCGTGTATCACGGATATCATTGCCATGCATCCTCGATGCAACTTGGTCGAGGAACTCTAAAAACTGTCAACTGCTAAATGCTTTATATAACTTCATCGTTTGGGCTTTTTGTGTGTGCAAGGGCCGATCAACGATGACTCTGTTTGTTATGTAGGCATTACTAGCATAGTTCCGAACGTTTTTTCTTGTTGACTTTGATGTCTTTTAGTACACAGGGTTAAGATGGCGGTTTTGGAAGATAGGCAAAATGCGCCTGGAGTCTGCATACCAAACGACATGCGTTATAACATTAGCATTCTGAAAGTTTTGAAATTATATTAGATTATTTGATCAAAGTAATCGCTTGTGGTTGATGTAATTAAGTTTAAGAAGTATTGCTTCGAATGTGTCTCACCCATCAGGTAAGGCCAGGCTGCCTTCTTGAACCGTTGTCTGGTAATTCTTCGATTGAAGCAAACGTCGACTGATATGAGAGACTTGATAACTTCTTCGTCTCTCTGCTGTGTTGATGAAGTCAATATCCAATGCAGAAGCGACTTTTGTAAGATAACGTCCAACATCTCCAGTGGAAGATTGTACAGCTGAAATGCGATAAGAAACTGGATGATTATAGGCCCTACAGGATATTATGATTAGTTTATCTGTCGGTTACTTAAATAATTTATATCTATGGACTTGTTCGGTTCGAATTCAAAGTATCTCTCCTTTTCTCTCTGTCTGTCTGTCTGTCTGTCTCTCTCTCTCTCTCTCTCTCTCTCTCTCTCGCTCTCTCTCTCCTCTTCCTAATGATTGTTTATCACACATTACCGCTCTTCTCTGATCTTTCATACTTTCCATTGTATCAGTAACTCATTCCATCCATAGGCCTATTCGCTATAGTTATTTGTGACACATTTTATGTGTATGTGGTACATACAAACAGAATGTTGAGTTATCATTTTCTTGCTTTAGGATATTGTTCTAAAGATGTTGCACTTCTTGTGCATATTGACTGTTTAATGTCTAGTCGACATTTACATTAAAACCACCTACAAATTAATTCAGAACGGGGAAATCAAACACTCCACCATTTCACAGTCTAACGACAAAAAGGATTGATAGATGGAGAGGTGAGGAGAAATAAAGCTGGACATTGTTCGATCAAAATGTTGATACAAAAACTTCAAATAACCGATGTAAGTTTTTTTGAGAAAGTAGCGAGACGCAGTGACATGCAGCATTGTATTCAGACTGAAAAAGATTGTGGAGTGCATGTGAGCGGAGAAACAAAGTTGTGCGTGTCTTTGCGAAGTAGAACAAGGAAATTGAGTAGAAGGACAGCCAGTAGAGAGACGCAATGATATACATAACTTGAAAAGTAAGAAAGTGAGTCCACCACCTTCAACATTGCTTCGGAATGGGAACAGGTTCTGGAGTGTGAACGGAGAAACGAAGATGTGCGTGTCTTTGCGAATAATGTCGACAAGGAAATAGAGTAAAAGGACAACCTTCAGGGGCGTAGCCAGACTTCAATTCAAGAGGAGGCAACTAATGCTTGTCAAAACTTTTATGCAGTGGCGGCGATCTTGTTTCAGAGGTGAGGGGGAAATTTTTCTGCGTCCGAAGAATTTCTGAATTTCGCTCTGAGAATTTCAAATATTTCGTCACGAAAAAGTTGATGACCTTTTTTTTAGTCATTAACACATTCGAAGACTTTAAAGAAGACAAATCAAGAGGAGGCAAAATCCACCTCTGCTGGGGTGTACTATAACCCATGGAAAATTTTAAAATTCACAAAACCAAGAGGAGGCAAATCCTCTTGCCTCCATGTAGCTACGCCTATGACAACCTTGCACTCAGGAATCGTATATTTAGTTGGCAGAGTTACAGATTTTTAATGGATAATGACTACGATTAATTTCAATAACATAGGCATTGATTATGAGGTGAATTATTAATAACGAAAGGGTAAGCGATGAGGGTGAGTTTCAAAACGTGCACGATCCTTCGTGAGCTTACGGTTTATGGTTATAATTATTATCATGATGTATAATCAGCGTCGTTGAAATAACAGTGCATAAATCTGTTAACTGATATAGAAAATTATTTAGGGAGGACAGCTAGAATTAAGTCCAAGGCACACTGATTAATTATCACGGGATGAAAAAGTGAGACTGCAAATATCAGTGAAATATTAGTTGGTTGCAAGAAGCTTAGAGTCAGTGCATGGGACGATGATAGGCATCAACGAGGGAAGCTGCACCGGTTTAAAGTTCATTGTATCCGTGTCATAGATTAATAAGAGTGCATTCCAATGACTTCTACAACGCATCAATCGAAGGTCGCATCAAGTGAGGTCGTCAGAGAGTTTGTGTTGTTATACATGTTGCGGGAGTCGGGAGTGCCTCTGAGTAGCTCCCTTGAAGGGGCGCTATATAAATGCTCAAATGAATGAATGAATGAATATTACTCAGATAAAAAAAAGTGCACAATCCTACCGTTGTACTAGACGGATCTGTTTTCTGTTCATCTGTTGCATTTAAAGTAAAACCATTCAAAATAGTTAAATACTAGAAGACAGAATTAGAAAATGCAAACTGCTTTTATTGTTATATGTGAACTAAAATTTTGCATTTATCAGACATTTACTTTGTTACATCATTCAATCAGATAGACTAACTTAATGAATATACAAAATCGTTTTTGACAACAAAGGGACATTGAACGAGGCAAGCTGCTAATTGATCTGCTGACAACAAACGGTAAACGTGTGAGATTCAATATTGAAACCATGTTCCTCAAATAATGGTGAGAAACAAGCACAATTTGAACACATGACATCAGTCCATAAAGACTTGACTCATTAAGAGTAAAAAAGAAAGAATTGAATGTTACATAGCAACTCTTAAGGTTCTTTGAAAGGTGCCTCCTACGTAGATATCTATAAAACCTTAAATCTGCGGTCTTGTAGACGGCAAGGCACGATGCGTTCCAGTAGACTGAGAATTCACCAAAACCAGCTAGAAGACTTTATCATAATTATAAGCTTATTGTTCTTCGCTCAGTAGTCTAGTAGTTAGCGCGCTGGACTGTCAATCGAGGGGTCGGGGTTCAAATCCCCGCCAGGGCAGAAATTTGGTTCGAGATTTCTGTTCTACTTGCACCCCCTAGCCAACTCAGCTATGATGAGTACACTGACCGTACACTGTCAGTGGGAAGATGAGACGGCGAGGGAGAGGACTGGCCACCCGCCCTAATATGCCGAGGCTAAGAAAATGAAGTCGCTAACACTTCATACCCATGGCTGCCTCAGGGCTAGCTTAAGGGACTGCTCTTCTTCTTCTTCTTCTTCTTCTTCTTCTTCTTCTTCTTCTTCTTCTATTGTTCTTAGTATAAATACTTAGTATAAATACTGTCCTCTTGTTCCATGATAATTCGAGATGCGCCTTCCGTTGCATTTTGAAACTGAATGTGTAGACAAGAAATCGATATTTAAAAGAGATAGTAAAGAAACAATGCGCATAGAGCCGAGGAAATGTAAAAAAAATTCTAAAGCTTCCATTCCATGTTGAAACTGATTGGCTAAAGAACTAAGTTTCCATCAAATCAAGAGACGTGGATGGTTTTAACACAAGACGTTAACATCCAATCAATTGGCGCCGAAGTCAATTGAAGACGAAAGTTAAACATTCGTTCAAAATAATGTCTTTATAGAAACACGGCTCTAGGCATCTCTGACTGAAACGCAAACACGAACAGAAGAACCTACAAAACTGATTCACTTAATGATCTTCCAACCTCTCTGGTCAAAAAATGTCGTCTGAGATTCCTCAGATTGCCTTATTAGAGTCTTTGAAGGGTCAGCCATTTAAGCACAAAGTTTTAACACAAGAGCGTGTTTAGCATCATTGTGCTTCTCCACATTGTTTCCACAGTACTAAACCCTCATCCTCAGGGACGTCATTTCAGCTTTTTTCAGGGGGGGGGGGGGGGGCAAGGACGTCAAAAAAAGAGGTAAAAAATTTTTTTCGCGCTCCGCGCGAAGAAATTTCACAGCTTTTGGGTGTTTCTTCAAAATTTTCAGGGGGGAAACTGCATTATGTGCCCCTCCCCTCTGTCAAAGACGTGTGGTCTTGTGAAAAAACCTATGCAGACTCTTGTTTTGTTAATAGTATATAATAATTTCATAAATTTGGGTATCATTTTTTTCTTTTTTGCCCATTTCTTCTTCCTCCTTTTCTTGTTCCAGCTTTTTATTTTTTTTTCAAAAATCAGGGGGGGGGCAAATGCCCCCCCTTGCCCCCCCCAAATGACGTCCCTGCTCATCCTATATATGTCCTCACGACGGAGACTCTATATGCTTTACCAATTAACACGTCACCTTTACAAAAAGGTGAACGTAAAGGCACTACGATCTTCGGTATCCGGCTCTGAGGAGCTGGAAGAGACCGGTAGGAGGACCCAGAGACAGATGGATCCGGACTGTTTAGGCACATCCTCGCCTGCTAAACGTCGAGCTTCACCAGTTTGGAAACGAGTCTAACACTGGAACGGTTTGCAACGAGTCTTGGAAACAGTAACGCTGCATAGAATCGCACGTTGATCATAATCAGGCCTGGATTAACTATGGTTCCACTGGGTCCCGGGATCCAGGCCAACCAAACATGTCATTAATGAGGGGCCTACCATTGGCATTAGTATGCTGCCTTGAATTTTTTAACTATTATTTCAAGGGACAAGAAAGACTGACAAATTTAACACTTATGAACATTAAGTGTGAAATTGTGCAACGGCTAATTTTCAGGATATTGTTTACAGTTTTTCTATTATGAAAGGACGTCGTAAACAGTTTTAAAATCATAAATATCTGTGATATAATTTAAATTTCGTCACCACTTATTGATTGAACACATAGGCGGCGATATGGGGTGTTGATGAGGACAAGACCCCCACCTCTAACAGTTGGGGACACACACTATAGAGTTGCCCCCTAAATTTTGGAACCAGGCCTATAAAATGTTAATCCGCCCCTGATGATGATGATGATGATGATGATGATGATGACGACGAGACTGAGAATGTGGAGTATGTTGATGCTGCTGTTACTGCTGCTATCATAACTCCCAAAACAACATTTTTAAACAGATTAATCGGTAACGACTAACAGAACCATTTCAGTCGTAATAGGCAAGTGGGTTATCTTGGTTCTACTTCAATAGAATATCAAATTGATATCAGATTCTGCTTCCTATCGTGCGGCAAACACCTAAAACTGTTGAAGAAAATGTATTCGACAGTTTCCAGTGGCCTTGAAGAGTTTAATGGCGACAGGTTCACGCATTTGTTGAAACCTAAATTTGACTGTTGCTATATTTTAATTACTTGTAATTACTTCTGTCCTCACATCGAGAATGTGAAATGTTTCAGTTGCAGCATTAAACAGAATAAAATTCGACTAATCTATACATTGCTTTCCAACCTAGATTTATCAATTCTTGCATCGTCGATGCTTTTCTGTTTGAGTGTTAGTATTAAAGTTTTTTGTTTGAATTGTTTCCGCTTACCTCTTCGGCGAGTTGTAGGCAATTTACTTGTCTGCCGCTTACTATTACTTTCAATATCATTGCGCTTATATTTTCCTGCACAGACGCCCATTGTGCTCGCATACAGAACTGAATTTGAGGTCTTTATATTGGATTATATTCCCTTTATTAAACAATACTTTAATTATCGAATTACAAACGTTAAGCTCCTAAGAATTTTCAGCTAACCAAATGGCTACGAATGGGAAAAGAGAAATAATATAAATTATGAAAAGTCTTTTCTCTGGTGCGTCGGAGACAGTGATGGGAAGTGATTGGCGTCTATTTTTAGAAGAAAAATTTCCTGGGTCATCGTAGCAACACATCTAGGCTACTCTGTAATATTAGTGTATTAGGCCTACTGCGCCTCTGTGTTCGACATAGGAATATCCTTTCGTGTAAAAGCTTAAACAGTTTTTGGCAATCTTCATAAAGCGGCCCGGCCACCGCAGTTGCGCCCTCAAAACGAGGCCTGTTTCGAACCCGACATCCCATGGCTAAGAACGCGGCGGTAGAGAGTGACGCGATAATTTTAGCCGCGGTAAACCCGCAGTAACCACGGTACAGAACGCGATAATTAAGACAGCCAATTTTCTTATCACGCCTATCGATTGGGTGACTGGATATTGACTTTGTTATTCAACAGAATCAATGTCGATTCAATGGAGACTTAATTATCTTACCAGTCAGTTTCAACAAGGAATCGAAAGCGCTTGTCGAGCAGGGCTACGAGTTTTGATTTTGCTAGTCCGGCATTTGGACTGAATGCTATACGAAGATTGTTCTAACTGGTGATGGCAAAATCTGAGTCTACTGGGACACATCGTATATTATGTATGTAAGAAATTAGGCACCAGGTAGATAAGCATAAATTTCTGTACTTATGTATGTAGACGTGTGTGGATATAGGCTATGGGTGCATGGATGCATAAAATTATATCAAGGGATCATAATTTATTATAGGCCTATGGCACGTATTCAAATGCGTTGGAAGACGCATACTAGATAGATATATGTTAAACTTTAAAAAGTTGCGATCTTATGCTCGGCACGGCACGATGTGTCCCAGTAGACTCAGATTTTGCCATCACTTGGGCTGGTCTTCATGGCTTTTTCCACTGAGCCAGGTTCTTAGCTTCCGAACACGTTCGAAAGTTTCCTTCGTCTGGTTGTTCTTGATAGAAAAAGAATCTGATATCACTGAATTTGAACAATCTATTGAGACGGACGTTTTTATCTACTTGGTATTACATGTATATAACGAGCGTTTTTTGTACTGGAACATACAAGTCTTGTAGAAATATTCCAAATAAAGTATAGGGCCTATAATCATAAACAAAGAGACTGGAACAAACCTTTTTTACCAAAATTAGAACGTCTACATTTAAGTTTGTTTTTGTAATTCTGTATATTGCATCCTTTGCCACCATAAAACCCGTAACATGCAGGGTGAGAATTGTTCGGGGGTTTGGGGGGTTCAACCCCCCTAGTCTTTCTTAGGACCCCATAGTAAAACCTGTAACATATCCCACTGAGCCACCTTTTACAGTTTAACCGATCACTCTCCTTCAACTGGAGAACAGAGTACAGATGGAAACACCCAACCAGATTGTGACGAAAGTGAATCAGAAGCTTATAGGCATCAAAAGTCTAACAATGAATAAAAATGATATAATAAATTAGAATGTAAATGCATAATTCGTATAGCACCTATTTAATATTTTTTAAAGTAAAAAATGCGCAATATTTACTCAAAATTTGACAAGACTAACGTGTCCTAAAAATCTTTAAAAATACTTGTTCGGAATGGAGACGATTTTTAGCCACCTAGCGACCAGCCTCAACTCCTTTCACATCCTTCACTTCGCCCATGCATATTCGCAGTTTATATTATGAACAGCAGCAGCAGCAGCAGCAGCAGTAGCAGCCGCCGCCGCCGCAACTGCTGAACGAGGATCAATAGTCCGCCATTTTGCCCACACTGCCGTCTAGACAGCATTTCGAATCAGTTGCAAAGGTGAGCTAAACAAAGCCACAATATTTCTCTAATTATCGAAAATGTAGACCTTGCATCATCGACGACCAATGAAATCGCCATTCTTCCAACAGTTTATTACCTTAAAGCGAGCGTCAGAAGCGCTCATAGTTGTGTTTATAGCTGATTTTTCTGACTCAACGACAGTAAACATTTTACATCAACTGTTATTTTTTTTAAAGTGAGCGTTTGAGATCCATTATTAAAAGGCTACTTACTTACTTCGGCGCTATATGATAAGAAAACACTTGCTTTTTTATTTACTTATTTTATCATTTTTATTTCGATTTATTATTACTTCAATGTTTTACACTCAATGCTTCTAGCTTCTGTCCATTTTTCGTTTGCTAATGGTGTAATAAAGAATATGCTTACTTACTTACTTCTTACTTATATAAGTGCACATGCGATGACGATTACGAAGCGCAGCACCATAAATTATGCTGCGTTCTAATCTTTTGTTACTTGTCCTTTCGTTCGAAACTTGTTAATGTGTTCTACACGCTTGGTAACCTATCTGCATCCCTCCTCCTACTCCATCCTTATCCGGACGTTTTACTTTTCCATCAGTCGATGCTTATTCGCCGGAAGTGTAATTCTGCCAGACGGGATTGATGTCGACCCTAACGGGAAGGTCCTTTTCCGGACTGGCGTTTGTCCCGAGCGATCTGGACGTCGTTCTGTACGTAAGCCTATAGGTCAATGCTTATGTGGACAAACAGTTCATAGGTCACGCCTTCTCTCGTCTCCGAGTGGCAGAACTTACCTACGCTATATGATCCTCTCAGACGCGTATCTCTACCGCTACGGAAAACTACCAGAGTTATCGTCGTCGTAGACTCGTCGTTGTTTGTCGGTTTTTCGTCGTTATCATCACAGCGACTTGACTAATAGTTCTTATCGCTGAATGTATTATCATAATTGCTATTGCAATTGCAATTGCAATTATGATTGTAATTCTGCGGTGCTTTTTATAGAAAAAGAGGTTCCAGAACGGAACAGTTATGGATGGGCTAAATCGAGGGTATTGCCCGAGGAAAAGGGGTGGAATTTAGGGAGAAGTCTCGGTGTTTAGGGAGAAGTCTCTGTGTTTAGGAAGAAGTCTCGGTGAGACCGTCGCGAAGAAATTTTTTGACGTCATATTAAATTAAAATAACTGAATTATTCTTTTATTAAAATAACTAAATTATTTTTCATTAGCTGAAAAAGGGTGCCGGAATGCTGTTCCGGCAGAAAATTACATTTATTTGCATTTACTTTTAGTCAATGTATACATTTAGGTCAGATTCATTTAATTTGATGTTTATACTGTCAAGGGTGAGCAAGAAGAAACGTTTCATATTACGAATTTTAACTTCATGACTGACGCTTAGACGCCTCTAAATTGTTTTTACCGATGTCATATAGGCCCCTAAATCTTATTTTCGTTCATTCGGTAAATAAACACAGAATATTATCTAATAATTAAAGCAATACATCCATGATATTAAAAGAAGCAGGGTAGGAGTCATATGGTAACTCTAGCACGGTCCCTACATGGGTACCTTAAAAAGCGTGACGCCCATTCAAACGGGCAGCGTTGATGAAGAATAATTTCACCCGATTATATCAGTGCAAAATGAACAGGGTCGAGGCCACACAGTCGCTTTATAAAAACGTGTACACCTACATTTAAATTTCTCGTGAACTAAGATGATTATTATGTCACACATGATCTGCGAAATTGGACAAAATAATTGGAATCGTTTAGACGTTATTTTGATGCCGTGGGAAATTTTGTTCGCACCAGGACTGACAACAGACCCAATCAGACATCAGCATAAAACGGGAACTCTAAATACCGCAGAGGGTGTTTGACTAATACACACACGGACATCTTTCAGTACGTAAACACTGCACAGACACCCATAAGACAAATAAACCCATTTGGAGGCATAGAGACAGAGGCGAACACAAAGACCAGCAAACATACACGATGAATTAGCGGAAACTGTTGATTTCGGCGACTGATGTTTACGCAAACTGTAAGTAAGTAAGTAGCTTTTATTTGCATATGACAATCGCACATGCATGAGGTCATTCGTTTAATAGCAGCATGACCTTGGAAGGTTTGGCAACACCTGGAAAGTGATAAACACAGTCAGTTTAAGACGAAATAATATTATTGTAAAGAAAGGAACAGACTGAACTTGGGCTTCGACAGCACATCTAAGCACGCAGTAGGAAGATTAAATTATAAGATAAGATATCGTAAGATAAGAAAAGAAAAGATGACAGAGGGTAGCATAAGACATCATAGATATTAAATTTTTACGATAAGGTATTTCTGAACTAATTAATAAACTTACTAAATTTCGCCTGTGAAACATAGATTTGGTCGGACAAGAGACTCTCGTGGAATCTGAAAGATTACGGGGATATTGAAATGATTCGCCTTCCATCGTATCTGCTCTGGCTTCCCGACCGAAAGCTCGACAACTCGTGTGTCATATACATTAATTGTGGGTAGTTGTTTTGTTAGGCTCTAGAGTGGGTAGACGTGGTTTATATGTAATTATGTATATGCTTGCATAGTATAATGACAGTATATCTAGTAGAGACTCTGCTAGGATAGGACAATTTATAATTAGTACAGTGCATACGGACTTAGCCAATCACAAGAGCTGTATGTGCATGCCTGTGTATGTATCCTGTATATAAAGATCGTACGTGGCATTATTAAATCAGTCATAACTTTTGTGTGACTCGTTGTTGGTCTATAAGGCTGACATTTTGGTGGCAGCGGTGGGATGCGAATATCCCTGGCTACGCAACAGTGCCGAAGAGACTGTTGATGTGTGACCAACGTAGAGAGATAACTACAGCAAAATAGTTATCTGTGTCTGAGTGGTCGAGTGGGCCGATCCACAAGTCGAACTCGGACGGAAATCAGCAGAGGGTTAGCGGATGCGACAAGGGCTGATCATATTTAGGTCTGAGTCGTATCCGTTGCCTTCTGTCTGATTTGGGTGCAACGGAGCAGGCCAAGCTGATTCGGAAACAAGGAAATCAGACGAAGCCAAGCAGTTCGGTATCCAGGTCTACAGTACACGTGGTGACTGAAGCGGACGATTTTTGGTGCCGTGAATTGGAGAACAAGCCGTGCAACGGATCGACAGGCGAAGTTCTGGATCGACAGACGGTGAACAAGTCGGAGACAACCGGATCTGTTGGTGATTTCAACTATAACGGAAGAAAAGAAAACCGTGGTTGAAGATAAGTTGAATTTGTGTACACAATAGCTTGACATTTATCACTTTTGTGTGTAATTTTGTTTTGTGTACTGATTATTGGTTCTTGAATAACGTGTCAAGATGGAGCGTCTTTCGAGTGAAAGAAGAGCTCAGTTGAAGAAAATGTCGACCGAGAGGGTCAGAGAAGCGTTGGTAAGGTATGGTAAGTCAGAGGATGAATTGCTTTTGCTTGACAGAGAAGCACTTTTGGAAGAGTTGGCTATGGCGTGGATTGCAGAAGAAGGAGAGGAATATGAAGGAGCGTTTGCAAAAGTGGAAGAAGAGAGTAGAGAGTTGGAGGGGGAGAGGCGAAGAAGGATGAGTGAAGATCGAGAGGAGAGATTGAGAATGGAGGATATGGCGCTGAAGAGGGAGGAGAGAAGAGAAGCAATGGCTTTGAAAGAAATGGCTTTAAGAAGAGAGGAAATGGAGATGAGAAAGGAGGAGATGGCATTTCAGAAAAAACAATTACAGATGCATATGGAGAACATGGAGACAGAAAGATTGAAATGGAGAGAGCGTGAAGAAGAAAGAGTAAGAAAGAAGGAGGAGGAGGATAAAACGCCTATTGTGAAAATGAAAAGGCTAGGTGATGCAATGAAGCATGTTTTACCTAGGATGCCTGCTGATTTGGGAGACATACCCCTGTATTTTGAAACGGTTGAAAATGCTTTCAGAAGCTTTAAAGTCGAGAAGGCGTTTTGGGTAAAACTGCTCTTACCCTTAATGACATACAAAGCAAGAGCAGTGTTAAACAGATTGGCTTTCCAGGATCATGATGATTATGATCGGGTCAAAGATTACATCCTCCGAGAATCTAAATTGACATCACGCCAGTATCGATCACAATTTTTTGAGGCCAAAAAAATGCCTGATGAGACTTTTACTCTGTTTAACACCAGATTAAAGAACATTTTTAATTATTATTTACGCAGCAGAGATGTCAAACAGAGCTTTGAAAAGCTGGCCGATCTAATGGTGGCCGACAGGCTGAAAGAATCCTTGGGACCGGGGCCTCTACAGTTTGTTCTAATGAAAGAGGGAACAGATTGTTTGACATCTGATACTATAGCCGAGTTGGCCGATCTCCACGTGAATAATAAAATTGGTTATTTGGGTCAACCGAAAGCATTTTACAGTCAACCAAAAGAGAATTATCTTCAGCAGGGCAAGGTTCAAGGTAATGGAGGCATGAAGGACATGTCTGTTAAGGAAAAGGTGTTTCCGAGTAAGTATGTAAGACCTGAAGAGAAGAAAGGTTTTACCGCAGAAAACAGTGAGAGAAGGTGTTGGGCTTGTGGTGATAAGTCACATCTTTTGAAGAATTGCTGGAAAAAGCAATCAAAAGAAGTTTCTTCAAGGGCATGTGCATTAGAAGAAATGGAAACGCCTATTATACAGGTGATTAACAGACCAGAAAGTGAAAATTTGGAATTGACCGAGACTGAAGCGAAGGGCGTAATGAAGTGTGTAGTGGAGAATGAAAGAAAGACAAGCAGGGCAGAGAATGAAAGAATGAAGAAAGAATGAAGGAAGAAAATTTTAATTGCCCTAAGCGTGGTGTGGTTCTAAAAAAAGCGATTTTACAGCATGTGGCAGTTGAGATCAGACAGAATGGAAGTGAGAATAGACTGATAAATTGCCTGGTTGATTCTGGGACAGAAATTCCCGTGCTAAGTCAGGAGGTAATAAAAGGTGTGCCTGTGGAAGAAATGGGAAGAGTAAGCATTCAATGTGCTGCTGGCCAGCCGATTTCTGCTAAATTGGTCAAGCTTGAATTGAGAATGGCGAATAATGAAATCAATGATAATGGCAAGTGGTTAAATATTGGACCTTTTATGCCAATCATATGTGCAGTTGTTGAAAACATGACGGGAAAAGAACATTTTTTGCTTCATCCCGAGGTCGTAAACGAGTTGAGGGCGTTGCCACAAATTCCTATTTTGGACGCACAGGTGCAGTCAAATGTAATGACGAGAACACAAAAGAGAAAAGCTGAACAAGAGATGAGTAAAGAAGTAAGCCAAAGTGAAGAAGCAGATAATTTGGAGAAATCTGATACAACAGATTTACAGTTGGGTAGTCTTTTTGACACAGAGAAAACTGAAAATGGTGTAGATAATAATACATTATCATCACAACAGCAAGTAACATCATCACAGCAACAACTACAACAGCCTGTAGGTTTATTAGACTCGGTTTTGTTTGGCAAGCAACAACAGGAAGATGTGTCATTGAGGAAATGGTTTGACAAGGCGAGGGAAGGGAATTCTGAATTTTGTTTGTGTAATGGTCTGTTGTATAAAAGAGCCATTATCTCAGGGCAGATCGTATTACAGTTGGCTGTGCCAGAGGAAAGGCGGATGCAGATAAAGAAATTGGCACATGCATCAGTTTTGGGAAAGCATTTTGCCGAGGAGAAAACCCGTGAGCGGATAGGTTTGTCTTTTATTTGGCCGTCGATCAGAAATGAGATAAAGGGCTGGTGTAAGTGCTGCGCTGTGTGCCAACTGAAAGCTTTGAAAAGTCCTGATATACAAACTCAATTAAAACAATATAGGCCTACCCAACAGTACGATAAACATGCCAAAAAGAAATCGTTTGAACTGGGAGACACAATTATTGTTTTGTTCCACACATCATCTAACAAATTAATGTCTAGATGGCATAGTCCTTGCAACATTTTGCAGGAAAGATCAAAGGGCTCATATTTGGTTGACATGGGCGATGGTAGTAGAAGGGTTGTGCATGCCAATAAAATATGCAGATTTGTAACAAGAGCATTATTATGTGGCCTTGTTGTGGACGAAGATGAAGTGTGTGAAAAGATACATGAAATGCCAGTGAAAACTGAAACCGAAACTAAGCCGTTGCAAATAGATCATAAACAAATTGATCATTTGATTGTTATACAACAGAAACAATTGTTGAGTGTTTTGCATAAATATTCTGATCGTTTTTCTGACAAATTTGATTTGTGTACTGTCGTAGAACATGAAGTTAATCTGCGTTCTGAGTGTGTACCGAAAGAGTTTTCTGCGTACCGTGTACCACTGATTTATCGATCTGAAGTCAAGAGACAGATCGAGGATCTGAATGCCAAGGGCATCATGAATACGTCGAACAGTCTTCTGGCTGCGCCATTGGCGAAAGTAAAGAAAAAGGATGGTTCACTTCGATTGGCTTGTGATGATCGATATGTCAATAGTTTTACAATTGAATGTCAATATCCGATGTCTATTGTTTATGAAATTCGTATGAAAGTTGGTTAAGCTAATGTCATTTCAGTGTTTGATTGCAGAAGTGTTAATTGGACACGTGATTGGTTCGGGTCTTAAGAAAATGGACCCTGACAAACTGAAGGCAGTGACAGACATGACTAGACCATCGACTAAGACACAATTGAGACGTTTGATTTGTTTTGTTTAGTTAGTACAGACAGTTTATAAAAGACTTTGCCAAAATTGCGAAACTATTAACTGATGAAACTGGGAAGAGATAGTCTGAAAGTATGTGCTGGACAGAAGATCATCAGAAAGCATTTGATGAATTAAAACATTGCTTGTGTCATAATGTTGTACTTGAAATATTGCAGTTAGGTCAACCAGTAAATTTATATTGTGATAGCATGTGAGGCAGGTGTTGGTAAATCCTGCCCAGATACATCAGTATGGCCCTGAAATGGACTATTTGGGGATAACTCATGACAGATAAAGATTTAGTTGTGATCCAGACAGTCAGAGATATTCGTGTTTATTATTAGCATTGTTTATTTTTATTAGTATAAAAAAATGTGCATGCGTAAAGAGGCACAACAGTTCGAAGCATGTGTATTGGTGGCTAACAAGTTACTAGGTTGTAATGCTGTTAGATATCATCGTGGCTGAAAGCCAGTGTGTGAAGGAGTAGTTTTTGAGTGTTGGTTTAAGATAAACAATGAATTTGATGTTCAGAGAGCGATTGTCACCTTTAGTCCAGTGCCATACTCTCTCCTATGATAATGCTGCACAGTAATGTAGATAGTGGAGTCATGAAGATTAAAAGACTTTTAGTGCTGACCGTATAACAGGCCAGATTATTTTATCAGTCAGAAATTGACTGCTAGCCAGCAAAATTTGGGCGACCATAGACAAAGAGGCATATGCCGTTGTTTGGGCGTTATCCAAATTAAGGGATATAATTCTGGGCTTCCACATAATGGTATACACAGATTATAATCCTTTGACCTACTTAAGCACGACCATGTCAAAATCAGACAAACTAGTACGCTGGGATTGGCAATACAAGCCTTTGATTTAGAAATTAAATAAACGAAGCGAAAATTGAACGTGGTGGTGGACTGCCTGTCTAGATTTTAGAATAGGAGCAAGAAATGTAATGTAATGTACATATGGATCCAGGGAAAACATATGTAGTGTATAATCTTTGTGTTTTTGTGTTTTTATGTGTTTTTGAATTACTATTGTGTTGATAATTGCATTGTATTCAAGTTTGCAAATTTATATGATTTGCAAACTTGAAAAAGAAGGATAAGAGGTATGTCATATACATTAATTGTGGGTAGGTGTTTTGTTAGGCTCTAGAGTGGGTAGGCGTGGTTTATATGTAATTATGTATATGCTTGTATAGTATAATGACAGTATATCCAGTAAAGACTCTGCTAGGATAGGACAATTTATAATTAGTACAGTGCATACGGACTTAGCCAATCACAAGAGCTGTATGTGCATGCCTGTGTATGTATCCTGTATATAAAGATCGTACGTGGCATTATTAAATCAGTCATAACTTTTGTGTGACTCGTTGTTGGTCTATAAGGCTGACATCGTGAATCCATCAATCCATTTCTTTGCCTTAGCGTTCCCAGGGCTCTGTGACATCCTAAGATGCATTTAACCTCCTGTATGGGTTCCGCGGCATCGATAACATAATTATGTGCAGTTTTTTCTGCCAAAAACTGTGAAAGCTACTGATTATAATTGCAGCGCCTATCCATTTCTTTTGGCTTCTGTGGCACTGTTCTTGATTGGCTTACCTCCTTTCTGCACGACCACTCCTTCATGGTGGTCCACGGATCCACTAGGTCTCCTTGGGTCTCTGCTCCATTTGGCCTGCCTCAGGGCTCTGTCCTTGGCCCCCTTCTTTACATAATCTACACTGCCGACCTAGGGTCCCTGCTGGCGGCTGGGTCGGTCCTTAACCAGTCCTATGCTGACGACCTGCAAGCCTATATACACTGCCCGGCTGTCCGCGCTGTTGCAGCGGTGGAAACCATGACCCATGCCATGGAGTCCCTGCAGGCCTGGATGTCCTCAAACCGCCTGCGGCTAAACCCCGCCAAGACGCAGTTTATATGGCATGGCACTCCCCAGCAGCTCGCTAAAATAGATCTGTCTTCTCTTGCCTTGCAATTCCCACGCTTTCTTTCTCGACCTGGGTCCGGGACTTGGGAGTCATCCTGGACCAGGAACTTGCATTCACGCGGCACATAAATCTTCTCTCCCGCAGTTGCTATTACCAGCACCGGCAACTCAAGGTGATCTCCCGTTCTTTGTCTCCCGGTGCAGCTTCCACGCTTGTCCATGCTTTTGTTGTTTCTCGATTGGACTACTGCAGTGCCATATATGACGGACTCCCGGCCTGCCGGATTGAGTCCCTGAATAGAATCCTGCGTACTGCTGCCCGCCTTGTAGGCCGCATCCCCAAGTTTGGCAGAGTGTCTGCGAAAATGAGGGATGTCCTCCACTGGCTCCTGTACCCACAGCGCATCACTTACCGAATCTCTGCCTTGGTCCGGCGGTGCTTTGAAGGTTTGGCCCCTCCATACCTGCGGGAGCTCTGCTGTCCCACCGCATGCTCGCAGCGCCGTTGCTCTCTCCGCTCAGCTGCGCAAGCTGAACTTATTGTTCCCCGCGCGCGGACAGCCATACGACAGCGCCGTGCCTTCTCTGTGGCTGCCCCCATGACCTGGAATGGGCTCCCTACCAAGCTGCGTCAATTACCGATTGGTCATTTCACCCTGTTTCGTACTGTCCTCAAAACTGCGTTATTTGACCGTGGTTGGGCTGGGAGTGCTCCTGAGTAGGCAATCTTGAAGGGGCGCTATATAAAACTACTTTAATAATAATAATAATAATTATTATTATTCCTATACTGATGTAGGCCCATAACTATTTATTTGCAATACAATACAATATTCGTTTATTGAGGAAAACAAGCTGACATGTCGCAATTTGGTAAATTATAAAAGCGAGAGTTTGCTCTATTAGTTAGAGTTCTATACTTTTATTCCCATTTTTACACTAAATTACATTACTGTTAGGGCCCTACTTGAAGAATTACACCAGTCGAAGAGCGTGACCATACGAACGCATACAGTCGTCACTTCCAATGGAACCGTAATCTGGGTTCCATCCGTTCTCTATCGGACGCTCTGCTCCAGTGACTCCGCCAGCGGCGGACTCAACTGTCAGATCAAGTATGTTGTCCAACGTCTTCTACGCATTAAATCCCTTATCAGTTCGCAAAATTCGAATCAAAACTCGATCATCGTCTGTCAACGGCGCCATATTGCGTCACTAATGACAAAAAATATGGTAGCTAGAGCTGCTACAAATATTTCCTTCAAATTTAAACTAGTACCAGTTCGACTTTATCAAAGCTAATACTAGAGTGAAATATCTTTAATTTGACGCATTAAGTATAAATAACTTACAAAATTTGGCGGAGTTATATGCATGAAAATTCGTTTCGTTTATGCTGGCCCACCCGGTAGATAACAATGTTTTATCTAATATCAGCTCCGTCGCTTGTTTAGTTAAGTTCAGTGCTTTTTTCCAGGTTCCGGAACTGAACAATAATGGAAGGGCTAAAATCCCGAGAAAAAGGGGATTGAGGGTTGAGGGGTCTCAATAAACACTGAAAACACTTTGTACAACACTGAAATTAAATTAAACCAACTAAATTTTGTTTTTATTATTGAAATAAATAAGTATTTAGTAGCTGAAAAAAGGTGCCCGAACACCGTTCCGGCGCGTTCCGGCTGAAAAAAGTACTAGTTAAGTGTATAATTACTGTCTCTATCTACGTCTCCTGGTGTAACATACTTAAATTCGTTTGTGTGATTTATCCTCTATGACACGTGTCATGGTGCACATATGGTCCTACATTAGAGGGACATCGGTCCCTTCTGGTCCTCTCTTTGTATCCCGACCTATTTTAAATTGATGTTGTAACATACAGACGTTTGATTTGGAGCAATAAAAAGTTGTGCTATGTTATGTATTGGACAAACTGTTTCTCTTAAACTTAAAGTATAATTAATTATGTTTCTAGATGGCAGGAATTAGCATAACATATTTGACACCCTCTTGTAACTACGTCTTGCGGATCAGGCAACGGATCACGCGACCCCCCACATGCAGAACACGTGAGTGACGTTTGAGAGCTCAGCTATGCATACCAACTATCATAGGCATGTGAAAGGTGATCTCGATGTCCACTTTAGGGTTACCTACTGCGAGGAATTTGAAAAGCCCATGTTTGACGCTGTGCGATAAATATGCCATGAGTCTTAGAAAGATGATATCTTTGTCCAAACTACGGTTTTGCGACATGTAGGATAAACTATAGTGCAAATCTCTAGAGGCTTGTGTAATAATTGGGCAATTTCTCGCACAGGAAGTACATAATATTATACTTAAAATACATATCTAATCGAATCACAGTTTAATGGAAAACCCTTAGGTAAAAGCCACAATCAAATAGAAGTATGAGTGGAGACGGGAGAATATAGCCTTTCATACAAGAAAGAATGATTACAAGGTAAAGTTCACGTGACATATAAGCTACGCCATCTTCCAAAACCCGGTCTCTAGGTTAAGAGGAATTGCAAACACCGACTCAGCATTCGAAAGACACGTTTATAACGTTTTAAGCAATTTACATTGCAAGACTAGAATAGGATCATTTGCAAGCCCCAAAACAGACTCTTGTACGTATCTATGACTCCTTCTCAAGAAAGGTCAATGGACTGCCCTGCTTCTCTGATGCTTAAGTTTAGGCCTCTGAGGCCAATGAAATCTGAATCAGGCTGCGGGAAGTTCTGATTCCGATAAAATCAAAGTAATCCGACAAGATTTTACTTTCTCATTGACCTAAACGAGAAAGCAGGTGGGATAAATAAGTACAAGCAGAGAAGGGAGAAACGCAAATATGTATTTCTGTAGACCTGTTTTACTAGATGTTTTCATTCAAACAAAACTAATAGACACCTCACATCGCAAACTTCCGTATTAGCCACAATTGTTAAACAGCTTATTCTCCCTTCTACCTCACCTAACAATTAGCTTACCATCATATGCGGCGATCTAGGGTGGTCGAGGGGCAAGACCCCACCTTTAACAGTGGGGGACACACCATACAATTAATCCCCCAAATTTTGAAGAAACCCCAAAAAAGTCAAACAATTTTTTTTGCGCGTGAGCGCGAGAAACTGTTTAGAAACAAGATCGCCGCCAGTGCTTACCATGTACCAAGTTGCGTTCTTTGCCAGATTGCTTGAGGAATAAACGAAAATTGGCTGATTGATTGAACGAGAATGATGACTCTTATTCGTTGTGTTAGAGTCGAAAACGTCATCAAATAAATGCTTAGCTGAAGGTAGACTGTCGACTAAACTTTATCGGTCGAACTGTGAGTGTGATGGTGTTGTTAGCGTTATATGGGTAATAACTAGAATTCTGTTACTACTGCTTCTGATGACGATAATGATGATCGTGACGAATTTTTAGGATGGAGATGTGTTTCTTTTAGGATGACAGAATATGCGGATAAATCGAAAGAAGAAATGGTATCAGAGTGCATCGTTGGTACATGTCAATTGCTCCAAAGGTCCGTTTCTTTTGTTACTGATCGCATGCATGACTTACTGGTGTCCATAGAAACTGCACCACCATTTTATTCGATCAAGTGTGGCAGCGCCGCAGAGTTATATATCCGACCACTAAAGTCATGTATTGACGACA
This sequence comes from Allolobophora icterica, assembly GCA_963556255.1. Lineage (NCBI taxonomy): Eukaryota > Metazoa > Annelida > Clitellata > Crassiclitellata > Lumbricidae > Allolobophora > Allolobophora icterica. The sequence goes on from OY744610.1 coordinate 10,737,326, forward strand.
GTGATTCCTTAATTTCCAACACTGCTGAGCTGGCCTTCCGTGGCGACTTTCCAGTATTACCAAATGATATGAGTGGACTGGCAGATACGATCAAGTGCTACAAGATTGAATCATATGAAAATTATCCAGGTTTTGTTCAAGTACAATCTTGGGGCGAAATGAAGTATAACTGGAAATATAAAAATTACAAATTTAGGCGTTCAGCTCTTCCAGACGGCGAAACACTGTACGCAATGTTCGATATATCTGCTCAATCAAGGTCGGACTTCACTATTAACGTGTGTGGAGAAACTTTGCTAAACTCTGTTCAGGGTCCAGCCATTAAATGTCAATTAGATGATGAAGATTGTCTTGGATTTGATGCGGTTATGACCGTGTGGAGCCCTCAGTGGCCTAAAGAAGCCCAAAATTGGCCCATTCGACCAAGAAAATTCGGATGGCCGACAACTGATACAATCTCGGAAGTTGTACAAAATGGTTGTCATATAGTTTATGTCCAGCATCGTGACTGCAGACATGATATATATCAGTGGAGATTTTCATTTTCAGTCGCGGAGGTTATTTTACTTCAGAGTTGGACTCAAGTTCAGCAGGTTGTTTATCATTTGCTGAGATTCTTCGCCAAGAGAGAATTAATACAAAAGGATTGTCCAAAGGAGGATGAGGTTCTCTGTCCGTATCATTTAAAGACGTTGATGTTATGGACTTGTGAAGAGATGTCGCCAGAGTGGTGGAACCCATCTTCTGTAATTGCGATCTGCAGTGATTTGTTACGAAAGCTTTCGGAATGGCTAAAGAGGAGATACTTTCCGAACTATTTTATTCCTGAAGCAAATTTATTCCATGAACCATTGAGCTCCACAACGCTTGACAAAACACAGAAACGACTAAATGTGTTCTTCAAATCTGGCATTCTTTGTAATTGGTTTATACGAAATTACATAATGTCATTCATTCAGACAAATTTCGAAGTCGAAGAGACCTCGGACGTATTCACATATTTTATGGATTACATTCTGGCTCTCGATGAACTTCGGAAAGAGAGGAAATTGGAAACAGCTGATTGGTTGTTTTCTGGCATATTCGCAATTTCTCACAGATTTTGTCGTCCTATAATTAAAATGGGGGCAAGCTCAGGACTGCGCCTGAACTTACGAACTGAATGTAATAAACTACATATTAATCCTACAACGTACATTAGAATGGCAGATCTCACAGCAGACAACGTCTCATGTTTCACATACTGTTACATTCTTTTATATATTTTGGAAACTGCATATGGTTTAAGTTGCGGAGATATTTCGTGGGAAAGCAGTCTGTTTGTTGAATTGGTCAATGCAATTTCAATGCAACCGAAAATTATAAGGTCTCGGTATCATAACTTTCCGAAACCGTATACAGCAGAACGGTGTCGGTTACAACTTCTTCGTGCTCAGAATCTCATGCAAAATTTAACTGGATTAAATAGCCGTTCAGAATTTAAACTTGTTTCTGTCATGTCAAAAGAGTTTCTGAGAAAAGCTTTAGAATACGTCGATAATAAATCGAACGGCATTGCACCTGCAAGTTTGGCCTATCTGGCTGCTCTCCATTTTGCCACATCAGATTACCGACAAGCAATACTTTTCAGCCTGGTAGTCCTCACAGATCATACTGTCCAAAAGGATAAGGAAATACTCAACGCAGGTTGCTTGCTGTTTATTGACGATGTCGTAAGAATTGTTGGATTGTGTGTGCTCCACAGGAAGATTACAGACACTAATCTTCATTACATTGGAAGGCGGCTTTACCTTGATCTTCGTCTTTCACCAGATGTGTTCGTTCATTATTTGGCTGTATTATCTGCCGAAAGAATATCCAAACATTTCGATATTTATCATTATTTGCCTGATTCAGTATTTCCTATGGACGAATATCTGAAGGCTTTAACAAAGCCGAAATGTATTGCTGCGATGAAGTCAGATACGCGTGTCAATGCTACAAGACAGATCGTTTACCACAGAACAGATGGTTTGGAAGAAATCGAAGCTACGCCTGTTAATCCTGCGATAGTCAAAGAAAATGTAATTGATGCTTCAATGGAATATGCTTTAGAATATTTGGCAACATTCTACAATGCGATTCAAAAAGAGTTTGGTATCCAGTGTAACACAACTGACTGCTATCGTGCTTTGTACCTTTACAAGCGTCGCCAATACGACGAAGTGCTGCATTTCTGTGAAAGAATTCTTCGTGAACCTGATCTGCTGAGCGAACTAAAGGAGCTTGCAGTTGCGAATGTTTTACTGTTGCCACCGCTTGACACTTTTTTTGATGGAGACGTACAGTCGTTGCTTGGATTTCACACACTCTTTTATTATTTATCACCTCTGAATGACTATATGCGGAAAGATGAGCTAACTGATGAATCAACGTTTGCACACTGGTTTGTCTATAATATGGATTGTCCCACAAATAATCTCTCGTGTCTTCTTCGATGTCCGTACTCCATTAGATGTCAATATTTTCTCGGAAGACATTTTCTTGCAAGATATTTGAGAGTCAAATGTTGTATCGACTCCAATCTTCCGTATTCAGAAGCAATGACTGAATTTGCTGCCCAGAAAGTTATTCTTCCGTTTGAACAAATCATTCGCAGGTTTCTTCTACAAAAGCATCGTATTATTAACAATTAGCTCAAGAGTTTAAGCGTATCAGTGACCAAATTATGTTTTCAACTGAAATTTATCTTTCGTGATCGGTGATTTAGAAGACTGAAACTAACTTTCCAGATATCGACCGCGTGACCGGACAATTGACGGTTATCAACCAGTCAAAGTTAAAAGGAAAGCTTATGGAGAGTCATTCTAGTGTGTAGACATAGGTGTGAAACATACACTTTGCCGGTAAACGTACGTTTTAGCGTATTTAATTATTGGACGAAATGTCCACGTTCGCTTTAGCGTATTTAATTATTGGAAGCTGTATGAAAATACAAATCAAACTGGAAGTTGGATTTGCGATGAAAATATAAGTCAGACTGGAAGCTGGATTAGCGATGAAAATGGAGATCAAACGAGAAGCTGGATGTGCAAAGAAGGTAATCCTCCACGTTACGTGCGTTCATTATGTACACTCTTATAGTGGATAGTTATCAGCAATTGTGATGACTGATGAAAATATAACTCAAACTAGAAGTTGGATGATTGATAAAAATATTATTGAAACTAGAAGCTGGATAAATGATGAAAATATTACATAATAAACGGAAACTAGGAGTTGGAATTGCGATGAAACTGTATCGTTTAACGCCGATAATTATCATTGCCGTGGATCAGCGATGAAAACATTTCATAGTAAAACTTGAAATAGAAGCTGGATATGCGATGAAAATGAGCTAAAACTGGAAGCTGGATGGATGAACGATTAAAATGTGTAATATTAAACTAAACTAGAAGCTGGAAGGTGGGTGAAATAATTACTTACGCTATTCATTTTTTCGAAATCCTGCCAATAATTAAATACGCTAAAGCGTACGTTTACCCACTTTGCCTTGTCAGTGCGGGGATATGAGTCTCGGCTGATAGGATCTGCACACCTACTGTAAATAATAAGCCAGTTTCGTTGTAGTGAAGAGAATGCCGTTGCCGTATTTAGACCTGGGAGTGACTTTGGCCAGCCAATCTGACCCCATTTGACCCTAAAGTGACTTGAAGTCCACGACTTGGAGCCAAAACGACTTGATCCGACTTGGAAGAAAATCAACCAACTTCCGACTTAAAGTCGACTCCTGAAATGGTAATGACGATTACGTACAGCTAATAATACAACAATGTTAAGCCAATTTTGCCTGGCAAGCATTACTTTCATATAATAATAAGTGATGAGACCTCAAAACCTGATAAAAAAATTGTTAACATTTCGGTTCGCCATTTTTTTATGAAATGTACGTGTGACTCTTTACATATAATAAGAAATCATATAAATAAATCGGCACGACACCGATAAAAAAATAAGTAAGTAGCTGTTCAACCCAGCCGTCGTCGATAATAGGCCTATCAATAATAGTTTTCCAGATCCGTGTGTCCTACGAGAAACGCTCTGGAATGTCTGGAATATGCCTGTGACGACCTCCCTAGGACCGGCATGGTTCCACGACAAAAGGTTCACGGACAAAAGGTTCACCGACAAAAGGTTCACGACAAATGGTTCACGACAAAAGGTCCACGACAAAAGGTTCACGACAAATGGTTCACGGACAAAAGGTTCACCGACAAAAGGTTCACAGGCGAAAGGATCACGATATTCCAGCTTCTAGGATGAGCGATATTTTCATTGGTTTCATATCATTTTCATCGCTCTTCCAGCCCCTTGTTTCAGCTCATTTTCGTCGCTCATCCAGCTTCTAGTTTAATTTACGACATAAGTTCATCGCTCTTTCAGCTTCTAGTTCTAAGCGTTAATACGACACATTTTCATCGCTCTTCCAGCTTCTAGTTCTAAGCGTTAATACCACACAATTCCATCCATCTTCCAGATTCTAGTTCTAAGCGTTAATGCGAAACATTTTCATCGCCCTTCCAGCTTCTAGTTCTAAGCGTTAGCACGAAACATTATCATCGCCCTTCCAGCTTCTAGTTAAAGTGTTAATACGACACATTTTCATCGCTCATTCAGCTTCTAGTTAAAGTGTTAATACGACACATTTTAATCTCTCGTCCAGCTTCTAGTTTGACGTCATTTTCATCGCTCATCCAGCTTCTAGTTAAAGTGTAAATACGACGCATTTTCATCGCTCATCCAGCTTCTAGTTAAAGTGTTAATACGACACATTTTCATCTCTCGTCCAGCTTCTAGTTTTGACGTCATTTTCATCGCTCATCCAACTTCTAGTTAAAGTGTTAATACGACACATTTTCATCGCTCATCCAGCTTCTAGTTAAAGTGTTAATACGACACATTTTCATCGCTCGTCCAACTTCTTGTTTGACCTCATTTTCATCGCTCGTCCAGCTTCTAGTTAAAGTGTAAATACGACACATTTTCATCGCTCATCCAGTTTCTAGTTAAAGTGTTAATACGACACATTTTCATCGCTCGTCCAACTTCTTGTTTGACCTCATTTTCATCGCTAATCCAACTTCTAGTTAAAGTGTTAATACGACACATTTTCATCTCTCGTCCAGCTTCTAGTTTGACGTCATTTTCATCGCTCATCCAGCTTCTAGTTAAAGTGTTAATACGACACATTTTCATCGAACTCCCAGCTTCTTGAGCGTTAATACGACATATTTTCATCGCCCTTCCAGCTTCTAATTTACATGTTAATATGCCACATTTTCATCGCTCATCCAGCTTCTAGTTATTAAGCGTTAATGCGACATATTTTCATCGCCTTTCCAACTTCTAGTTCTAAACGTTAATACCACATATTTTGATCGCCCTTGCAGCTTCTCGTTCTAAGCGTTAATACGAAACATTTTGATCGCCCTTCCAGCTTCTAGTTAAAGTGTTAATACGACACATTTTCATCGCTCGTCCAACCTTCAGTACGATGCGGCAAAGCTTTTTAAACCCACCGCCACAGCAACAGCTGAATCACAACAGGAAACTTCTAAAGAGCTGGAGAGAGTTACTAACGCGGTACAAAATTTGCCAACGCAAATCGCAGAGTCTGCTAATTTTATCCCGATATCAGCATTGTTCAGTGATTCCGCAGAAACGTCTGTTTCTGCTGCCACTCCAGCGATTGCGGCACACCCCGCCGCTCCAGCGGAAACATTGCTCGTCCATCCGAGCAAATATTTAAATCTCGAAGCAATCAGGCGGCACGGTTTTACACCACCAAGCGACCTTGACCTTCACAACACGGTAGCTGTTAAACAGATTATTGAAGCAGTGAACCAGTATAACCGAAACACAAAGGGCAAAGAGAAAACGAAAGCTACTAAGCGTTCAGATGAGGTATTTTTGATAGAATTACGGTGCTGCGCCAAAGCCCGTACTGGTCATCTACTGTCGTATTAAAACTTTAACTAGAAGTTGGACGAGCGATGAAAATGTGTCGTATTAACACTTTAACTAGAAGCTGGATGAGCGATGAAAATGTGTCGTATTAACACCTTAACTAGAAGCTGGATTAGCGATGAAAATGAAGTCAAACAAAAAGCTGAATGAGCGATGAAAATGTGTCGTATTAACACCTTAACTAGAAGCTGGATTAGCGATGAAAATGAGGTCAAACAAGAAGCTGGATGAGCGATGAAAATGTGTCGTATTAACACCTTAACTAGAAGCTGGATTAGCGATGAAAATGAGGTCATACAAGAAGTTGGACGAGCGATGAAAATGTGTCGTATAAACACTTTAACTAGAAGCTGGATGAGCGATGATAATGTGTCGTATTTACACTTTAACTAGAAGCTGGACGAGCAATGAAAATGAGGTCAAACAAGAAGTTGGACGAGCGATGAAAATGTGTCGTATTAACACTTTAACTAGAAGCTGGATAAGCGATGAAAATGTGTGGTATTAACACTTTAACTAGAAGTTGGATGAGCGATGAAAATGACGTCAAACTAGAAACTGGATGAGCGATGAAAATGTGTCGTATTAACACTTTAACTAGAAGCTGGATGAGCGATGAAAATGTGTCGTATTAACACTTTAACTAGAAGCTGGATTAGCGATGAAAATGAGGTTAAACAAGAAGTTGGACGAGCGATGAAAATGTGTCGTATTAACACTTTAACTAGAAGCTGGATTAGCGATGAAAATGAGGTCAAACAAGAAGTTGGACGAGCGATGAAAATGTGTCGTATTAACACTTTAACTAGAAGCTGGATGAGCGATGAAAATGTGTCGTATTAACACTTTAACTAGAAGCGCGAATGAGCGATGAAAATGTGTCGTATTAACACTTTAACTAGAAGCTGGATGAGCGACGAAAATGTGTCGTATTAACACATTAACTAGAAACTGGATGAGCGATGAAAATGTGTCGTATTAACACTTTAACTAGAAGCTGGATGAGCGATGAAAATGTGTCGTATTAACACTTTAACTAGAAGCTGGAAGAGCGATGAAAATGTGTCGTATTAACGCTTAGAACTAGAAGCTGGAAGAACGATGAACTTATGTCGTAAATTAAACTAGAAGCTGGATGAGCGACGAAAATGAGCTGAAACAAGGGGCTGGAAGAGCGATGAAAATGATATGAAACCAATGAAAATATCGCTCAACCTAGAAGCTGGAATATCGTGATCCTTTCGCCTTTGAACCTTTTGTCGGTGAACCTTTTGTCCGTGAACCATTTGTCGTGAACCTTTTGTCGTGAACCTTTTGTCGTGAACCATTTGTCGTGAACCTTTTGTCGGTGAACCTTTTGTCCGTGAACCTTTTGTCGTGACACCGACCGGCATATATCATGCGGGCGAGCGAAGTTGCCCCGGCCCACCGACACTCGGTGCTGGGCGAGTGGACGTGCGGGCGCACACCCACACGGACGGGCGGACGGACGGTCGGAGGGACGGATTGACACATACACAAACAGTGATTACTAAGTCTGTGTCTACCACCCTTCCTCCCGCCCTACCTCTCCCTCCATCTCACTACTTCCCTCCATCCCTATCCCTCTCTGACTGCGTTCGACGACCTCCGAAAGGCCGGCATATCAGGCGGGCGAGCGAAACTGGACGGCCCGCCGACACTTGGCGCTGGACAGATGGACGTGCGGGCGCACACCCGGACGGACGTACGGTCAGACAGACACAGACAGACGGATTAACACATAGACAAACAGCGGTAAGTGAGTGTCTCTCTGCCTCCCTCCCTCCCGCTCTACCACTCCTCTCGCTCACTCGTCATGTATGATGGGTCATCATCTTCTACAAAAGAATATCGCATCCTAGGTACTCGGTAGAAGTTAGAACTGGTAGGAATATGCTTCATTGATTATTGCCAAAACGCTAAAAAAACTGCTTTAAATGCTGCCCTGGCCTCACGATCATTAATGTTACGTGATAAATTTAGATTTGTTTGTTCTCAAGTCAGTTTAAGTCGACTTGTGGGGAAAACAACTTCAAGTCATTTTTCTGGTACAAATTCGACTTGGGGTCAGTTGCCATAAGCAGAAACGACTCGACTCAAGTCGACTTATTGGGGTCGACTCCCAGGTCTAGCCGTATTCCTGCGCTGCGCCATAGGGATGGAGGCATTGGAGTGGAAGATCTCGGCGCTGCAGCACCACCGTATGACCTTCCGGCTTCTAGGACGTCATTGGTGTCAGCAACCCTCAAGATGGGAGTTCCGTATTCCAAAAAACAGACCCAAGTTCATTTCTTGTTCCACATCAGTTTTGCTGTTCCTCCTCACTGCCTCATCCTTCAACATCTGCTTCACAGGTTAGAGTCAGTGGCATCCGGGCGCTGTGATCCTATATCATACAGGCAACTATAGAGAAAACGTTCTGATCTAGACTGGCTCTACATAAATCCATTTTTGTAGCTGTTACTGGTTGATAAGGGTTTTGATGAAAAATCCGATAATGAGCGATGACAGCTTTTAGAGCTTAAGTTACACATTAAGAACCTACGTAAAGCGCTGTCCTTATTCACCATAGCGGTGAATAAGGACAGCGCTGATTGAAGAAATTACTTTCACTAGAGAAATCATGTTGACCATTACAATCGCTATTATCCATAAAACTATTGAAGAAGCTGGAGTCAATATAGGCCTAACTATTTAACAGTTTAGGGTCAACAACGGAAGTTGTACATACAGTTGCGGAAAAAACTATGAATCCCTTAAAATAATTGGATTTTTCCTTAAAGGTGCCATAGCACACTGGCATAATTAAATTGTTCCATTTGACTTAATAGTACCGTCAATGACCTATATTTTTATGGCACCTCTTTTGGGCCTTCCTAAAGCGCATGATTTCATAGACGACATTGTGGCTTCGTACTTTCAACAGATTGTGCCACGCTTGCATAACTTTCGCGTGAACGCTGTTTATTACTGATCTGTATTCACCTTGTTTTCGTACAATTTAGAATGGCCACATCTTTGAATTTGATGAGTTTCAATATCTTTGCACTTGGATGTTTTGTACAGACATCATGTAGGCCTATGTGTTAAAGTATATGTATTCATGTATATGTTTATCTAATGATGTATTCATGTATATGTTTTTCTAATGATGAACTAGCAGTTTAACGACATCTTATGACATCAAAACAGCAACCAGAATCATGCCCACCGAATGAACAAATTCACCACATTACAGGTGTGCTTAAAAGTCTGCAGCACTGGCTGCCAATGCGAAGGAGTCATTAGCTACCATACTTTACAATTTTCTGTACGGACTCTCCCCGTCATATATGACGGATGATCGTGTGCAGACCTTATTGGTTGCGGAACGGTCTCAACTGCGATCTGCCGCTGATTACAGTCTATTATGGTCGGAAAAAGCCAGCGATCCGAGTAGTCCTTACGGCCGCATCTGACCCAACATGCAGGCTGAACAGTTCAAGGTAAAGGAAACGAATGCTCTGTCTGTCGCGCTTCGGGGTCGTCATATATCGCTCGAGAGTTGGAAACAAATGGTGAAGACTCATTTGTTTGGTTATCCTTTAGCATTTAGTTGATGGTTATTGGGTGTAATGCAGTAGAACGTAGGCGTTCATTTAATGTAGTAGATCGGTTCGTGTCGTAATGTAACAGACAGTGGTTAAATTGCTCATCCAGAGGTGGTGGGTCTCTAAATATTTGCAAATCGTAAAAACATACGGCTAATCCTAAATTACAACAGGGACGTCATTTCAGCTTTTTCCGGAACGGTGGAGGCAAAAAAGAGGTTAAAAAATTTTCCGAGCTCACGCGCGAAATTTTTTTTCATTTTTTTTGGTGTTTCTTTTTAAATGCTTTGTATTTAGTATACATGTGCAAAAATGCTGCAAATTAGTCCTTTTTTTCTTTTTTACTCCTTTCTTCTTCATCCTTTTCTTTTTACATAATTCTTTCTTTTGTTCCAAAAATCAGGGGAATGCCCCCTCACCCCCAAATGACGTCTCCGAATTGCAACATGCATGAAACACGACACATCACTGATAATTGAAAGCAAAAACATTAACAATTAAGATTGAAGCATAATATTACTTTACATAATATGTTACAGAAGACAATAGGCTTTGATCGACATGTCAATGCAATAACTTACATAGCACATACTGAACAAATACCAAGAATTAATATGCAGACTACTTTCAAACTGAAGAGCCCAGTAAATAAAGCAGTCTGACTATAGCCTTAAATCATAACAGATGTAAACCCAGTGAAAAGCTGAAAATTAAGCAGGAGTTTCATTACTGTAATTCTGTCAGTGCCACAATATGCTAACTTAGAAACAGTTCCATACTGCACTGCATGCTTCAGTGCCTGTGGACGTTATCGATGCTTTGCACTTGCCTAAATCTGTTGCACGCTAACCACTACACAATCTATCCCGCCAGGGCAGAAATTTGGTTCGAGGTTTCTGCTCCACTTGTGCCTCCTAGCCAACTCAGCTATAATGAGTACACGGACAGTTTACTGTCGGTGGGAAGACGAGACGGCGAGGGAGAGGACTGGCCACCCGCCCTCATATGCCAAGGCTAAGAAAATGAAGTCGCTAACACTTCATACCCGTGGCTGGCTGATCAGGGCTAGATTAATAGCTTAATTTAAGGGACTGCAAGAAAATCTGTTGCGGCATAACGACCCTTAATTAGCAATCCATCCACGTGCGATAGCTTTCTTTGCACGCTGTCCAACTTTCGTTTCGACATTATCTGCAGACTGCATGCACGATAACTATAACTAATCAGATGACGTGCTATTCGAGATTTTCAAACGATTCCAGCTCGGCCTTCCGAAATTCGGCAAATGAGTTATTAATGAATCAAACTACTGTGTTATCGCTCGGATGTAGGCCCAAATCTACTTCTGCTGCCACAGCCTTGGGTTACTACCCTTCAGCAGCGATTATAAAACTGCAGGCGATTTAAGTAAACACATCGGTCCAAGTAGTTTTCCATGATCCTAGTGAATATTCAACCGCACTGTGAGGCTGACGAATGCTAATCTCTCTTCGGTGGTGGATCTCCCTATGATGGGTCTCCCTGTTGAGGTGATGGGTCTCCCTTCTTAGGTGGTGGATGTCATAATTTCGTTGGTGGGTCTGACAATGCAGGTGGCGGATCTCAAATCAGAGGTGCCGGATCTTAGATCCGGCGGGATCCGGTTGAATTTAACCACTGGTAACAGAAGAGAACGTTATCGGCGTGTCTCTATGATGACCGGGCGGATCACTTCACTTGCTCTATAAGCAGCTCGGTCACAGACCCTTTGGCCGAAACACCAAGACCACCCTGAGCAGTAGTTCTTGAGGTTATTTTCACAAGATATAAATAAGACTACGACCTCGCACTGCTGCTTAGAAGTCGTCCATAAAGGACGTCCGCAAAATATGACCTACTTTGGACCCTCCTTCCCCCTTGTCCGCATTTGACCTTACCCACCCTCCCTCCCCTTTGCGGACGTCTGCACGCCTAAGCGAATTTTTAATGTCATCATCATTATTTGCACAATTGTTCCACAGTTACTGTATTGTATTTAAGTGACAGTTCGGGTTTCATATTGCAGGATGTGCAGTAATAAAAACAGCCTCCTTAAAGTCTCAGTAAAGTTTATACCATGCAAGTGGTTTCAAGCAATCACCTCACTGACCTTTTCGTCCTTTATGGATGGCCCCTTATTCTCTAACTCGTGACGTACTCTACATGCTAGGCCAGCCTGTATTTATACAGTAAAGTCGGATGGATTACTGATTTATCACATAGCTACATGTACGCCTGTTCAATGTGTTCATCCCTCTCACTGTGTCTTCATCCGTTCTCGTCTTTGTCCGTCTGTGTATTCTGTCCAGTGGTAACCTGGCCATTCGGTCTGTTCGACGACCTGGTATTTGAGCCTGGTACTCTACGTACGTGAATGTCTTAGTCTGCGTCTGGCTACATTGAGTATAGCGCCAGAAAAGTCAACCCATGAAGGATTATCGAGCATATGGATGTGAACTTTCGAAGCGAAATAAAGCTTACACCCAAATTCAATAAATTCATACAAGAGTTGATTTATAGGGCCTACTCAGCTGACAAATATTTCAACCTTTCACTATGTTGTGGAGAATTTACTGGGGATCTTTTCATCTGTTCACGGATGCTATATTTCTAAGAGTCGTTACTAGTTAACTATGACAAATAAAGATCGAACAAATTTATTAGCTAAGTCATTTCGACCTTAAAAGCATCGTTGCCATTAGCGCTCACGATGAGAAAAATTATCGTTGTAATTATTTTGTGATCGCAATTATGAAACAGTTGTAACAGAAACAGTATTAGCGTATGACAATGTAACATTTTGATTAAGTGAAAACAACAGGAAAGCGGCAACAGAAGATTAAGTGAAGTAAATCATCAGTGCAATAATAAAAACAGTTGGATAGAGTTAAAGTACCTAACTAGACACGAGCATAGGCCTACCAGGCCTACCTAAAATGAACTAAATATATTCGGAAAAACACGCAAAACGCAAAGCAAATGCAGGATCTTTGAATATGTCTAGTCCTACAGGAATACTCAGTTGAAGTGTACTACAGCTCATACTTTGTATACAAAATTAATATGCATGAATTCGTTTGTGCGTATCATCATAAATTAAGTAGCTCCACACTTCCATTTTTCTGCTTTGTTCACCTACTGTTGTTGGTGAAAGTCAATACCGTCAAATATTTCGGGTAATTTCTGGTTGACACATTTGTTTCATTGTATACTCGAAAATCGCGAAAATGTTTTTAAGAACTTCACACACAGAATGGTTTCTCTCTGTCTAGGGTTCAGTCGTGATTTCAGACGAAGTGCATAAAACCTGTCCTGACATGCCTGAAACGAATCGCGTGAGAACGTTCTCTGGTAAAACTGGTTTATAGGGGCTTTATTTCTATGGCTTTTGTCAAGTATGGATTAAACATAACATTGCAGACTGTAAGCTTTGGAAAATGTTTTTACAAACTTGAGTCTGGCACGGAGTGGGTTTCTTCATGACTTCTCAGACCAGAAGCGCGTGAGAATCTTCTATGACACATCTGGCAAAGGTATGGATTCTCTCCAGTATGCGTTCTCGTGTGCCTCTTTAGATTACTTTTATTATTAGTTTTAAACTCACATATTTGGCAGGGGTATGGTTTCTCTCCAGTATGAATTTTTGCATGACATTTTAGAACCGAAGATTGGATAAACCGTTTTTGACATGCATGGCATTCATGTGGTTTTTCTCCAGTATGGATTCTAACATGATTTCGCAGGTGAGAAGATTGGGAATAACTTTGTTTACATATCTGACATTGGTATGGTCTCTCTCCAGTATGGATTCTAGCATGATCTTGTAGCTTTGAAGATGTGGAAAAAGCTTTTTGACAAAGAATGCAGAGATATGGTTTCTCTGCAGAGTGGACTTTTTCGTGACATCTCATACCATAAAGGTTTGAGAACGTTTTCTGACATACTCGGCAAAGATATGGTTTCTCTTTTGTGTTCGTATGTGGTTCGCTAGACAACCTTCATGCTTAGTTTTAAACTCACACAAGTGACATTGGAACGGTTTCGCTCCGGTATGAATTCTTCCATGATGGGTTAGACTGGAACACCGAGAAAAACGTTTTCTACACACTTGGCATTGGTAAGATTTCTCTCCAGTATGAATTCTTGCATGACGTATTAGATGTGAAGATTGGGGAAAACGTGTTTTACATACTTGGCATTGGTAACATTTCTCTCCAGTGTGAATTCTTGCATGACATGTCAGATTTGATGATTCTGAAAAACGCTTTAGACATACTTGGCATTGGTAACATTTCTCCCCGGTATGAATTCTTACATGACTTGTTAGACTTGAAGATTGGGAGAAACGTTTTTGACATACTTGGCATTGATAAGGCTTCTCTCCAGTGTGAATTCTAATATGGTTCTGTAGACTGTAAGAACGAGAAAATCTCTGATTACATACCTCGCACTGAAATGGTTTCTCTCCAGTATGGGTTCTGGTATGTTTAATCAGATTAGAAGAGCATGAGAATGTTTTCTCACATACCAGGCAAAGGTTCGGCATTTCTCCAGAATGGATTCTCACGTGCTTATATAGGCTACAATTCCGAGTAAATATTTTTTTGCAAAACTCGAATTCGTGTGTCTTTGCTTTGCAACGTCTTTTTTGTTTCCCTTCGTATGACTATCCAGCACAAATGACTTCTGACATAGCTGGGAACTTTCTATCTTTTCTTGTGTTGCATTTTTGATGGAATCTCCAAATGAATGCTTGGGCTAAATGCTTTTCGACATCATTAATTAAATAATGAGTTTGTGCTTCAGATAAGATATTTTCGAACAGCTAAAATTGAAAACATCGATCCTCTTTCAAGTTTCTGTGGATTGATATTATTCTCCAACCTCGCTAGTTGTTACCTATTTAAGTATGAAGTTTTCTAAGTATTCAGAGAAATCTAGTAGTACATTAATTTTTTTCTTGCATTTATTTATTCATATTGTTATCCGAAGGAAAAAGCATCATAGTCGCAATATCCAAGTCATATCTGGGAGACAGAAACTGAATTCCGTCAGTTTGATCGCCTATGACACGATATCAATTGCAAAGACAATTGCAACAAACACACTGAACAAGAATTTGCAGTCCGTATTCCACTATTTGATGAGCCTGCCATGGATTGGCATTATATAAAGCTGCAATTACATTTAACAATAGGCAGTGTTGGGTAGGAGTTAACTCAGATGAGTTGAAACTCACAAATTAACTCACTTGCTGTGATATATGAGTTTGAGTTAACTCACCTTAAAGAGTGTGAGTTATGAGTTTGAGCTAATTCATAGTTTCTGTGAGTTTGAGTTGTAACTGTCAATTATTTTAAAATCAACTCACTATTCAGAACTCGGCACATATTATGTTGAAAGAAGCCATTTTTTTATATCTTCGGCTTTCCATACTGGTGAGTGGTGACGGCAGGGAGGGTCGTAAACACGGCCAGCAGCGGCGGGCGGACAGTGTTTAAGCACTGCATATTTTGTATATTGTGAACAGATAAGAACAACATGGCTGAAGTACCGTGTATTCTTGATTGAAAATATTAGAACATTCTAGTATGAGACTTGATGATTTAACTCATTTAACAACTGAGTTTGAGTTAACTGATTTCACTTAGGATGAGTTGAGTTTGAGTTTTAACTCATTTTGAGGTGCATGAGTTGAGTTTTGCTTTAATTCATTTCTTGTATGAGTTTACCCAACACTGACAATAGGCCTAATAATAATAATAATAATAATATATAGGCCACTGGCCTTTGAGACCTTTGGCCCAATCAATGCTGCTGCATGGACTAGCATTCGTGAAGGACCTTGGACGTCTTGTGAGCCAGGTCTCATGAGACCCAAAAGAAGCTAGCTTTCTCTTCCGACGTTTAGTTGTGACAGTCCAGCGCTTCAAGCAGCCGCCTTCCGCAGCACTTCTGCACTTCCGGGTCTCGATGAAGATGGTCACTCCAGAGATTAATTCGCACTTATTTAGTATCTGACTCTGAGGGAATACATATAGCTTGGAGGAAAAATAATAATAATAATAATAATAATAATAATAATAATAATAATAATAATAATAATAATAATAATAATAATAAGGCCTAACATAGTTCAAGAAATCTATATAAATAAAGCGAGAATTCTGTGTGTCTGTCTGTCTCTCTGTCTCTCTGTCTGTCTGTTTGACCGGGCTTAACTTCTACAATTTTGCACCTTTTCACTCGAAACCTTCACTGCTGTGTCGGCCTCGGCTTCGGACACCCAGTGGAGGGGTTCGCTTACCCCCTTTTCACCGCTAACATGGTGAAAATACCATAAAAAATTCTACCCAACCGACCGTCCCTGACGACCCAGCGCGAAGCGCTTCTATTTATGGCGCCGGTATTTCCCAACGTCATTAATAATGAGCATTTAACGACAAGCGGTTCTATTTATGGCGCGGGTATTCCCCAACGTCATTAATAATGCAAATAAAGACGTTGTTTACTTTCGCACAAAATTTAATTACGATCGAATCGAACTATATTCATCGTTTTACAGCAAAATTGTATGTTCAAAGACTCTGCTTTACTAAGGGCAGTGAAGGCTAGATTTCTGGCGTTTTCTTGAACCCGCCAACGCCGGCTTCACCCTCTTCGACTGCGAAGCAGTCAGTCCACGGGAGACTGCGAAGCAGTCGTCGCCACTCGACTGCGAAGCAGTCAGTCCACGGGAGACTGCGAAGCAGTCTCCCCGACTGCGAAGCAGTCGTCGCCAGAGGGCGACTGCGAAGCAGTCAGTCCACGCCTAGACTGCAAAGCAGTCTCCCCCACAGGTCGCCTAAATTTCTTCCTTATTCGCTACACGCATTTAAACATATACCTAAATTTGTTGCTTATTCGCTACAGGGATTGAAACTTATAACCCCGGGCAACGCCGGGTAAACCTGCTAGTACAGAAATAAGGGTCGAGACCTTAGCGCATGAATTGGCAGCAGAAGTTCAACGAAATGGCCACTGGTCAGTTACCGATAGTATAAAGCTGCAGGATGGCAATAATTATACGCGCTACGGTTCCGATGCTTTAGTAATCGTCCGATCTGCGTTGACTTAGAGTCCTTGGAGGAACAAAGCCACAAAGAAGCTCTTGCTCAGAACATGTCTGACCACAATTTCAGCCATTAAACTGAATCGCCTTTCAGACAACATATGTAGGTCCACGTGAAAGTGGTCTTTTCCCAGCTGGTTGGGCTGGATTATGTCTAGGGACAGTAGAAAATCACGAAAACACGGCAAACACGGAAGCCGTGTTTTTCGGAATTTGCCGTGTTTTCCGTGATTTTTGACATTTGCCGTGTTTTCATAAAAAATGCCGTGTTTGTTGCAATTTTTTTTCAATAGGCCTATCTGTCAGTTGCTGGCAATTCTGTTGATGCAGAACGGAGCGTACACACTGGTGAATGCACCTCAGCGTCAAAATTTGACAGATGACAATTTAGCGCTTCATATTATGGTGGTATTCAATGCTCGCAGCTAAACTGTTACAGCAAGGAACCAATGACTGACAAATGGTTGACAATTGTCAATTTGTCAATGAACAATGAATATGAAAGATAAACATAGGCTATAATGTGTTACAAGAAAACTGTGAAATTTTGATGCCGTGTTTTTGCCGTGTTTTTCGCGATTTTTTTTAGAGTATGCCGTGTTTTTGGCATTTTTTTACCGTGATTTTCTACTGTCCCTAATTATGTCATCAGCTGAATGAAAACGCGTTGATATCGTGCAGCTTGGTTCATTGCTGCTCGTAAGTTTAGGAGGCAAACACATGTCTGCATGGCTGCAGCGAAATTAAACCACGAAAGATTGCATAATGGTGAAAAATAAAGTTCTCAAAAGATATTTTACGACATTCCAATACTCCCAAGCCCGCATCTTCCTGCTCTGTCTGATAGAGCGTAAGTCATGTCGTATAGCTCATTGCTATACCACTTTTAGGCCTATAAAATGCAAAATGTGTTATTTTAAAAAGCCACGCGAAAAGCCAAACTTTCAAGTAAGAAACCACACGAAACGAAAAACTCAATATGCATTCCAGATTTAAAGCCATTTATATCGCTATTTTATGATTCTATGTAAAATAAATTGACATAATTATTTCTTTTGTTTCTTTATTAATTCAAACCGACAAATTTGACGAAGCCAAAGTTTTTAGTAGGAAACCACACGAAATGAAAAAATTCAATATGCATTGCACATTCAAAGCCATTTATATCACAACCGTATCTTATGATTTTTATGATTCTACGTAAAATGCATTGATATATTTCATATCGAGAATAAATAATTGCCCTCATGTACTTCAGCCGAATTTTTAGAAAATACGACGAACATAATTGTTAACGTACGACGGATATGTAGGCCCTAAGGTAATCCTGTAGTTTAGCGTCCCAAATTAATTACACTGCATCAGTGATGAAAACATTTCTTAGTAACACTCAAACTAGAAGTTGGAAGATTGATGAAAATACTACTGAAACTAGAAGCTGGATCATCGATGAAAATATTACATAATAAAACACAAACTAGTAGTTGGAATTGTGATGAAAATATATTGTTGTAACGCCGATATCATTGCCGTGGATGAGCGATGAAAACATTTCATAGTAACACTTAAACTAGAAGTTGGAAGATTGATGAAAATATAGCTCAAACCAGAAGCTGGATGATCGATGAAAATGTTACTGAAACTAGAAGTTGGATGAACGATGAATATTTATTCTATTAATATTTATTGTATTATAACGTTTCACTGAAAATAATTTGGGACGCTAAACTACAGGATTACCGGCCCTAAACGCCTCAATTGCGGTCTGTGAGACTCTACAGTCTACACTGATAATTATAAGGGAGCATTTTAATGAAAGGGAAAAACAATTGATGAGAAGTGATTGATAGTTCAATCGAACGATTAGCATGAATTAATTTTTAAATAGTAGATTTGTAGCGTTACCTAGCAGAGTTCCTGTAGGTCGCTCATAAAAGTGACGTCAACAATACTTGTGCTCATTATGTTAACAAGGAGTTTATATCGTATTTATAATAGAGGTGTCAAATTCACTATTGATTCGGCCCAAGGAATCTGAATAAAAAGTTCTTGCGTTCGGTCTAACAGTTGGAAATCAGAAGTTTAGGCCTACATTGCACCAAACTAGCGATTTTATTTTCAAACAGTTTTTGCGAGAATTTAACACACAACATGATTTGAACAGATTTTAAGGCGTTTGTTGCAATTGAAACAATATGGGATAGTAAGACGAGAATGCAGGAATAGTAGGGTCAAACTATGAAAAACATGTGGTGAACCCCAAAAAAATTGCAAGAAAACGTTTTATGTTGATTTTCGGGTGCATTTGGTCTGGAAATGAACATACTAAAAGTTTACCAAAATCGGACCACGGGAAAAGGTCAAATTTTGGCGCCAAAAAGATGGCCGCCAATGAGGAATGAATGACTCAAATGTACACAACTTGCTTAAATTGACATAAGCAAATCATGTAACAATTTGCTAACAGGTGTTTCTAGACTAATTTGACCCTGCTGGAAACGAAAATCGCGGTTAGCAAGCTGGATTTTTAGCGGTTGCATGGGAAAACAAGATGGCGGACAAAATGGTGGTAAATATCTACGAATGGCTGTAAGTAAGGTCATGTATATGATGGAAGCATGATTTTAGAGTCTAAATTAACATTTTCGGGGTCAAGGAATGCAATGGAACTAAAGACACAAATGTAGCACTACCAAAAATCAAAATGTCGGACAAAATGTGTCTTTAGTTCCATTGCATTCCTTGAACCCGAAAATGTTAATTTAGACTCTAAAATATTGTTTCCATCACATACATGACTTTACTTACAGCCATTCGAAGATACTTGGCCGCCATTTTGTCCGCCATTTTGTTTTTTGGAAGTGCTACATATGTGAATTTAGTTCCATTGCATTCCTTGACCCCGAAAATGTTAATTTAGACTCTAAAATCATGTTTCCATCATATACATGACCTTACTTACAGCCATTCGTAGATATTTACCACCATTTTGTTCGCCATGTAAGTATGTGTACCAGAAATTCAACAACATCTTTTTCTATGTTACATTAAAATTGTTTTCAACATGTCAACAACTAAGTCGCCAGGTGGAGAAAATCGATGGCTAGAACAGTGCTCCAGAAATTTCTCCTCCACTTCAAGCAACTTGTCGCATATACCACATCCAAAAGATTTTGTCCAAGTATGAGTTCTCATGTGCTTTCTCAGAGTACTGCCATTAATAAATGATTTCTGACATAGCTGGCACCTGTATGGTTTCTCTCCGGTATGGGTTCTCGTGTGATTTTTCAGATAACTATGATTAGCAAATGTTCTCTGACATAACTGACACCTGTATGGTTTTTCACCAGTATGAGTTCTCATGTGCGTTTTCAGATTACCACCTTCAACAAATGTTTTCTTACATATCTGGCACCTGTATGGTTTTTCTCCAGTATGGGTTCTCATGTGTGGCTTCAGTTGGCTCTTTTGAGCAAATAATTTCTTACAAACATGACATTTGTATGGACTTTCTCCAGTATGGGTTCTCAAGTGCATTTTCAGATGATCATGTTTGGCAAATGATTTCGGACATAGCTGGCACCTGTATGGTTTTTCTCCAGTATGGGTTCTCAGGTGTATTTTCAGTTGATCATATTTAGCAAATGATTTCCCACAAAACTGGCAGCTATATGCTTTTTCGCCAGTATGGGTTCTCATGTGCCCTTTCAGAGTACTAATATCATTAAATGATTTCTGACATAGCTGGCACCTGTTTGCTTTTTCGCCAGTATGGGTTCGCATGTGCCTTTTCAGAGCACTACCATCATTAAACGATTTCTGACATAGCTGGCACATGTGTGGTTTTTCGCCAGTATGGGTTCTCATGTGCCTTTTCAGATGACAAACTTGAACAAATGATTTCTGACATAGCTGGCACCTGTTTGGTTTCTCTCCAGTATGGCTTCTCATATGCGTTTTTAGAGGACTACCTATAGGGAATGATTTCTGACAGAACTTACATTTGAATTGTTTCTCTCCAATATGGGTTCTCATGTTGGCTTTCAGAGCACTACCTTGAATAAATAATATTTAAGGTAGCTGGGAGCTGAATGGTTTTTGACCAGTTTGGGTTCTCTTGTGCGTTTTCAGATAACCATAATGAGAAAATTATTTCCCACATAACTGACATTTGTATGGCTTTTTACTTGTCTCGATTATCATGTGAGTTTTCAGGAAACTACCTTATGCAAATGTTTCTGACACTGTTTTTCTCCCACATTGGTTTTCGTATTCACCAATAGGCTACTCACTTAATTCCTAGTTTCACTGTTTTCTCCAGTATTGGTTCTTTGATGAACTCTCAGATGATCACTCTGGCCATAGAGTTTTGAAATAACTTCTCGAATGACCAGATTCTAGACGAAGTTGGATTTTACTTGGCTTTTGATAAGCATGAGCTTTGGTATGCACTACAAAGTAATTACCTGTGTAAAAGTTTCTGCAACTGTTGATGTCATAGCCTTTCCAACACCTGCCTTGTGGAGTGTCTCACATTTATGACGACTTCATTTAAGTTTACGTTTCAGATGCTTACAAAAACGGTTCATGTTTCATCTGCCAGTAGTAGTTATTTTTCAAGTAAAGTAGAAATTAGCCTCACATTAAAAATTTGGAGGAAATTCTGAAGCAAGCCAACCTTTCTCTAATAGCACACCTTTATGCTATTGATCACTATGATTTTTAACCGAAGATGAAATAGTTGGCATTCGTAAAAGTTGTGGGCAGATAAATCCACTGTTATGTGCTTGATGAAGATAAAAAAGATGTAGATCTCCTCTCACAAAGTCTGCATTTTGAAGCTCAAACAGAAAGTAGATTGTCTTCTTCATGTACTTGCTAAAGAGAACAATACAAGCTCAATTTTTATATGTTTTACAAGTACAAAACATAATTTCGTTGCTGCTTATTACAGTCGAGTCACAGAAGAATATTATAATCACTAAATAATAATAATGATAAGGCACAGTCCCAGGACTTCCTTGACTAATTTTCTGCTAAGAATTTGTCTTAACCTTTAATTAACAGCTCTGTCTCAATACAAACTGTTCTGACACCTGGACTTGGAAGTAAACAACTACACTTGATTAAAAGTCAACTGACATGAAGCCAATGTTAAACCACATCTTCGTACTAGTTTCCACAGTAGCATGGCTAAAAAAGATAAATTTGTTAACAGACCATCATATTATCTTTTAGAATATCTGAATTAAAACTGCCAACTGAAATATGCACAAGAAGACTTCAGATATAAAAAAGGACAAAAGTATTAAATGTTCCGTTTAATAAATATTAGTGCTGGTAACGATTAAATTTTGTTTAATAGTTAACTTTATGAAAATTAACGATTAATTAATAGTTAATTTTAGTTATTTATCATCACATATCAAGCGAAGTGTTCGATCCATGATAAGCGAATGATTTGTGGCAAATCATACAGAAAACGTTTTCAGCAGAAGAAACTTTTCCATCTTCAGCAAATTTAAATCCAAAATAATCACACATACGACCCGAAACGGCCTTATATTTAACTTGTTCATTACTTGCGCTATCCGCCATTGTTGTTTTTTTACTTAACGCCCAAAATCTGGTTCCCGACTTTCCGGATATGGCAAGTAAGTAAGTAAAAAATAATTTTGATTAATCGTTAAGAAAAATTTTAATAGTTAAAATTCATTAATCGTTAACGATTAAATTAATCGTTAACTTCCGCAGCCCTAATAAATATGCAATAGTTTGTGTGAAAGAAACCTTCGAACATCTACTGCAATTTATTATTTTTTTAACCAGTTCGATATTTCTGCAGTCTTCAATACCATTGATGATAACATCTTAATCCACAGACTGTCAACTTGTTTTGGTTTAATGAAACTGCTCTCCTCTCAGTCCTATGGATTAATTCCTATCTCAATTCGCGCGCTTTCTCAGTTGAAACGTTGGAAACCTCGATAGTCCTCTCACCTGTAGTGTTCTGCAAGGTTCTGTTCTTGAGTGCCTTCTGTTCATCCTCTATATAGTAGGCCTACTTCACTCAGCTCACTCATCAAAGCCTCCTCAGTTGATCATCGCCTATTATGCTGATGACACTAAAATTTTCATCACTTTCACCAAACAACGTCTCCCACTCCCCAGATCATCTTCTCCACGTGGTTACCCAAATCTCCTCCTGGATGACTTCGAACCTTCTGCCCTAACACTTCTCCACCTTTTCATCGCCTCATCACTAAAATTATGGAATCGCTCCACAACCATAGCTGTTCCACCTCTCTGGAAAAAACACCATCCAGCATTATGACAATTATATCTCATCCATCCGGTTCTAGGACTTTTCGCCCCCAGAAGATTCGCCCCCGGAAGATTCGCCCCCGACATTTCGGCCCCCGGAAGTTTCGCCCCCGGAAGAGTTTTATCGCTAATCCAGCTTCTAGCCTTAGTTACATTTTCATCACTATCCAGCTTCTAGTCTTAGTTACATTTTTATCATAAATCCTGCTTCCAGCCTTAGTTACATTTTCATCGCTAATCCAGCTTCCGGGGGCGAAATGTCGGGGGCGAATCTTCTGGGGGCGATTCTTCCGGCGGCGAAATTTCCGTATCCCCATCGACCCTATAAACGCACTAAACCTCACCTCTTGCCATCTCTCCACAGGACTTTCACTCAAAACTGAAAACACGGCTCTTAACCCTTTAACGACCACAGAAATTTTTTCACCTACCCCCTCACGACCGCACATTTGGGCAAAAACGGCCGAAAAATAAAAAAATTTGAGCTTGTAATATCTATGTTACTTTTTGACGTATAGAAATAAGGTAAACACCATTCTTTAGCATTTTATCTCCTCCTTTCATCCCTCCGTCTAGGTTTTGGAAAAAATATTTCTGAGGTACCCAAGGCTACCCAAAACCGTAACCCCCAAAAAATTTGATATATTTTCATGTTCAAGACAGTCTACAACAAAATTTTCAGTGACAACCTATGTTATGTGAGCACAAAATATGTGCAGATATTGTTCCCAGACAGCATGTAAAAATAATTTTTCAAATATTTTTAAAACTGAAGGAGATACAAATTTTTTAGTATTTATACCGTGGTAGCACAAATTGAGGAAAATTTAGCAAAACAGCGTGCAAGTAAACAAATTTAAAATTGTCATATTTTAGTTAGTAGTCGACATATAGACATAAGGTAAAAACCATTCCTTAGCATTTCATCTCCTCTTTCCATCCCTTTATCGAGGTTTTGGATAAAAAATTTCATGAGGTACCCTAAGGTTACCCCCAAGTGTACCCCAAAATCTGATACATTTTCATGTGCAAGACAGTCTACAAAATAACTTTCAGTGACAACATATGGTTTGTGGACACAAAAAATGTGCAGAAATTGTTCCCAGGCAGCATGTAAAAATAATTTTTCAAATATCTCTAAAACTGAAGGAGATATAATTTTTTTAGTATTTATACCGTAGTCGTACAAATTGAGCAAAATTAAGCAAAACAGCGTGCAAGTAAATATATTTTAAAATTGGCATAAAAAATTATCTTAGTTAGTAGTTGACATATAGACATAAGGTCAACACCATTGTTTAGCATTTCATCTCCTCTTTCCATCCCTTTATCGAGGTTTTGGATAAAAAATTTCTTGAGGTACCCCAAGGTTACCCCCAAACTGTACCCACAAAATCTTATATATTTTCATGTTCCAGACAGTGTACAACAAAAAGAGATTTGCCTTTTATGAAAAGCAATAGAAAGGAGAACTTCTCCTTTCTGGTACTCCACAAGCTCTCCTGTTTGCTTTAGTTTTGCTTTCTTTCCATCGTCAGGTGACAACATATGTCCTATTCAGCAAAATTGTTGCACAGGAGTAAGTTGCCCGACTAAGCAAATACTAACACAAGTTTGTGTAAATATTTGACAGTCTGCACAAAATTTCAGTGACAGCATATGTTAAGTGAGCACATAAAATGTGCAGAAATTGTTGCCAGACAAAACAAAAAGAAATTTTCTATATATCTCAATAAATGAAGGAGAAACATGTGTTTTTGAATCCTAGTCTGACCCAGTTTCTACACACGTTCACAGGCACAGATCGTCATCGACTAGGGTATAAATTTTTCAGTGACAGCACATGTTATGTGAGCATACAAAATTTGCAGAAGTTGTCGCCAGACAGAACAAAAAAGACATTGTCCATATATCTTTATAAATGAAGGAGATATATGTGTTTTTGTATCCGATTCAGACCCAGTGTTTACTCACGCTCGCGTATCGCTAACGCAGATGGGATCGACTAGGGTATAAAGTTTTCAGTTACAACATATGTTATGTGAGCATACAAAATGTGCAGAAGTTGTTGTCAGAGAGAACATAAAAGAAATTTCCATATATCTTAATAAATGCAAAAGATGTGTGTGTTTTTGTATCCGAGTTAGACCCATTTTCTAAGCACGCATACGTAGGTGCGTCGGCATCAAATTCCGTATAATGTCTTACTCATAATTCATCAAATACGCTCACTGTCGGACTACTGTGATTAAATTTGGATTAAATTGGCATCTTCTCTTCATCATAAGGAATAATATTTTCATTGGCAGACACAAATGCGTCCACAAATCGGCGAATTTAATTCACTACCTTGCCATCTTGACGGATTTAAATGTCCATTTATAGCCACACGCCGCGTGATTTAAAGGGCTGTTTTGATTGGTTGTTTTTAATATATTGAGGTGTTTTCTAGGGGATCCCAAGACGTCATTTGGCTTGAAATTATACGTAGGATCCTAAGTTACTTAGTATTCATAAACTGTATTGACCATGAAACGACAGGAGGCTACGATATGACAAGGCACGCCCACTACGGGTTGCTACTTTGCGGTCGTCCGACGGCACTACGGGTTGCTACGTTGCGGTCGTTAAAGGGTTAACAAGTCTCGCCCCGATTCCTCCTCTTTCCCGTACCACCCTCACCGTTTCAACTTTCAACTCTAAACACCATCCACCTTAGCCATCTGACTATCTGCCTGCCTGACCCCTTTGGATCTTGTCATGTAACCGATATCACCCCACCCTACAGCCGATTATGATTTTACTGAACGCCTGTGAATAAGCTGGTTCCCGTGACATCGCTTTTTGGCGCTGTAGAAGTCGCATAATTAC
Source organism: Allolobophora icterica (assembly GCA_963556255.1). NCBI lineage: Eukaryota > Metazoa > Annelida > Clitellata > Crassiclitellata > Lumbricidae > Allolobophora > Allolobophora icterica. Next base: position 10,763,267 of record OY744610.1, read on the forward strand.
GATAACGATTATGATATTAACTCACATGTGGGATTTAAAAAACGCATACTGAGTTTGTTTTAAAATTTCAGATATGCTATTTTTCTTGCATTTTCCACGTCAGGGCAATGTAAGGTATTGCAAATAGCAAATTCTTCACTGAGTTACATTGACAACGCTCATGGCTATAATTGTGCTATACAGTTTAGGTATGAGCCTAACTCTTTTCTAATCCATTACATTCAATAAAAATATATGATGGATGTCATCATATATGACATTTTCTCCGTTGAAAATCCTTAAATAACATCTTCTTACTCATTTTCTCACATTAATCAGCACGTCGTCTGGAACTGAAATATGTAACACATAATTATGTTCAACTGCATTTTCTGTCTAATTGTAGATCCATCTCAATACTTATGAACCTCATGTCTAAAATTCTTGACACATAGTTATGAATCGTATCCAAACTCACTTAAGGCCTATCTTCTAATTCACTAATCCCCATTTCAGTCTGCATACCATAAGTTTCATTCAACAGAATCCACTCTTCTCGATGTTCTTCATGACATCTTGTGTACTATAGATCAGAGTAAAGTGACAGAAATAGGTAGAAAATCGCAGAGTCTCTCACTTTGTATATAGGATTATAGGTACAATTATACCAGCTGTACAATGTTGGGGAGACGAATAGATGCCCATGAATAGAATTAGGAACCCGCTGGCATATGTTTAGGCTAAGAAAGTAAAGTTGCTACAACTGCATACCCACAGCTAAATCTTGGGGTTAGACTAAGCAACTTCTCAGAACATGTAAATTGGAATTAAGTTTATTAACTTACTGTTTCAAAATTGAATTGGTTGAAAATATAAACTGTCTTGCACATTCTTATAGATAAGACAGTGTGAAGAACTGCAAATTTAGAATTTGCCATATTTCATTATCTACTTTTTAAAAGCTTCACATTGACACTGTTTAGAATTTAATCAATTTGTTAGATGCAACAGAGTTTTGTACATCTACACGTAATAATTTCAAAATAATAGATATGTCTTAAGTTGACTATTTAAAGCACCTTAATGTGATTAACAAACTTTAGGAAAAATGGTGTCTTAGAGAAGTTGTTGACTTAGTAGTTTTTCTTTCTTTCTTTGCCATCAACTCTGCCATCAATGCTAATCTGATTATCCTTACATGGATAGGTTTTTACACAATTGTCTTCATTGACAGCTGCATTTAGACAGAAAATGTATTGGAAAAACACCGCAGCTCCACAATCATCTTCATCTATCATCCTAGACGATATTCATAGAAAAAGTACCAAAATCAATCAATATATTATTATATTTAGAAGTAATGGTAAAGCATAAGATTGTTTAATTTCACCGACTTTACATTATTTATTTACACAGGTTGATCCCACAGAGCGATGCATGACAAAGAACTTCGTCCAACGACATCTATTGATGTTCGACGGAATGAATTTCCGGGGTCTACCCGAATCCCCGAAAACCGAACTCCAGAAAACGTTGAAAGGAACTTAATTTGGATGGAAAGTTATTCCGACGAACATTAACTTCCCGAAAACAGTTTCATAGAAAGCGGTCGAAATCCGGAAAACTATTCAAAGTGAAATTGTAAACTCTTATACGCATCGCAGAACTAGCGTGGCCTTGCATTCGTCCGACTTCTACTTTCAGTTACTTTTCATCACTAATCGAATCGGGGATCAGGCGTAATTCGTTTCGGGGATTCGGGTTTCGGGGATTCGAGCCATCGATTACGAGCCTTACGGGGAATAAAATATTAACTCACCAAATAATATTAGCAACCGTTAAATAAATGTGTATGTTCATTAAATTATATGCACAGAGTTATAGAATCTAACCAGGTTTGGCATTAAAGTCGAATTTTCCCAAAATCTGGTTTAGGCTGTCATCATCACAAAATGGCGAACGATTTAAGTGGTTCATTACATTGACATATAAGCTGGAGTTTTTGAAAGTATAATCCTGTCATCTAGCGAATAATCTAGCGAATACATTTGAACGTGCTCCAGCAGAGGTAGCCAACCTTTTCTTGCATTCGGGCCATTATAATTTTTGGAAGCAAGCGGCGGGCCGGTCGCGTTATTTTCTTTATATACAAATGTTTAATTTATATTCTAAAAAAATATAAAAAACAGGTACTATTAGGTTTCTAGAACTTACAACACTAAGCCTCCGTTCAGGTTAACTGTAACACAGTCATTTAGTAAGGGTAAACCGGGGCCTTGTGCAAAATGACCAGTTGCTCGTCTACATAATGTAGGTGGCATTTAATTAATCTCACAAAAGCGTGGTACACGTGACTATATTACAGACCTAAATAATTTTGTTTTGAGACAGTAAGCATTACGTATGCTGCACAGAGTCAAGGACAACAGTAGGCCTACATGATAGCTTTGGGAGATTATAGTCCACGTGGACGGTCAAACACGTCGGAAAGGCCGTGTTAAAGAGCCACAGCGTAGACCAGCATACCTCCATAGGTCGAAGAGCGTAGGCCTTATGACCCAGCTGACCTTGAAACACAGAGATCCCTGATTTGCGCCGGAGCAGTGCCAACAATTGAAAAGAAATACAGAGGAGATCATGTCGTAAGATGCTAGGCAATCTCTTTAAGAAAATTGTGCCGAACCAGCGAAGCTCTCATGCTGCATTGTGGATGCTCTGGTTGAATGAAGGCCTACTGTTGTCCTTGTGCAACACAGCGAAGAAATCTACGGCCAGGAATTAATGAGACCCTGTGTTTTTGTTATTTTTTACTGTTATTTTAAATTTTAATCTTCAGCTCGGGTTTTATAACCTCAAAATTCAGTCTTGGATTCATCGAGTATCTTGCTAGCATGGATTTTGTTGGCTTTCGTGGAAATGTTCATTCCATTCAAAGTGAAAAGTTAATCTGTCCAGTCTTGAAAGAAAGGTCAGACCGGTCTAATCCATCCGAAGGCCTGGCATTCCGCTGACATTCGTCGACAAATTGGTTTTTAAGTCAAGTCTTCCTGTGATATACATTAAAGGTAGGCGTACACGCTCTCGAATCGCTTAATTCACATGTTAAGCTGTTTATTATAAGTCCAAAATTATCCTCTTTCTGCTCCTGGGCCGCCCTACGACCACACCATCAACGATTTCCACCGTAACACCACGCTCGCAATCTCTCTCTCTCTCTCTCTCTCTCTCTCTCTCTCTCTCTCTCTCTCTCTCTCTCTCTCTCTCTCTCTCTCTCTCTCTCTCTCTCTCTCTCTCTCTCTCTCTCTCTCTCTCTCTCTCTCTCTCTCTCTCTCTCTCTCTCATCTCTCTCTCTCTCTCTCTCTCTCTCTCTCTCTCTCTCTCTCTCTCTCTCTCTCTCTCATTGGGAACCGAAACACACCAAACAACCTTTAGCTCTTGTAGAATTGAATTGATTTAGCGTCGGAAGTTATGCTCGAGCGTCTCTTTGACGTGGCAGCTGTGTCGCGCTGAGAAATTTCACAGATTTACCTAACCTACTTTACCTAAATCGTAATCGTAAGCTTTCACACGACGTCATAATTCTTCACGGATTCGATTGTATTTTGTTTCGGATCTGTTATCCCTTGCGGTGATAGGCGTATTAATGCAGCTCTGAAAAGCATCGCAGATAGCCGGCACGTTGGAAGAATCGCAATCCCTACTACAGAAGAGCTATAGTTCTGCCAGAAATCGTAAGCTCCAGAAATAAGTGTACAGCGTTACTAAAACCTAAGCGCAGGACACTGCAGCGTATATATGAGCGCCGAGTCAAGTCAGAGAGGTTATCCAAACATGTACGATAAAGAATAAATATCCGATTTTCAGGAGTCAGAGCGAGGAGACAGGATATCTTGTTGTTAGTCAATAACTGTATGCTTTCTTCATAAATGGGACTCTTGTTTGTCTGAGCAGCGACAAACAGAAGAGAGTGTGGCTCATATGGTAGCTGCTGCGAGTGGTAGATGAATGGAATCTTTGTGGTAGTCAGAATGGCCATGGTTCCGTAATGGAGAATGATGATGTGTGGTACATAGATTGCTCATAGAGGTTAAGCTTATTTATTAAGAGTGAGGCTGAAGCGGTGATGGGCAAAATACTTTTCAAAAGTATTTCGAGAATACAAATAAAATACGTTTCAAAAATATTTTAAAAATACTTTAAAAAAATACTTTAACAAAATACTTTTAAAAAGTGTTTTTAAAATAAAAGTTAAAATACTTTCAATAGTATCTTGAACATCCTTTTAAAACATCTTAGGAGGTTACTTTTCTTAGTTAAGACGTATGATAGCTCTATAGGCCATAATATTATATGGGTCATTATCCGAAATGTTACAAATTTCGTCTCCGAAAAACAAAAAAAAATTTTTTCCCAAAATTGGTTGCAAGTGTTTTTATTAGTCACGTACATAGTTAAATTTAACTAATTTGAAAGAAATCCACTATATTTTTAATCATAAGTTAATTTTTTTATACAATTTATAAAGTCAAAATTCATTTTTTTCATTAAAATCCGGCCTTATTGTGTAATCATATTTCATCACAGGGACCTGAAATATTCCTCTGGTACTTATAAAATGGCAATTTTCTCAAAGTAGATGATACCAGCATTAAGTAGGAATACAACAGGCCTTTCCTTCACATAATATATTAGTCTGGTGTCAAGAAATTAAGACATTTTTCGAAATTATTCAAAAAAAGAAATATTATTTTTAGTTGCAGAAAAAAATCTGTGCAGCATTACCTACAACTGTATGTTATATGCATTAGAGACAAGTTGAACAACATTTTAAGAGTTGCTAGTAAATTCTAATTACATGCAATTTATTTTTATATCAAATAATTCACAAAAAATACATGTTATTCACTCTTAGCAATGCGTCATTACCATCCATGGCAAGATGCGACTGTCATGAGAAAATAGCAGAAATCTGATGTATTCGGATGGTAATGATGAAAAACAACCGCTGGATGGTAATGATAAAATGATGAAATTTATGTCAGCCGTCAAGTATTTTCACTTGAATTACTTTATCAGATAAGTAATTTAAATCAGTTCAACAAAAGCGATAAATAAAATAAGTTGTCAATGTTATAATCTACCTAAACCAGGAAATACAACATGAGATGGTAATGAAACAGAAATTTACCTTTTTGTAATTTGGAACACACAAACTTAAATTAAAAATAAAACATTATGAATTTCAACATAAATCTGTGTGATTCCATTAATAGTTGTCAATATCTTGTTCCGGCTGTTTTTCTTTTAGTAAGTAAGCACGTTCTCTAATAGTTATAGGCTTCCCAAAAATTGGGATGGCTATGATGCTCATTTCTATGGACAAGTATAAATAGGCTCTAAAAAATAAATATTACGAAAATGAGTCTAAATGTTTCATTATTGCATATCCTGGCTACTAATTAATCAAAATAATATACCTTTGTTACAGGTTGTAATGGAATAAATTTGCGTAAAAGTTGAATTTAATGCATTGTACACCGTCTCGGACAGTGGATGGTAATGATATTTTGTATACATTTAGTAATTTATTTCAAAATTTCCAAAATCAAGCAGCTAAAACAATGATGGGAAATGTTAATCTGCTCATTCTTTGAAGGATAGGCCAAAAAAATTTGAAGAAATTATCGAAAAAACTCAAAAAACCAGCATGGGACATCAATTCTGCACTTTTCGGATAATGACCCATATATCTCGTGTCCTGCGTAACTGACCGAGTTTCGGAATTGTCGTTTGTGCAACTGTTTTCTGAAGTCTTCGCCGAGCGATGTTGAAGTTGCTTTGTGGTTGTCTTTACAAGTTCTTAGGTGAACCTTTCCCCGTTTATTAAATTAATTTAATCATATCCTTAGTTTGAGCCTATTTTCTTAAGGGGTCCTTAAAACAGCATACATAAACACATTCATGCATACATACAGGCTCGTCTACACCATAGAAACCTTGGATTGATTGATTGGTTATTCGTTTATAATCATCGCACGTTGACACACCGCAACATGTTACAGCAAGCAAATGAAGAAAAATAAAGGAAATAAAGTAACGTGTGATCTCGACTATTTAAGGGCAGAATACAAGACTCTAGGTATGCAATTCGAGTCGTCCTTAGGAGGAAGGCAAAGTCATGTGGGCGCGGGCGGAGATTGTACTGTCGGTCAATTACAGGCGGGAATAAACCCCAAGAACGTGAAATGAGTTACGAGACACAGAGAGTAGCAGGACCAAATCGGCCCTTCTTATCAGCTGCTCCACATTAGGCGTTGATTCAGAAAGATAGCCAGCCCTTTTCCCTCTGAGAATAAATCTATCCATCCTGTTGCGAGCGGCTGCTGTGGTTCTTCCCCCACCATGAGGGGGCTGCGTATAACATTCTAGAGACGGTGGTGGCGGTTGCGACCTGCTGCAGGGCCTCGCTTGGAAGGCCCCTTGATTTCAAAATCCGCAGAGCATGCATAGATCCTCTACACGAGGCCAAAACCGCATCCACATGATCATCTGCTCTAAGATCGTCACGCATGACAACCCCCAAGATTTTCATTGATCTAACTCTTTCTATTCCGTCAATCAAAGGGGGTGGGAAGACTTTAGGCCGCAGAGTAATCACCATCTCGTGAGTCTTATTCCTGTTCAAGCGCAAGTTGCAGGCCGAGGCCCATCTCTCAATCGCTCCCATCTCCTCTCCTATAGTAGCCCTTCTAGATGATCCAACAAGCAAGTATGTGTCATCGGCGTATTTGACCATGATGTTGTCATGGTACTGAGGATGGAGATCTGATCCATTAACATTGAACGTTGGCGGGCTCAGACCGGATCCCTGCGCAATACTGGCATTAATTGCTTCTATGGTAGAAAGGACTCCCAGAAACAGTGTGGCGTGGTGGCGATCTTTAAGAAAATCAGTCATCCAGTTGTAGATGTTATCAGGTAAGTTGAGGGTAGACAGCTTGGATGCCAATGTTGAGTGTCGGACCATGTCGAAGGCCTTTGAGAAGTCTATTGACACCAATGACACGTATTCATTAGTGCGAGGGAGAGAGGCGATATGATGTTGGATAGCAATCAGCGCTGCCGTGGTGGACCCGGTCGGTCTGAAGGCATATTGATCCGCTAGCTGACTGTGCATGGGGCATCCAAGAATGCCGGATATATATATACCGATGCACTATCTCTCTCTCAACCAATCTCGACAGGACAGGAGTGATCGAGATGGGCCTAAAATCCGCAGGCGCCACTGGGTTATGAACATTAGGCACAGGGTGTATGATGGCTACTTTCCATTGCGTCGGGACGTGCATGTGAGGCTTTAAGTGAGGCGTTGATGAGATACGCAACAACTTCGCAGCAAATCGGTGCTGCCAGCCTCAAAAACCACGCCGGCAGTATGTCTGCACCCGGTGCTGTGTATCTGAGTCGGTCCAAGATCTCGAATGTTCGGATAACGGAGATGAAGGGCTGGTTGAGGTCCGCCGTCTGCTTACGAACCGGTGGAGTGTATTCCTGGTCAATCGAGACCGCAGCGTAGTGATTGTTAAGATCTTCCGCAGTCGTGACCAGGTCTGAGGAAGGTCGCTTATTCTGGCCAGTCAAATGCTCCATCCAAAAAATTGGGGGGGGGGTGGAGATCTGTCAGTGTGTGTGCCACCATTTTAGGGGGGAAGGAAGGGGAAGGGGAAGAAGAGGGGAAGGGTAAGTTGCTCCAATGACTTAAGGGGGATAGACGCCCCAGCATACATACATACATACATACATACATACATACATACGTACGTAGATATACATGTACTGTATACACATAATTACATTAAACATGCGTGCACAGTTGCACACATGCATAGTTATACATGCATACATACGTACAAAACAAACAAACAAACATACATACATACATACATGCGTACACTTAATTAAGACAAGCGATCGAACCCCGTACGTAATCAAAGCCACAGTTCAACTAAAATTAAATATGTCTATTCTTGCCAACTACCATTAAAGACATTTTTGGCAAAACTAATACAGGATATTTATATGAGGCAACGATTAGGTAAGTATTTGTATCACTCACGGGGCTTAGTTTCTTGAAGCAAAGCCTCCGGCCAAAGTTGATAAAATCGTCGCCTCACTAGAGCATAATATTACCGGTAGCCTAAGTATAAGATAATAATAGAGATCATTACGTCATGCACACTATAATAGTGTTTAACTATTAACCTCATAGACAATGACGTCACAATGTCTCTGCGTTCCTTACAAGGACTCATGGAAATCGGTTTAGGCCAAAATTCAAATTAATCGTACTAACTTCATAAGTTTAACAGTAAGAGGAAGAGGACGAGGACGAGGAGAAGAAGAAGAAGAAGAACAGTCCTTTGAGGCAGCTATGGGTATGAAGTGCTAGCGACTTCATTTTCTTAACTTCGGCATGTCAGGGCGGTTGGCTAGTCCTCTCCCTCGCCCTCTCATCTTCCCACCGACAGTGTAGGTCAGTGTACTCGTAAACCCAGTTTTTCAAACAAATGATGACGTATGCATTGGACATCTACAGGCCTTCTTCGGCCGTAGAAAGAGTAGCATAGACATGTGTGGAAATAGAACTGCGGCGGCAGATGTGACATTGATCATAGTAAATAAATAAGTACGGACAAGACGATAGTTTCGCCTGAAGATCCTGAGGATGAAAGATGTTGAAAATAGTTGGATGAATACGAAGAGGAAGATACAGTGAACCACCGAAAGCTATGCTGGGGTTCAACTTAACCCCTCCAAGATAATTGTTGCAAATTATCTGGATAGGTTTAAAAATTAATCACTGGACTTAGTTTATTGAAGCAAAGCCTCCGGCCGAAGTTGATAAAAACAAACAAACACACATAGCCTACATATTACAGGAGCTCCCCACCCCAGAGTCTACGCCTATGTATGAAGGGATATGCTAGAAATTGTCAGTTTGCAAAGCAAGGTCCCGCAGAAGTAGATGATGTTCCCACATTGGACAGCTCGGAGTGTTTGAAATAGGCAGCAGCCCTCACATGAATCTTAAACGAACCCTTCCATGCTAAAAGCACCACTGGTTTTGAATGAGACCGCCACAAAAGCATGGGTTTACCGTTTAAGCTTTGGATAAAAGATGCCTTTTAATTGAGAGCAGGCATCCGGGTGCAGGGAATCTCAAGAAGCTGCAATTTGAAAATTTGCCTATTAACTCTATGATAATAATAGAGATCATTCCGTCATGCACACTTTAGTGTTTGTCTGTTAACCTCATTGACAATGACGCCAGACGGTCTCTGCGTTTCATACAAGGACTCATTGAAATCGGCTTAGGCCAAAATTCAAATTAATCGCGTAGTAAAACTCCATAAGTTTAACAGTATGAAGAAGAGGAGGACCACGAGGAGAAGAAGAAGAACAGTCCTTTGAGCTAGCCATCAGGCAGCCATGGGTGTGAAGTGCTAGCGACTTCATTTTCTTAACTTCGGCATATCAAGGCAGGTGGCTAGTCCTCTCCCTCGCCCTCTCATCTTCCCACTTACATTGTAGGTTAGTGTACTATTAAGCCCCATTTTGGAAACAAATGGTGACGCGCGAATTAGGGGTCCTCTTCGTTCCAGGATCATGACGACGCTGATGAATTGATAAAAGCCTCGTTCTCAGGTCTAACGAATCCAGTGTAGAAGCCGTAGAAGGAGTACCATAGAGATGTGTGGAAACAGAACGGCGGCGGCAGATGTGACATTGGTCGTAGTAAATAAGTAAGTACGGACAAGACGATACACCTGAAGATTCTGAGGATCAGACATGTTGAAAATAGTTGAATGCATACGAAGAGGAAGATACATTTAATCACTGTTGGGATTCAACTTAATCCCACCAAGATTATTGTTGCAATTTGTCTGGATGGGTTTAAAAGTGAATTGGGAGTTCAGCCTTTTCAATCATCCAAAAATTCAATTCTATACAGATTTTTTATAAGTAGAGAGCAAACAAGATATTGAAGAAACAAGGTTAGTCAGAAAGCTCTGGAATCACGTGATGTTAATACAGATTGCCTGGACTGCGAATCACCGATTCGCGCGAAAAATTGATATCCTGACTGATTTCACATCAAAAAGCCACTTCCTATAATCGCTGAGAAGAGCTGCCCATAGAAGCTGCTGCCTATAGGCCTAAAGGCTGCTGCTCTTAGAGGCTACTGCCTCAAGTGCCACTGGCACTCGTTGTCCGGTGGATTCGAAATAGCAGGGCTCTAGCTGCCCTGTGGTCTTGCAGCTCTATTCTTTCCCAACTCTGTGACCTTAGCTGTCAGTCTAGGATATTTTCATTGTGATCTGTAGATTGGAACTACGACATGAGAGAGAACTCGTGCGCCAGAGGTTGTGGCGACATCACGTGTTCGTAAGTTCTTGTGACAGCTGCTTGAACAGCTCACTCAGGTAGGAATCCTGACGCGTATATATGTGAATGCTTAAAGGTAGAAAAGTTTCTAATTGGCTAACGCATCTTTAATGTTAGGCCTATAAAGCGACGCAATGAAGACAAACGTCACTATAGCAACGGCGATGTCAAATTAACTTCCAAGACTATAAATTTGTAGGAATAACAATTACATGAGAACTTATATAGCGCCTCTTTGGCAATGCTCAGGTATCAGTTCACTGTGTAGGAACCTTGCGCAAGTCCTTGACAATTGTTCAGCGCCATCGGTTGAAGCTTGGCAATTAGATTGTTGCTCTTAATTAATATAAAGCAAAAATGATGGTGATGATTAATGATGATCAATTGACGACGATGATTATGATGGTGTTGTTGACGATGATGATGATAATGATGATGATGATAAGGACATCTGTTCAGCGGTTCTCAATAATCACCCAGCGCTTCAACACCGTCGCTTTCCGTGGTACCTTCGTTATGCCAGAATTGTTGAAGACGCAACCGTTCCAGATGCCCATTTTCTGTCTACGGACATTTTTATCACCTGTGGGATCCTAGTATGTATCTATACATATAGTTTCCTTATATGCAAATTTGTCCTGGTATAACGCTACGTCACAAAGCCTTTCTGTTCTATTGTGAAACCGTTTGTGACGTCACTATACTGTCGTCTTGACGACGGTCGTCTTGACGACGGTCGTCTTGACGACGGCGTTCAGAGCATTTTAACCAACGTCATAATTATGACGGGAAAATACACTAGTACTTGTATAGTGGTTAATGTAACATAAAATTTTCGAAATTTTTTTCACATTAGAAAATGTGCAGGTATCCTATCATTATCTGCACTCCTAGCTGATTCCAAATGATCATGTAAAGTTTTTGCTTGTACGCAGAAAATGCACCATGTTACACAAACAAAAAGGTCTACATGCGAAACTTCTGTAAATAATCTATCCTAAGTCATTCAATTAATAATGGGTGAAAAGAATTGTCCCTTAAGGAGGTCAAGGCCTTTTGATGCCATCAGATATTGTTAAACTGTGGATACAATCCACTTATCAGATTACAATTACTAGAAGGGCAGACAGTGCAATGAATAACCGCCAGTATGCATGCTACCTTCCAGAACACAGGTAGAAGAGTATCCAGATCGAAACTATTCATAGTTCGGACAAGATCTGCAGCCGATTCAACTTTCATTAAATCTCCTGCAGTCGGGACAGACTTAGATCCCTCTAAGAACATCGCAAATATATTCTTTCACTATCAAGAAGATCGACGTCAATGGTGTAGTGCGCAGAAACAATCTGTTTTTGTCTGGATCTCTCTTTAGAACTACATCTCCCAAAGCGCAAATTTACGTCTTGGTCAGTTTTGTAAAATCGTGCATGCAGGTCAGAGGTCACCAAATCCAGACTTTGGTAATACGCAGAACGCGATAGTAATTCTGTTCATTGCGATTCTGTTGTTCGTCATGACCACTGTTCGTTTCGCCTACCAGTGTCTGGATGCGTTGAGGTGGCTTTCGTGGCCATAGCTGCCGTGCTTCCTCAAATGAAAATCGACTGTTTGCAATGCCATCTTTGATTGCGTGGCTGATAAGCCGAGTGATTGAATGATACTTCAGTTCGGCAAGCAAGCAAAGTTTTATTGTCGTGTCGCCTGTTCTCCTTGCTGTGATGATATCCATGTCTTCGACTGGAGATAGTTACTCAGGCTGCCAGTCATTGATAAAATAACCCTCAGCAAACTCAGTCCAAATGCAAAGTTGAAATCACAAAGTGCATTAATCAGTGCAGAGCTGTCGGAGTATGTTTTCATATTTCGTTCATTTAACAAAAGTAGCAGGAAAGATATGATTCTATGCAGTTGCTCTTCGACTGCTTTCACTGTTTCCAGAGTCGTCTATCCCCCCGAAGTCATTGGAGCAACTTCCCCTCCACCTCCCGACTCCTTCCCCTTCATTCCCCCTGTTAATGATGACACACACACACACACACACACACACACACACACACACACACACACACACACACACACACACACACACACACACACACACACACACACACACACACACACACACACACACACACACACACACACACACACACACACACACACACACACAAACACACACACACACTGACAGATCTTTCCCCCTATTTCTTGGATAGAGCATTTGCTCCAAGGTTTCGATGGTGTAGATGCCCCTTACTGCTTCCCATCGGCATGACCATCTAGCTCTGCTCTTCGATTTCAGATTAGTCATCAGCAATGAATCACAAACCTTGATGCCCCCAAACAGGGCATGGCGTTTCAGAATAGACTCGATGAAATTGTAAAGACTCTGAACTGTACCAAGTGCATTTCTTATGTTAGAGTCGCCATTCTGCGATGAACACCATTCATATTTGTGGCACCATCAAAGCACTCGGCGAAAACTTCTTGTAGTATCAAGTCATTTTCGTAAAAAACAGCCTTCACCAGTGTGTACACTGTACAGTGACTGTTCATCTGTGGAACCGGTGGTATAGAATCCGAAAAATGATTCCTTCAGCGAACACAGACACTCTTCCAATCGGAGAAGTTGCTTCAGCAGTTTTCCCAGCCATTAATTGCCCCCCAAAACAGAAAAAAAAACAGAAATCTTGGGTCCGGAACCACCGCCTCCTACGCCGATGGAATTCAGAATGAAAGACGTTCCTGCCTCTATAGCAAATATAGCATAACATCTCCTTTTGATGAACTGCAGCAATTCTACAGTCTTATAACTTTGTGAGAAGGCAAAATCTCACATATGTCAATATAATCTTAGATATGTAGTTCATATTAAGGGGAACTTCTAGATTCTCTACATCAGAATGCCTACTGAAATGAAGTGGTACAAAAGCGGTTCATGTGAGTATACATCCCGACATTTCAACTGCATCTTTCTTTATCTCACATTACAATTGTTTTCAACATGTCAACAACTAAATCGTCAGGTGGAGAAAATTGATGGCTAGAACAATGCTCTAGAAATTCATCCTCTACGTCAAGCAACTCGTCGCATATACCACATCCAAAAGATTTTGACAAAGACGCTTTTGCGTCCACAAAACATTTCACTTTGCTAATATACAGACATTCTCCATCTCTAATTTTCGGTAAAGGACTTGTAATTCCATTAGAATCCGGATATATGTTCTCTGAGAAACGTTCATTTGGGTTATCAATAACACCTGACCTACTAACTGTGATGAAATGATCAGATAAGTTAGCAATTACTTTGCTTCCCATTTTCAGATATTGTCGTTGTGTTTCTGAATCGAGTTTAAACTGATTCGTTGAAGAACTACTCTTCGTATGAGGTTCATTGTGCGTTTGTTGCTTCACAGTTGCATGAGTTCTTCTGTGCTTCTTCAGAGTTCCAATTTCTCTGAATCCTTTATTACAAACCTCACAGATGTATGGTTTTTCTCCAGTATGGGTTCTCATGTGCCTTTCCAGAGCACTACTTGCAGAAAATGATTTCTGACATAGCTGGCACCTGTATGGTTTATCATCAGTATGGGTTCTAATGTGGGTTTTAAGACGACTATGATTAGCAAATGGTTTCTGACATAACTCGCACGTGCAAGGTTTTTCACCAGTATGTGTTGGCATGTGCCTTTTCAGACTATTACTTATAGCAAATGTTTTCTGACATAATTGACACCTGTATGGTTTTTCTCCAGTATGGATTCTCATGTGTGTCTTCAGATGGCTAAGATCAGCAAATAATTTCTTACACACCTGACATTTGTATGGCTTCTCTCCAGTATGGAATGCCATGTGCCTTTTCAGGTAACCACCTCGAAGAAATGATTTCTGGCATAGCTGGCACCTGTACGGTTTTTCACCAGTATGGATTCTCATATGCCTTTTCAGGTTACCACCTTGAAGAAATGATATCTGACACAGCTGGCACCTGTACGGCTTTTCTCCAGAATGGGTTCTCAAGTGCATTTTCAGATGATCATGTTTAGCAAATGTTTTCTGACATATCTGACACCTGTATGGTTTTTCTCCAGTATGGGTTCTCATGTGCGCTTTCAGATTACTACTATTAATAAATGATTTCTGACATAGCTGGCACCTGTATGGTTTTTCTCCAGTATGGGTTCTCAAGTGCACTTTCAGATCATCCTGTTTAGTAAATGATTTCTGACATAGCCGGCAAATGTACGGTTTTTCTCCAGTATGGGTTCTCAAGTGCATTTTCAGATTACTACAATTAATAAATGATTTCTGACATACCTGACATTTGTACAGTTTCTCTCCAGTATGGCTTCTGATGTGCTTTTTCAGATTACTACCCGAGTCAAATGACTTCTGACATTTCTGGCACCTGTATTGTGCTTCTTCCATTATTGCTATTCACTAAATTAAGTAAGTAAGTAAGTATATCTTTTATTCAGTGAAATTGATAATTTCAGTGGTTCCTCAAGTGTAGGTTCTTTGGTGAGCTCTCAGATGATCACGGTTTCTGAAATAATTGACAGCCTTGTGGTTTTTTAATGATATATCCAATAACCAGATTCTGCACAAAGGTGGGATTTGTATGGATTTTTATAAGCATGGGTTTTGGTATCCACTTCAAAGCAATTGCCTACAGTGCAAAAAGTTTCTGCAATTGTTGTCATAGCCTTTCCAACACCAGCAATGTCCAGTTTATCACGTTATTGACGACTTCATTGAAGTTTGCGTGAAAGATGCTAACAAGAAGGTTTTATGTTTCATCTGTCAGTGGTAGTTATTTTTCGACTAAAGTATGAAATTAATCACACAGAAAACCCTTTATGACGAAATACTGAAGCTATCCAGTCTTTGCATTATATTATCACGCCTTAATCCTATTGTTCAGTTTGATTTTAACTGAAGATGAAATAGCTGGCTACAGCGCAGATGTAGTAACAAAATCCACTGTAGTGTTCTTGACGAAGATTGATGAGATGTACAGAATATGTTTTACAACTGCATTCGAAGCTCTAACAGAATGTTGATCGCCATCTTCATATATTTGCTAAAAATAACAATAAAATCTCAATATTAATATGTTTTAAGAAATAGATCATAATTTCACTGCTGCTCCTCACATTAGATAGACTGTTCTCCATCGACGCTTGGAGATGGTGCATCGTGAGAAACACCGAGAGAAAGGGAACGAGAAACCGCATCCTTATCCATCCGAAGCAAGATGATAACGAAAACAACGCCCGAATGGAGTTAATGATAACGGTACTCCTCAGACTACACTGTAGAGTGTCGCGCTCGGCAGGAGAGATAACAGGGCGTATTCAGTCGTCAGCCAGTGAAACCCCTGTCCAAAAACAATACCATCTCTGAGGATAGGAGGTTGGAATAGTCGAACAATGCAAAGAGCTGGACATTTAGCAAAAGTAAAAAGTGAAATGAGAAGAGAAAGAATGCAGATCCTGGGGTTAATAGAGAGGTCATGTGGAAAGATGATGGAGACTTCACCAGCGCTGGACTAAGGGTTATAATTATACTCGGGAGGAAATGAGCACTGTGGACAGAGGAGTGACGGAAAGAACAGTTGCACACTGTGTCACCAGCATCGAAAGGTATGGCGAGAGAATTATGGTTGTCATATATTAAGGGTTGAACCAGAGATAAAGATTTGAGGTGTAGCAAGAGGGGCAGTTCTGCGAGTATGGTGGATTACCTGATTGCCGTAATACTGCAGGCGCTTGGAAACGTGGATGCCGGAGTAAATGTTGGGAATCTGATAAAGACCGCACTATTTCCAGATGACCAGGCAATGATGGCAGATACGAATGCTGGGCTGCAGAGAATAATAGATGCCTTGAACAAATAATTTAATGCAGTACCAGAGAACCCAAGCCTTAATGCGATGAAGAAGAATGATCTACAGTATCAAAAGCAGCAGACAAATCAAGAAGAACAAGTGCTGTCACCTCACCCTTGTCAATTGACCATATTATGTTATCATGGACAAGAAGTCAGTGAAACTTATGTTGGACTTGATGACTGATAACTTTAGGAAACATACGAGGATATAAAGAAATTAAAGAAAAAGGGAAAAAATGGAGAAGAATGGCGACGTTTCATCCTTGGATCTGCCTAAGGATAGAACATTGAAGTCTAAGAGGAATGCATTGCTGTTACAGAACAATTTCACTAATCTCAATTTCAGTCAGCATACCATAAGTTTCAATCAACAGAATCCACTTTTCTTGCTGTCATAATGATACCTTAAGCATTTATGAATAAGAGTAGGGTGACAGCAATTGTTCTGTTGACTTATCTGCTGCTTTTGATGGTGTGTTCATCCAATTTTGCATTGATGGCAGCATTGTTTTGGGTTTCTGATCCTGACACTGAATTGGTTTCCAACTTATCTCTGTCAGTATACTTAAATGGCATTTCCATCCACGGCTTTTCTAACGCATCTCTTTTTCTCACAGTGTATACCAAACGGTGTCACGACAAATGGTTCACGGACAAAAGGTTCACCGACAAATGGTTCACGGACAAATGGTTCACGATCCTCCAGCTCCTAGTTTCAGCTGTATTTTCATCGAGAATCCAGCTTCTAGTTTCAGCAATATTGCTCAGCAGTAGAAATCAATTTTTAATAATATTGAGGAGGAACATTTTGGCCACCATCCAAGACTTGGCCTCCTCAAAGGCAGTAGACAACAGCTGCACAGAAACAATTAAAAAAATAAACTGTCAAATGAAATTTAGATTTATGTATCATCTGCTTTCAATGACGCCCTAGTGACTGACTGCAAATTTATTTTCTTAGTGGTTTCGTATGATTCCACGACAAATGGTTTGGTTTCTACTGCTGAGCACACAACTGGATCTGAAAAAGTTTGAACGGTCTAAATGTTTCAAACTGCGAGGCTAACTAGACTCGCATGCTGAGTTGGTGATTCTACTGAAACATGGGTGTCATTTTAACTCTACTATGTCCTTTAACTACTACGTTAGTGGTTTTTTATTTGTCACAAATGCATATTCATGACTTTCACAGAATTAGGTGTCATGTACCTGAAGATTAGTGTAACTCGATTTTAACTGACATCACGAAGTATACCTACAGAAACTCCAGAGGGTTATCTTTAGTTAGAGTCATATTGAGACTGCTCAGAATTTAATCAATTTGTGAGATACAACAAAGTTTTACAGCAGATCTATACGCAATGATTTAGAAATATCATAGGTCTGTCTTAGATCGACTAAAGCACCTTTATGTGACTATCAAACATTATGAAAATGGTGTCTTAAAGCAGTTGTTGACTTGGAAGTTTTTTCTCCTAAAAACAAAATATTCTGCCCATCAATGTTTAAGTCTGAAGTCACAACCATGCAATCATACAATGTTAATCACTTGTCTTCATTTAGACAGAAGAATTTTTAAAAATCAGTCAGAAAACAATTGTCCTGCTTATAATTTTAGTCACAAATGATTGGAAATTAATACTAAACTGAACTGAGGTCATATGCTGGCTATAACAGGTTGATTTTTTGTAACAAATTAATCAAATCTACCACTGTATTGTCCGTGATTTTAGATCAGGGGTGGGCAAATTATGACCCGCGGGCCAGATCCGGCCCACCAACACTTTTTATCCGTCCCACACAATTCTTCATAAAATTTCTTTAAAAAATCACAAACGTAAGACCACGAGAAGTTTTCCTCGTTTTATTCATGTGATGCTGCTTTGCTACTTACTATTCTGGCCTTGTCTTTCTTAATAACTCAACGTATTAACCCTGCCAAAGTATATTTAATTTGAAACAAGTAAACTTTCTTCATGTTAGTCATTATTAAAAGCTTAAAATTTGTTCCTGGCCTTCTGAATTGTTTTAGCGTTTAATATGCAAAAAGTTTGCCCACTTATGTTCTAGATCTTTTGGAAAGCTGCATGTTGAGACAAGATGCACATTTTACAATTCACCAGACGAATCCAACACCATTGATGTTAAGCAATAACTAATGGTAACAAGTGAAGGGTTATCATGGTTCCACAACAAATGGTTCACGCACAAATGGTTCACGATCTTCCAGCTTCTAGTTTGAGCTATGTTTTCATCGAGAATCCACCTCCTAGTTTCAGTTATATATTCAGCGATTATCCAGCTTCTAGTTTGAGCTCTATAATATTTTCATCATTCATCCAGCTTCTAGTTTGAGCTAAATTTTCATCGACCTTCCAGCCTGTATAGCCATGTTTGAATTTCGATTAAAATATAGCACACTCTAGAAGCTGGATAAACGATGATAATATAGCTCAAACTAGAAGCTGGATTATCATTGAATATATAACTGAAACTAGAAGATCGTGAACCATTTGTTCGTGAACTGTCTGTCGTGAACCATTTGTCGGTGAACCATTTGTCGAACCATTTGTTGTGACACCGGTTATCATTTGGTGGCTGAAAGAATTATGCAACAGTTCTAATATGTTACAGTGGAAACACACTGCAGCTCCACTTGAAACACTGCAGCTGCACTGTCTCAGTTAAATATGGATTAGGTCTATCATTCTTGTTCTCTGAGTTTTAGACACTATTACTAGCAGGTTACTAGCATGTTTCATTTAACTGACAAATTTAAGCAATGCTGTAGTCATCATCATCTATGACTACTACAGGTCTTTAATGCAAAGGTCGGCAAAGACAATGATACATGGAGAGGCACCATTGGTAAATTCGGATGGGGAGACATAAATGATAGAGAAGAGAAACTCCTCCAATTCTGTGCTACAAACGACTTGAAGATAATGAACACTTTCTTCGAATAAAAAAAAACAAGGGAAATGGACATGGACATCACCCGATGGAAAGACACATAACCTGATCGACTATATCATAATAAACAGAAGATGGAGCTCAAATGTGACAAACTGCAGATCATTCGATGCGCAAATCGGGTCCGACAACAAGCTAGTAATAGTCAACTTGAAAATGAGATTAAGGAGAGGAATCCGACTAACAGAGAACATCAAATACGATACCAAGAAACTGACAGATAAAGACATCCGACAAATGTATGAAGACGAATTAGTGAAAAACATACAGATGAACGATCAACAAATTATAGAAGTTATGTGGTCAAACATACAGAAAGGAATACAAACAGCAGCCAACAACATAGTCGGAAGAGCTTGCAAGAAGCCGAAAGACCAATGGGTATCTGACGAAGTGCTAGACCTAGTGGAAAAAAGAAGAAATATAGCCAAAATACAAGCATGCACTGGAGACCGGAAACATTTTAACTGGCTCACTAGGAAACCAGAAGGAAACTACAAAGAGACAAAAACAACTGGATGGAACAACAATGCAAAGAAGCTGAGGAAGCTTTCAAGATAAACAGAATGCCAGAAGTATATAACAAGATAAAACTACTGAGTGGACAATTTGTGCTCAAAATGGCATCAATCAAAGACGCAAATGGTAAAGTACTAGAGGACGATGCAAGCATACAGAAACGATGGAAGGAACAATTCGAACTGCTACAAAACGTCGACACACATAGCGATCCTACGGTTCTCACAGAGTTGTCAAAAAATAACACAGAAGAAAAGATGCCAACATTTCTACAGGAAGAGGTAAGAGATGCTATCAACAAAATGAAAAAGAATAAAGCACCAGGCATAGATGGAAGCTGTAGTCATAATATCAAATAATTTCCTTTGTGTATAAACTAATAATCTATTATTGTACTAAGAAATATAAGGTATATGCAAAAAATGAAATTAAAATTCTTGTAATTCAAAAACAAGCAGTTTGCTATTTGGAATGGGATACGGAAATTTCGCCCCCGGAAGATTCGCCCCCGACATTTCGCCCCCGGAAGATTCGCCCCCAGAAGCTGGATTAGCGATGAAAATGTAACTAAGACTAGAAGCGGAATCTAAGATGAAAATATAACTAAGACTAGAAGCTGTATTAGCGATGAAAATGTAACTAAGGCTAGCAGCTGGATTAGCGATGAAAATCTTCCGGGGGCGACACTTCCGGGGGGCGAATCTTCCGGGGGCGAAAAGTCCTAGAACCCTAGACGGGGCACGGGTAAAATGCTGATTTGCTGATTGCTAATTTGCTGATTGGCAAGGGGTAAAATGCTGATTAGAAAAATGCTGATTGGTCATGCTGATTGGTGGGTAAAATGCTGACTGGAAATATGCTGATTGGTCATGCTGTTTGGTGGGTAAAATTATGATAAAAGAAGTACTGAAAGTTGTGTCCGAGTGTAGTTTCTGGTCGTTGTCTTTGCATTTTCATGCGCAAAATCAGCTGCAACTTTCTCATCACTGTTGTAATTGATTACGACAGAATTTGGACAATCCTTGTGAAAATATGCTGTTTTGGTGAAGCACTCTGCTCCATGACTTGGTGAAGCACTTGCTCCATAGACCACTGCCACATTTTCTTTCTTTTGCTGATCCACAAAAACGCCAACGATATCCATCAACTTTCCAATCATCCTTCTTAAAATCTTCTGACCTCGAGTAATGAAGAATTGATCCTCCTCTTGGTCGATTAACAATTACATTTACTGACTGACTATTGACTACCTCGTAGATATCACTCATGTCTGCAGTCAATCCAATCCAAATCCAATGTATGTGAACTCTCCAAAATTCAAAACTTATAATAAGCTACACAATTATTTTTAAATTATTTAAAAGTTTGTTGATTTCAATTAGCATTTCTTAATTAAAACCATATTGAAAACAACAAAGTGTATTGGCTTTTTGATTACTAGTTGCCTGGATTTCTATCAGCATTTGATAATTAAAACAATATTTAAAACAACAAAGTGTATTTGCTTCTGTGATCACTAGTTGCCTGGATTCCAATTAGCATTTGTTAATTAAAACAATCAGCATTTTACCCTCTGATTTGCTGATTTGGCTGCTAGGTAAAATGCTGATCAATCAGCATTTTATAATCAGCATTTTACCCCTCGCCAATCAGCAAATCAGCATTTTACCCGTGCCCCCTAGACGATATGCATTGAACAAGTGCCAAATATCAACCAATGTATATTTAGAAGTAGTAGTAAAGCGTACGATTGTTTAATTTCCCCGACTTTGTATAACTTAAAAGCATGTTGATCAACGAGTCATAGAACGATGCTTGGCAAAGAACTGCGTCTAACGACATCTATTGATGTTCGACGGAATGACTTTTCAGGGAATAAAACATTAAATCACCAAATACTATTAGCAACTATCTCATTGACCTAGCTTTCGCTAATTCAATGTATATGTTCACTAAATTGTATGCACAGAGTTATAGAATCTAACCAGCTGTAGCATTCAACTCGAATTTTTCCATAATCTGGTTTATACTCTCATCCTCACAAAATGGCGAGCGATTAAAGTTTTTCACTACATTGACAGATAAGCTGGAGGTTTTTTAACGTATATCCTGTCATCCTGTCATCTAGCGAATATATTTGAACGTGCTATAGCACCAACCATGATGCGAGAGGTGTACAGTTTGCCAACAAGGCATCTAAATTTAGCAGTCACGGAATTTCCCATCGTTGCCCTAGACGCCAATATTATTGTTATGACGTGCAATAGGCCTACTGTTGGACTGCATAAGAATTCAAACCTTATTTAATAAGGTTTGAATTCTTAAAGATAAACATCACAATTTAATATCTACGATATAACCCATGCAAAGAGTGTACACACAAAGATAAGGTAAGTTCTTGTAATTGAGATTTTTCGAACTTCGTCTATGTAGGCTAGCCTAGATCGATGATTCTGTCAAGACACTTAATATAGCGCATTTAAATGCTAAGCACAACCGCTGCCTGATCGTAAGCTCTGAATTCTTTAGCGTTCAGAAAATGGATTTCGATAGAGAAGCGTTGCATGGAAAGTTTTTCTCTGTTAGGACATATACCGATCAAAGTACGTTGTGTGTCTAAGCTTCTTTCGTTGGCAGCTTTAGTCGTGTGCACTAAACATAATCAGTTTATTTACAGGCTTACGGTTAGGCTCTTAGGTCCAACTGGAAATTGAATGGAAAAATCGAGTGACAAGAAAAGGGGGTTATCCCGTAGTTTAGGTTGCTAAATTCCTGAAGAGAAGTTTAGGTTGCTAAATTATTTTAATCTCGGAAACACGCACTTGGTCATTTAATTAACTTTTTAATTGTAATCCCGCTCCTAGTTTAATTAACATTTTAATCGCTCATCGCGCTCCTACTTTAATTAACATTTTAATCGTTCATCCCGCTTCCAGTTCAATTAACTTTTTAATTGTCATCCCGCTCCTAGTTTAATTAACATTTCAATCGTTCATCCCGCTTCCAGTTTAATTAACATTTTAATCTTTCGTTTAATCATTTAGCAACCTAAAGTACGGGATTGAAAGCATGGTCTGAATTTAGCAACCTAAACTACGGGATTACCGAAAAGGGGACAAGAGTAAAATCTTACGAGTCATAAAATTAATACAGTGGAGTATCAAGTAGGCCTATATAAAAGTAATTTATTGGAGGATATAAATTTCAGATACAGATATTTGAAAATATAATAATAAAATGTAAACAGAAACCCATTGCAAAACATACTGCAATGAAGAAAACTTCTCATACTGAATTACGAGGAATCACTGAATCAGTCACCAGCCGCACAGCGATTCGAGCTGGCTATGGTTCCCAGCTCGAATGCTGCAAATCCCACGTTTATATAGACTTCCCGGGTGGCTATGGTCAAAAGAATCGAGAGTGTCACAAAATTAATCACTATCACTTAATTAATCTTCTAATCTGTGACGAGCTTAAATGGATGTTGTGGGTTCATAGACTAACAATACCTACGGTATTATTTATGAGTAGGCCTATGTCCGAATAGGCTACAATACAATGCAGTAGGCCTACAATGGACCTACTACCAGAAATAATAAACCAGGTGCTTAGCGAGAGGCATGAATAATAAAAGGAAAGAATGAATAATTTCGTCCGATCATGTACCTTAGAGGATTTTTTATTTTCTTTGGATTTTAATTATCTGCACTGAGACACATTTGCGTAGAAACATGTGACCACAACAACAATGTTACAGTCAGGACATAGTGGGCGCAACGGGGTAAGATGGACACCAGGGTGAGATGGACCCCGACCCGACACTCAACAAAACGTTCATTTCTTATTGTCCATCTCACCTCGTAACTGAGGTAATTTGGAAATTGTTTATCGACTCGTTATTTAAATATACACAGTCTGGAACCAGCCTACCCAAAGAGGCGTGGCCTATCCATGATCGACAGTTGTAGTCTTGTAGAAGGGAAAGTGTGCTTTGACTAAAGTGAAATAAGAAACTTAATTACAAGGCTAAGGAAACTGTGTCGACAGTAAATATTCATTGCCTGTGAATAGTAAGCTTATTTCGTTTAAAGATTTATATATGAGCTTGCTATTTAACACATTAAAGCACATTATTTTCGCATACTGTCACTGCCTGTGATTCCAAAGGGTAGGGATGTCTGTCCGTCTTACCCCTACATGAAAGTTTATCACACAATAATTATGTTTCACAGCAGATAACTCTAATTCTCAGGACACTCATTGTGGTTAGTCGAGGCTAAGTAGACCTCCCTGTGATTAGTTTCTTAGTCGCGGCCATTGCAATTAATCTCGAAATGTTAATAATCTATATTGAAGTTGTCAGTGTGACTCGGTCGCGTTACCGGAAACACACCATTATTTTTTGTTGGCTTTATCTAAATGCTTAACTTCTGTGTATCTTCAGAGTAAAATATGGGTAGCAGAGAGTAAGATATTTGAGAAAAGAAGAGATCCAACAATTATTTGAACAGGAGAGTAGTACAGATGATGGAGATATGAACGATTCTGACTCAAACCATGTATCAGAAATCTTAAAAAATATACATGATACTGAAGTGCCAATGAAGCATTATTTGCTAAATCTAGCAATTCATTTGTGGAAACTTGCGATGCCTTTAAAAATTAAAACTATGTCGTTTGCATGCAGTTTGGTGCATTCACATTATGCTTTTCTTCTGTGAAGAGTTTCTGACAATCAAATAACAACAATGTTGATCTTACAGAGAAAGACACATATGACCCCACCCGGTACGTTAAGTTGTGTTGCATGCCGGTATGATTAGGGTTAATCATGTCACGTATTCTTATTATTTATTAGAACTTAAAAAAACGTTTCGATTCTCTCGTCTGCTTAGACCTAACCCTTGGACAACCTAACTCACTTGACGCAGCGATTAGTTTTAGACTGGTGCTTTAGAAAGTTAGAGTTTACGATTACGCGTTTAAATTATGTAGGCCTACCCGTGAATACAATATTCAAAAAAGCTGACAAACTGGGTTTGTGACGTCACACAATCAGCCGTATGGCCTGTCTCAAGGCAATGCCTAAACGCTAATTGTAATGACTTGCAATACGGTTTGACTGTATAAGAATTCAAATCTTATTTAATAATGTTTGAATTCTTAAAGATAAACAACTCGACAATGTAGTATCTACGATCGAACCCATGCAAAGAGTGTACACACAAAGATAAGGTAAGTTCTTGTAATTATGCAGTTTTACAAAAGAGAAATACCGAATTGATATAGGCTAATAGCCTATCTATAATAACATAGGACACGATCGATGATTCTGTCAAGACACTTGATATAGCGCATTTACTTGCTAAAAAAGCACAACCGCTCCCTGATCGTAAGCTCTGAATTCTTTAGCGCTCATAAAAGGGATTTCGATAGAGAAGCATTGCATAGAAAGTTTTTCTCTGTTACCGATCAAAATAAGTTGTGTGCCTAAGCTTCCTTCGTTGGCAGCTTTAGTCGGGTGCTCTTAACAGAATCAGTTTATTTACAGGCTTACGGTTAGGTTTAACTGGAAATTGAAAGGCAAAATCGAGTGGCAAGAAAGGGGACAAGAGTGAAATCTTACGAGTCATAAAATTAATGGAGTGGAGTATCAAGTACATACTGCTTTTATTCTGTGTCTCCATAAAAATGTGTATTGCCCAAGAAGTGTGATATTAAAGGCTATTTCCATATTTTCTCTTGTGCTTACAGATCATGGCAACACAAGGTGAGAATGGATGGCAATATGAGAAAACGCTGGCACAGTGCATGCAATACATGTTAGAGCATGAAATATCAACGGACGTCTGCTTCGAAGTGGGACCAAAAGATGGCGACACTGTCACGTTCCGTGCGCATAAGTGCATTTTAATCTCACGCAGTGAAGTCTTTGAGGGCATGTTCTCAAGTGGAATGATTGAATGCAGGAGTGGCCCTGAGGCAAAGGTTCGCGTTGAAGACATTGACCCTGATGTCTTCAAAGAGGTTCTGAAGTAGGTTAATAATAGATCTTAAACACCAAAATTTACTCCACCACTACCCGTAGGCCTAATGTAATATTAGACCCTTAAGCCTGGATAATAGAAGAAGGCGACTCAACGGCCTTGGCAGCCATTAAAAAGCCAAAAAGCTGATCGTGATCTCTTTAGCAGCATTCTTAAAAATCCTAGACAGTCACCACCTCCCGTTCTAAAGACCGGTATGATTTGCGCCCGCGTTCTCATAATCTGGTTCTCCCTGGATTTGACTCTCTTACCCGACGAGGTTTCCTGGGTAGGTTGCTGTACAGTTACATGTAGGTTCTGTTGCTATTGTTTCATTTTTTATCTGATGTTATTATTACTTAATTGTTCTATTTTCTTTCCTCTCTATGTAGTATTGTAGGCCCTATGTAAAGCGCTGGGCGTTTATTAGCGTTCATCAAAGAATATACTGTACTTACTTGCTTAGTAATTATCCTTAACATAGATAAACCTTAAATGATATTACTACCGGTACTTCTGCAGTTACCTAAACAGCTGCATTAATTCGTCTACATTGGGTGCACTGCTGGCCGACATTAGTATAGTAGTGCTGTCTCCCCTCCTGACCCAGTTGAAGGTGACCTATACTCATGAGTAAATTTGTTTATGTACAGTAATAACACCGAAGTCCGTAGGCTGTCACTCTCAGGTCATATCAGATTTATGAAATTTTCATAAATATGCACTTGTTATTGAAGACCGAGAACATGTTACTAAATTCAACGGCTCCGTATCAACAGCTGTCAAAATAAATGCTAGCATTGTACAGGGCTCTGGATTAGGCTCGATCGACTTTATAACAATAATTTCCCCAACAGCAATGTAATATGGAAACCATATGGGCTTCATATGGGATGCCATATGTCAGGGATCTCTAGATTCATCTGGTTTGCACCCGACAGCCCATATTGAATGCATATGTGCAAGCCATCTGGGCTTTAAATGGTATGCATATGGTATCTATATGGCACCACGTCATCTAAACCATATGTATGCCATATAGATACCAGATCTTTACCAATCTGCATTCTATATAGAATCTATATTGTTTCTATATGTAACCAGCTGATCTATGCCATATGTTTACCATATAGATACAAGATCCTTACCAATCTGCATTCTATATAGAACCCATATTGTTTCTACATGTTTCAAATCTGATCTACAAAGTATGTATGCCATATGCGATCCAATATGGCAGGGATCCCTAGATTCATCTGGTTTGCACCCGACAGCCCATATTGAATGCATATGTCCAAGCCATCTGGCCTTCAAATGGTATCCATACGTCATACATATGGCACAAGATGATCTATGCCATATGTTTACCACATAGATACAAGATCCTTTGCCAATCTGCATTCTATATAGAATCCATATTGTTTCTATACGTAGCTAGCTGGTCTATGACATATGTATACAATATAGATACCAGATCCTTTACCAATCTGCATACTATATATAATCTATATTGTTTCTATATGTAACTAGCTGATCTACAACGTATGTATGCCATATGCGATCCAATATGGCAGGGATCCCTAGATTCATCTGGTTTGCACCCGACAGCCCATATTGAATGCATATGTCCAAGCCATCTGGGCTTCAAATGGTATCCATATGTCATGCATATGGCACCAGGTGATCTATGCCATATGTTTACCATATAGATACCAGATCCTTTACCAATCTGCATACTATATAGAATCTATATTGTTTCTATATGTAACTAGCTGATCTATGCCATATGTATTCAATATAGATACCAGATCCTTTACCAATCTGCATACTATATAGAATCTATAAAGTTTCTATATGTAATTAGGTGGTTTACACCATATGTTTGCTATATAGATACCAGATGATGTACCAATCTGCATGCCATATGCAATATATATAGTTCCTATATATAACTAGCTTATCTACACCACATGTATACTATACAGATACCAAATGGTTTAGCAATCTGCATGCTAAACAGTAAACCATCTGTGGTCTATATAGCATCCATATGCATGCATCTTCTGTAAGTAATCAGGACATCTACAACATATGCACAACATATAAAACACATGTAGTCTGCTTATGTAGTTTCCATTTTGAATAAACTTTATTTCACCACATATGAGCAACACAAAATAACACCCTCTATACAAAGGAGAAATAACAGAAAAAATATACACATCAGTGATAAAAAATAAGCAGCTCAACTACCTGATAAGCAAATGCCTTTCATAAACATTTATCCTTAAGTCACCAATGTTAAAATTTTTCAATATATCATAGATTTCACAAAGTATCTTTTTGTTGTTGTACAAATAATGCTTGTAGTTCATTTAGTAGTTTTAGTACTGTAGATTAACGGTTCCACAACAAATGGTTCACGACAAATGGTTCATGGACAAATGGTTCATGGACAAATGGTTCACAATCTTACAGCCTCTAGGTTGTGTTTTGTTTACATTGGACTACGAAAAAGCATTTGAGCTCTATTTTCATCAAACTAGAAGCTGGATTAGCGATGAAAATATAGCTCAAACTAGAAGCTGGATCAGCGATGATGAAAATATAGCTCAAACTAGAAGCTGGAAGATCGATGAAAATAGAGCTCAAACTAGAAGCCTGATTCTCGATGAAAATATAGCTCAAACTAGAAGCTGGATGATCGTGAACCATTTGTCTGGAACCATTTCTCATGACACCATTAACTTGGACAATACTGCCTAACATCAAAGTCAGCCTGAAGCAGTAAACAACCAACATATATGAAAGCACCCATCAATCATTGTGTTATTTACTTTCAAAAACCTCCAAAATATTCTGTTCCATGCAGTTGTCAACCTTGCATACTTACTGATAGTAAATGAAATACATTCACATGTAAATACAAGTAGTGGCTCACAATGTGTTTTGAATAAATGCAACAGAACAATTTCATCCATGTGTCGTTTAAAAAGCTATTATTATCAGACTTGTAAAATTTTCAAATTATTTCACTTAGGCTCAGTTTAAACCACTGGCGTAAACTTGTCCAAAATATTGGGGGCATTTCGTTATTCATTCTACACTTTTTGCATTAAATGTACAGTCCATCTCAATTATTTGGGGCACGCGCCACGGCTGCCCTCCCAGAATCTACGCCTATGGTTTAAACTGTCTCCTGCAGTCAAAATGACATTTGCACATCAACTGTCACAGTATAATTGCTAAGTATTTTGCTTTTCAACACATGGCAAACTCAAACACTAATGGCAAACGCATACACAAATATTTATGGGCACCAACTATCCTGAGCACCACAGATTTTGTTATACCGAACTTCATATCCATATAGGATACTCTAATTCACAAGTAACAATTATTTTCTACATAGAAGTCATTCTATCTATCAGATTAACAGTGTAATCCACAAAAACAACAAATAGGATAGGGATAACACCCCTCCTTGTCTGACACTGCAAACTAATTTGAATATTCTAGAAAATACACAATTCCATCCTACAGCTGCAACCATCTACTAAACCAGTGTATCAAACTTATCAAAAATCTGTGTGGAATATTCTTCATCATTACTTTCAAACACAAACACTTTGATTTACTCAACAGTAGACCTCAAGTTCTGTATAAATTGCTCTATCGCAACCAGTTTTCTTCATGAATCCAGACTGAAGGCCAGAAGAACACAGATAACAGCTATACAGCTCAAAAAGACACACCTCAAACTTCGTAATATTTCCACTAAGTGTTATATCACAGTAGCTGAGCTACAAGACAGATCACATCTTTAGTTTTCACAGGAGGAATTATTACGCCTCAACCAAAATCATTGGTACATATCCATAATGCACTCTGCTGCAAATAGTAATGTTAGCAAAGACCTAACTGTATTGGGTGAGTACAGAACAGTTGTTCAGGTTCTATGGCATGCCATCAAACCTGCAGCTTTACCGCATTTCAGTTCACATAACATTTGATAAGGTTGAGATCTATAGCTCTGATGTCTTCTTGATCAGCCTAATATTTCATAAATTTATATACTCAAGTATGCACCCCACAAATTCATCACTCAATTTCTTAATTGTAAAATATAAAAATTGAGGTTATAAGAACACAATATGCAGAGAAGTATTACACCCCTTAATGCAAAGGTTCACCAGTCACTCTGTTGCAGAGTAAAGCAGGGAGGCGACCTGACCGACGTCTCTCGTGAGCGTAGACTCGGATCCGACCTGGGCTGGTGAACCAAAGTCCTCCGTGCCCACCTTCACGTGGTGCGGACTGTTGGTACCCTTCCAAAGGAAGGGGAACTGTTGGTACCCTTCCAAAGGAAGGGGAACGAACGGGCACGGCAGGCAAAACCAGGGGAAGGCAATGGCAAACCACCCCTGTTAACATGCCAAGAAAATCGTCATGACACACACCAAACCACGCCGATGGTCGCTGATGGTGGGACTCCCAGGCCGGAGCGCTGATGGTGGGACTCCCAGGCCAGAGCGCGACTCAAGGGCTACTGGGGTAGTAGCAAGACGGCAAAGGAGACTGTGTGTCATGACGATCGCTAGGGCTCCTAGAGCCGACAGCACAAGACAAGACAATGCAAACAAATTAAAATACCAAACAATAAAATAAGTAACCAAGACATTCCAATTAATGATCACCAACTTAACAGTGCCCATCGAATTGTTGATCGGTTAATATCATATCAATACAGTTTTACAGCTATCAAAAACATAAGTTGATGAAGAGGTCATTAACGTCAACCGAAAAGAAGTCCGACTAACCGCCTCGTGACAAGAAATGACACAGACAAGAAAAGAACACATGTTCCCTCAAGATTGAATGCAATCCTGTGTCCAACATAAGAGTTTATTCTGGGGCATGTTCCTCAGAGTTACAGTGATATCCTAGCTGCAATCGATCATGCTGTCGTCAGACTAGGTTGATTTCTCTTTCTCTGTCATCAGAGTTTGTAAAGACTGCAGCACATTTAAGTCAGACTTCATTGTCCGTTACTGGCAAACTTCATGTTTTACGGCTCCTACAATGCAACAAAAAGTTAACACAAAATTAAAAACCAGATGCTTCACCCCAAAAAAGAAGTTAATTATTGACAATGATTGAGCACAGAGCACTTTTTCAGAAGAGTTGTAAGAATAATGTCAAGGAAACAGGTTTCATAGGTGAAGAAAAGATGAGTTCATTAAGAAATGAATACACAGCAGAGTATGAATTTAACTTTTTCTGATGTTTATTAATTAATTCAATTACATTACACACGTATAATTAAATAAGTATGTATCAGACATAACTAAATATATATATATACATATAATTGTAATTAGTAACTTCTACTGTGCCGGTGTCTTAAGCACAAAGCATCAACCGATGGCACATCAAACCAAGCCTAATATTATCAGGTCAATATCCAGAAGATCAGTCCATAAGACAGAGATACAGCCTATGATGGATAAGCAATTTGAAAGAGGTAAGTTTTAAGTTGAGAACGAAATGACACAAGGGGCTGGCTGGACAGAGTAAAAAGACACAGGGGCAGAAATCTAAAAAATAGGTCCAGCAACCAAAAAACTCATTCACCAAAAACAGTTCTTCATTTTGGTATGACCCCACAAAGATAATGACCTCGCTGAATAATGAAAAGTCTGGAGAATAAGAACTGGTTCTAAGTATTGTTGCTGACCAGAATTTGTAAACCATGAGACCCAATTTGAAAATAATTCTTTGCTGAACAGGAAGCCAATGCAAAGATTTCAGCACATGGGTTATATGTTCAAATTTGGATGTATTAGTTATGGCTCTAGCCAAAGAGTTCTTAAATCTCAGCAGCTTAGGCATGTTTCACCTATTGATACTAGTAAGAAGAGAGCTACAGTAATCTAGGCAACTGGCAACCAGAGATATCCTTGCAGACATGTCACGAATGAACGTATATGACGACTTACAAATACTGTTTACACGACCAGTGAAAGACATGGTAGAAATGAAAACAATGCCTAAGTTACAAGAAGCGTCTGCCAGCTTAACAAATTGAGTCACCCAGTTTCAATGACTAAAGCTGATCATATTTTTAAAGCTGCTGTGGAGTGCCCAGTAACAGAAGTTCATTGTTTGATCAGTTAGAGTTTAGAGGCCACCACCCAAGACTTTAAGTTGCAAGACTTTAAGGACCATGACAGACTGTCAAATGAAAATGTAGATTTTAGTATCACCGGCATAGAAATGATAGCCCAGCGAATGATTTTCCAGCACTGTGCCAAGTGGTATGAAATGTAAACAAAAGAGGACCAAGCACAAAACCCGGTGGAACACCACATGCCAACAAAGTCCTAGATGAATAATTACCATTTAAATACACTGAGTCCATGGACTAAGGTAAGTAATAAACCAATTTAGTGCAGGACCAGATATCCCAAAGCAGTGCTTGAGACGATGAAGACGTAGCAAATGTAACAGACAAGTCATGTAGAACAAGTGCTGTTACCTTACCCCGTCCACTGAACATACGATGTCATTATGAAAAGTAAGCAGTGCAGATTCCGTTGACTGAAACGTAGGATATGCAGTCTGAAAACGGGAGATGAGTTTGATGATAGATGAGTTTGCATGCATTGAAGGATTTTAAATGTAAAATTCAAGGTTGAGATTGGCCTGTAATTTGAGAGGCAAGAGAAGGTTTCTTAAGCAGAGGATGAACTATGGCTGAGCAAATGCAGATGGAAGGCATCCCTCGTGCAAATTGATAATCAGTGTAATATATGTTACAGGACATATATTACAAACCCAGGACATCAGAGCACTCTTTAGAAACCAAGTAGGAATGGTGTCAAGACCGGTTTTGTTAGGCAGTTGGCAGAAAGTAGTCCATGATAGGAGGTGTAGAATTTGGATGGAAGAATTTGTCAATGAAAAGAAACTGACCATTTTGTCTGAAAACAGGTCAAGAATTTACATATTCCTATACATATATATTACATGTATTATAAAACCTTATACATGTTTATGCATTTAACTGTTATATATATATATATATATATATATATATATATATATATATATATATATATATATATATATATATAATATGGATACATGTTTAGTTGTTTACACATACATATGTCAAGAAATTAAATCCACATGATTATTTTACCCATATAAGAAGAGCAGTCCTTTAAGCTAGCCCTGAGGCAACCATAGCTATGAACTGTTGGCAACTTCATTTTTTTAGCCTCAACCAATCCTCTCCCTCACCGTCTCATTTTCCCACTGACCATGTGTGATCAGTGTTCTCATTATAGCCGAGTTGGCTAGGGGCACAGGTTGAACAGAAATCTTGAACTAAATGTCTGCCCTGACGGGGATTTGAAACCTCAACCTCTCGATTGGCAGTCTAGGACGCTAATCACTACACTATTGAGCACACTATATATAAATATGTGTGTATATATATATGCCAGTTTTTATGTGTATAAGTGTGTCAGCATTTGAATGAAAATCCATCATAAGATCCTAACAATAGCATGAATGCAGAATATCAGAAATGAGGAATTATACAGAAAAATCAGTCTGACCTAAAACCTCAAGCAGAGTTTTTTGGATAAAGCTCATGCTGTTTGGACATATCAGC
Source organism: Allolobophora icterica (assembly GCA_963556255.1). Taxonomy (NCBI): domain Eukaryota; kingdom Metazoa; phylum Annelida; class Clitellata; order Crassiclitellata; family Lumbricidae; genus Allolobophora; species Allolobophora icterica. The sequence continues at coordinate 10,796,792 of OY744610.1, forward strand.
AGAATGAAGGGGCAGAAAAATTAAAACTTTGGTTTATGGAATAATGGAACGCACAAACACAAGAGGAAGACCTAACAGAGAATGGACAGATGACATTGAGGAGTGGTGTGGAGCAAGTCTCCATGAGCTGGGTCACTTGGCACTGGACAGAAGGAGTGGAGAGATATCATCAGGAGGGCATCAGACACCTATGGGCGCTGAGCCCATGGTTATTGATGATGATGATACGTATATAATTGTATATGCATACACAAATAAAAATAAATGTATATATATATATACACATAATAAATACATACATATCAACATCTATTTCTGACATCAGAATTTAAAAAATCCACCAACATTTATTATTTTAACAAAGCAGAAACATAAAAAAATTATATACACATAGATAAGCAGAAATATGTAGTTATTCACCCAAGTCACAGAAAAATGTCATCAGGTTTAATACTATGGCAGCCTACAGACTTCTGAAACAGTTGGGGAATTTTCTGTATTTAATTTAATAAATCCTGTACTTGAAACTTTCAAATATTAAAAGTCCAACATAGTTTGAAGAGGCAGTCAATACCATCAATTACTGTTGGCCAGGCTTGATCAGTTCAGTCCATGAAGTACTTGTTCTCAAAACTTTATATGAAAAAAGTTTTTTTAAATGCAAACATACAGCATATGAACTGACAGGATTTTAAGGATACTCAGATAGGTTACCAGTCAGCTTTTAGTCATTAGCTCATATGGTTTGGACATTTTGGCATTTCTCCTGTGGTGACCAGAATTAGATGGATAATTGTTAAAATTGAGCCAACAATATTCAAAACTTTACTGCTAAGCATAAGTTTTGTCAAAAAACTGCACGGTGACTTTGGTGAAAGTGATTGTTTCTTCTGCTAAATAGCAGCAACGCTTTTCTCGAGAAAACTATGTGAGCCAGTGTTTAGCGCATTGATTGCGCCTGCATCTAACACACCTGTTGAACACGTTTTTAGTTATAGATCAAATATGAGTGACAAGAAGCCACATCGTCAATATTTCTGTAGAGCAATTCTAAATAAGTGCATGTGACTTACGACATTGAAGATTTAGCCTCAGTTGTTAAATAATAAACATCTGCTTGCCTCGTGAGATGGTTACTGTGTTGGGACCTTCAGCAAGACCTTCGACCACAATTAGATATTAGATATGGCACTTAGTAAATGCATAATAATAATAATAATAATTGCCCAATAGTAGCTATACTCTGTCTGTCACAACCATGTGTGTATTATATATTTGCAGTGCCTGTGAAAGTTGTGGGAAAATAGAAGCCATTTTGTTAGAGCGCTTGCCAAGCAACACGAAGAGTATGCGTCCAAGGCTACAGAGATGGTGACTGTGTATGGACCTTCAGCAAGTCCTTCAATCACATTGCTCAGCGCCATCGACTGGTGCTTGATCACTAGATACGGCACTTAATAAATGGATAGTAATAATAATAATAATTCCTGAATATGAGCTATGCTCTATATTCTGAAACAGCCTCGTATGTGTAGTTTAACCATGTTGTGTCTTAGCATTGCCTAAGTTATCCTTGGTCCAGGACTGGGAAAACCAAAAACACTGCAGCAGTTAACAAACATGGGCCCATGTCAGTTGCCAAACATGGCACATTGCAGGCCAATTCAGCACCCAACTGTCTTCTGCATTGTCTTCATATATACCTGCCATGCTACCATACATTTTTAATCAAAGAAATTTTACTCTAGATAGTAATGTGATCCCACATAAAAGATAATAAAAACCTATTAAGATAAAAATTTCATTCATACACGTATTTACATGGAAACAATATACATTGAAATAAATATACATTAAAACAACACAACATACATACATATATACATACATACATAAAGACACACAGACATAGTTACATTCAAACGTGCATACATGCACACATACATACAATACAGCTATAATTTGATAATGCTCTCCTTACGAAATTCTGAAGTGCACATTGAAGCCGGGTGACCATTAAAACACCGGAAGGGCCAAGTTTTCATTTTAGAGTGAAAGACAGTCTCGCTACGAAAATTGCGAGCATGAATAGGTAGAGAGTTCTCGATGGAGGGAATGGCAACTGAGAATGAATGTGCCGGGCAAAAACAAGACATGTACGAGGAATAACAGGCTTTCCAGCAGATGCTGATTGAAAAAAGGATCGACCTTAAACAGAGTTGCTTGCAAGGTGTGACCATGAAAGATAAGTAAGGTGACAGATGATCTGCATGTTCTCTGTACATGAGGGATGCCAAAGGACTGTTGCAAGACTTCAAGTAGTATACAGTTATCCACACAGTCAAAAACAGCAGAGGAATGTTGAAAGTTGAAGTCGGTACACACACATACACATATACATACATACATGGGTAATCAGGCATACTGAGTGCCTGTGTATATAAACAATATGGTTACCACTAACTGCTCCAACAGAGCGCTGCTACCTACCTGCCACATCTCATAATGTAAGTAAGTAAGTAATGAACACAAACTTTAATTGACTTCTTAAGAAACAGAACCAAATAAAGTAACGAGTGCCTGAAAATGGTTACTGAGTGTTTCTTGGGAAGAGGAAGTGTAATTTGGCACTTGTGGTTGTTTTTGCGCAACATGTCCCACCGTTTCATGGCGCTAAACAGTCAATCATGTAATAAAAGTTTGTGTTCGTTACTTAACAAGTTGCATTATAGGATGTGGCAGGTAGATAGCAGTGCTCTATTGGAACGAAGTCTGTGGCAACCATATTGTTTATATAAACACGCTCTCAGTCTGCATGATTACCCACACAGGACACTAAAAAACACATGGAAACCTTACATTTAACTGATATGTATGTATGTATATTCGTTTATTGAGTAAACTGGTTGTCATACCACAACCAGGAACAAAAAAGTTAAGAAAAGAAAGGGAAATGAACATTCAATCGAATCAACAAAGGGCAATGCTCAGGACTATTGTCTATAAAATATCTCGTAGTCAAGGACTTTTAGAGGGGCGTTTCTGCATGAACCCAGGTTAAGAAACGTTTTGTTCGGTCAGCAGTACAGCATGCTAACCACTATATTATCAAGAGCCCCCTGGCAAACTTGCGATATCGGGGTCCCTATCAAAAGTTATTGACTAACCAATTTCAATGGGACTATGTATTACAAGAGGTCACACCTTGACACTAATAATCCTACTTAAATGAAAGAAGGGTTTGCTCGTGCATCAGTGAAACTAATAACACTAATCTAACGAAACTAACTAGTTAGCGCCAAAGACACTAATAAGGCTAGTTTTTGCCACAACGGTTCCAACTATTAAAACAGCTGTGTAAACTCTAAACATGCGACCCCAAACGTGACCGATTATAAGTTTGTATATATGCTCTGTCTGACGTCAATCATCTTTGATATGACGGCGTCGTTAAATAAACCTTACAAACCATCTAAACATGCACAGTTTTAAAACAGTCAAGTTTTAAAATAGTCCAGCTCTTTGTTTTACACCTTACTATAACATGAAACTGTTGGAGTTTAACAAGATTTGCAAGGATGAGTTGAGTGTTTTGAATATTTGAAATACAAAAAATTCAGCATAGTGAGATTTGAATATTCAACTTGAACATTTCAGCTTTAAAGTTACCTTAAAATTTTTAACGAGTGTTATTAGCGTCATTGATGCAGGAAACATTTGTGTATAGATATTTGTTGTTAACTTGTTTAATTAAACTACGCCTGTTAGTGTTACGGTGAGTCCTCCTGGTATACATGTAGTCACCTTTCCAGGTTGCACAACTAGGGCCCCTATAGCACAAGTTTACCGAACCACCAATAGTAGTAGTAGTAGTAGTAGTAGTAGTAGTAGTAGTAGTAGTAGTAGTAGTAGTAGTAGTAGTAGTAGTAGTAGTAGTAGTAGTAGTAGTAGTAGTAGTAGTAGTAGTAGTAGTAGTAGTAGTAGTAGTAGTAGTAGTAGTAGTAGTAGTAGTAGTAGTAGTAGTAGTAGTAGTAGTAGTAGTAGTAGTAGTAGTAGTAGTAGTAGTAGTAGTAGTAGTAGTAGTAGTAGTAGTAGTAGTAGTAGTAGTAGTAGTAGTAGTAGTAGTAGTAGTAGTAGTAGTAGTAGTAGTAGTAGTAGTAGTAGTAGTAGTAGTAGTAGTAGTAGTAGTAGTAGTAGTAGTAGTAGTAGTAGTAGTAGTAGTAGTAGTAGTAATAATAATAATAATAATTGTATGTATGTATGTATGTATGTATCAAAACACTTAGCAACCTTTAAGTACCTCACAAAAGCAATATGGTAATAATAATATTCAATTTATAAACAAATATTAAGTGAAATTTGACATAGCAACAGACTGGAAATTCTACTTACAACTGAAAAACGTTGAAGGTATTCACAGTGTTTCACGGATATGCCACACTAAGCTCAAACAGAAAATCAATTCCAGTCACATGGCTACCGACTTTGATAGCTACATGGCTATGTAGACGTTGATTGCAGATTCTGCAAATGCAATACAGAAAGTCACTGAGAGCACATTAAAAAGCACATAAATTTTAATGACTGCTCGACTTCTACCAGAAAACCCAAGTATAATCGCCAAGTAAAGTCTGAGGTGCGACCACTGGTTGATAATTCGAATAACTACCACGAGCAAGTCTGTTAAGCGCTATATGCTTATATTAATGGTAATATCTCGGTCAAAGCTGTGTTTTCATTACACAAATATGGTAATAAGTTATACGAATTTGGGATTTAAGATTACTTACTTGAATCATCAGAAGTTCGCGACATTTGTGATAGATCTAAACGTCCGCCATTTTTTCTAAACGAGCCATAATGTCACTTAAGTCAAGTAAGTAAGCACGCAAATCTACGCACGAACCAAGGGGCGTAAGTTAGGAATCATACGCCACGCGGGAAAGTGTTGAAAATAATAGAGTCCCTGGCATTGCACAACTGATAAGGTGAAAGAATAAACTTTTGTAACAATTGGCCTTCACTTATTTACACTGATAACATTGCACAACAAATTTACTTAGTAACCTATAACTAATTTCCATTTTAAAGAATTTTCAGGCGTGGCCAGTTGTGACAGAATTATGCCTAAACAAACATCACAGAAATAATTGGTTATAATAGTTGATCCCCAATTAATGGCAACGGGTTATGTTTCAAGACATATTTACTTTATTTTAAAATAAATTAATTTTAACTTTGCGAATTTTATAATGGGCAGCAAATGACTTAGGTCAGTGGTGGAACTATTTTTTAGATAAGTAAGTAAGCACGCAAATCTGTAACACTTCATGTCAAAGTCTAAATATCTAAATACCCTGTTACAATATCCAGTTTATTTCTTAACCCAGCTGCTCTCGGCAATGGCCAAGCATTATTAGACTACGGCAACTCGCCCTTTCTAAACAAAGACATACCCAAATAAACCGTCCCAAGCTATTCAGCCCCGTGCTGTCAGTAAAACCCCGAAACATAACCAAATCACTTCTGTCCTAAAATCTCTCCAGTTGCTTAAAATACCCGAACGAATAGAGTATAAACTAAATATCACTCACCTACAATACCCCTCTGGTTTGGTACAAAGCAGCAATTATTGAAACTTGACTTCTCACTTCTCTCAGCTCACTTTCCGAACTTCTCAAACCCTACGAATGTCCGCGACCTCGGAATCAACTTAGACTGTTCTTTTGCTTAGACTGGCCTTTGCTTCTCATATCTCTCCTTACTTTCTCGCACTTGCTACTACCACTTGAGGAGACTGCGAGCTATCCGCGCCTCTCCTGGAGTTTTCATTACCATTATCCATTATCCCTATGGAACTCTTCCCTTGGTACTACGTGGGACCTACTTGTTCGGTTCTGTCTGTCTGTCGACTGTCTGTCTGTCTGTCTGTCTGTCTGTCTGTGTCTGTGTGTGTGTGTGTCTGTCTGTCTGTCAGTCAGTCAGTCAGTCAGTCTGTCTGTCTGTCTGTCTGTCTGTCTGTCTGTCTGTCTGTCTGTCTGTCTGTCTGTCTGTCTGTCTGTCTGTCTTGTCTGTCTCTGCTATGTTTCCCTCGCGGTAACAGAAAAGACTCTAAACCACGATGAACAACAGTTCGTCGTTTAGTCTTTTCTGTTTCCGCGGTCACCTCATGACTAAAATTTGCGAATCGCTCCAAAGCCATAGCTGTTTCACCTCTCTGAAACTCCTGCCAGTACTTGAGTTCAAATGCGTGTGTGCACAGGATGTATGTATGTATCATCATTCTGTTCACAATATATAGATTCCTTTCCAACGATTTAAGACAAATTCGATATATTCCATATTAGTCACCAGGTGTCGCATTTTTTTGCGGTCAAATTTTTTTCGCAATCTGATGCTACAAAGTTATAATAGTAATTAGAAATAGCAGACTTTAACAATACTGTACTTAACTTTAAAAAATTCTGAAATAACTATTTTCAGCTTAAACAAAACATTGCTTCATAATTTTAAGATGCTATTAGGATTTTGCTTCGTTTTCTCTAAAACACCTTTTAAACTGTAATCAATAACAGTTAAGTAAACCGGAACAACAACAACAACTAAAACTCCGCCACTGTTCGTAATCTGACAGTGCCAGTCCCAAACCTGGATAAAGGAGGAGGGCGACACTAATCATCTTTGTTATGACACAGCGTCGCTAAACTGAAACTACTACTGTTTACTTAACTCTGCATAGTGCATAGTTTCTTTTCAATCCAGGAATAAGTCTTTGGCCTTTTACTAAAGATTTCTGTGGAGAGGAACATTACTCTTGAGCGCCTGCTAACTGTGGGGTGAAATAGAAATAAACAAGTGAGTTGGTTAGAGGAAGAACTTTTGAAAATCATTGCACTGGCAAAGTTTTAAGTGCTGAAAAATGATTCAACGGAAAAGAACAGTAGAGTGGATTCTATAAATTAATTTATCTCAGTCCCGCCTAATGGTAGATTAAATGTTATCATATGCGTAATTTGTGGGGGTACGAGGGGTACCTGTATCCATAGGCGTAATTTGTGGGGGGTACGAGGGGTACCCGTACCCCCACTTTTTGGACTGGGGGTACTGTACCCCCACTTTTTAAGCAATGCCAATAATATTTTATTATTGTGCCTTCCCAGAGAACGCAGCCTCCGCCAAAAGTATGAAAGTACTTAGATACAGAGGTAAACCGAGAGCCAAAATTAAGGAGAATACTGGCAGGGAATATGTTCAAAATGGTCACCATGCGAAAAGCAAGAGTTGAGAAGAAATTGGTACCCCCCAATTTTTAGACCGAAGTATTGGCACCCCCACTTTTTAGACTAAAGTTACGCCCCTGCCTGTATCCCCACTCTTTGGACTGGGGGTACCGTACCCACACTTTTCTAATAATGCCAATCAGTATTTTATTATTGTGCCTTGCCAGAGATCGCAGTTTCCGCCTTGTTTCGTGTAGGCCTATGCAATGGTTAAAGTGGGGTGGGAACGGCGTTCCCACTGCTCTCGAAATTCTTTGCTTCTTGCATTCCCACTGCTCACGCATGCGCTTCAATAAAACTCTTCTTTGGCGTTCCCATTGCTCACCCAAACCACTTTAACCACTGGGCCTATGTAAGAAATTGGTACCCCCACTTTTTAGACCAAAGTTTCGCCCCCGCGCCAATCACTTTGCGCATTCACCGAATACGCGCTGCAGCTGCAGCTGCAGCATATAAATGTAGGCCTACACGTTTTTATATAGCGACCGTATGGCCTCGATCCTTGTCATTTTTCAATGAATTGATCGGGTGAGATCTTTCACCACCGCTGCCCGTATGAATAGGCGCAACGCCATTTAAGGTCCCCGTGTGCGGACCGTGCTAGCCCGAGATTTAAATCAATGTAATAAGCCAATATCGGGAGTCGAACCGCTATCCGCACGCTCTTTAACACAGAGGCGCATGAAACGCAGCCTATGCTCTAACCAGCGATGCTAACTCGGCCTACATCTCCATTTAAAATGATCATTGGGTCCCGTTATGTTTGTACTCTTTGTGTGTATATATACACATATACATATATAGGACAATCAGTATATTGTATCCATATGTCTGTCATGCCTCCTGACAATATCTTGACCATGTCTTCACCATATCTGGATAATATTATATTGTCCAGATATGGTGAAGACATGGTCAAGATATTGTCAGGAGGCATGACGGACATATGGATAGAATAGATTGTCCAGATATGGCGAAGACATGGTTAAGATACGGTCAGGAGGCATGACAGACATATGGATAGAATATATTGTCCAGATATGGTGAAGACATGGTCAAGATATTGTCAGGAGGCATGACAGACATATGGATAGAATTTATTGTCCAGATATGGTGAAGACATGGTCAAGATATTGTCAGGAGGCATGACAGACGTATGGATAGAATATATTGTCAAGATATGGTGAAGACATGGTTAAGATATGGTCAGCAGGCATGACAGACATATGGATAGAATATATTGTCCAGATATGGTGAAGACATGGTCAAGATATGGTCAGCAGGCATGACAGACATATGGATAGAATATATTGTCCAGATATGGTGAAGACATGGTCAAGATATTGCCAGGAGGCATGACAAACATATGGATAGAATTTATTGTCCAGATATGGTGAAGACATGGTCAAGATATTGTCAGGAGGCATGACGGACATATGGATAGAATATATTGTCCAGATATGGCGAAGACATGGTTAAGATATGGTCAGCAGGCATGACAGACATATGGATAGAATATATTGTCGAGATATGGTGAAGACATGGTCAAGATATGGTCAGCAGGCATAGCAGACATATGGATAGAATATATTGTCCAGATATGGTGAAGACATGGTCAAGATATATATATATATACATGTGTGTATATATATACATATGTGTATATATATATATATATATGGACAATCATTATATTGTATCCATATGTCTGTCATGCCTCCTGACAATATCTTGACCATGTCTTCACCATATCTGGATAATATTATATTGTCCAGATATGGTGAAGACATGGTCAAGATATTGTCAGGAGGCATGACGGACATATGGATAGAATATATTGTCCATATATGGCGAAGACATGGTTAAGATATTGTCAGGAGGCATGACAGACATATGGATGGAATATATTGTCCAGATATGGTGAAGACATGGTCAAGATATTGTCAGGAGGCATGACGGACATATGGATAGAATAGATTGTCCAGATATGGCGAAGACATGGTTAAGATACGGTCAGGAGGCATGACAGACATATGGATAGAATATATTGTCCAGATATGGTGAAGACATGGTCAAGATATTGCCAGGAGGCATGACAGACATATGGATAGAATTTATTGTCCAGATGTGGTGAAGACATGGTCAAGATATTGCCAGGAGGCATGACAGACATATGGATAGAATTTATTGTCCAGATATGGTGAAGACATGGTCAAGATATTGTCAGGAGGCATGACAGACGTATGGATAGAATATATTGTCAAGATATGGTGAAGACATGGTTAAGATATGGTCAGCAGGCATGACAGACATATGGATAGAATATATTGTCGAGATATGGTGAAGACATGGTCAAGATATGGTCAGCAGGCATAGCAGACATATGGATAGAATATATTGTCCAGATATGGTGAAGACATGGTTAAGATATGGTCAGCAGGCATGACAGACATATGGATAGAATATATTGTCCAGATATGGTCAAGACATGGTCAAGATATTGTCAGGAGGTATGACAGACATATGGATAGAATATATTGTCCAGATATGGTGAAGACATGGTTAAGATATGGTCAGCAGGCATGACAGACATATGGATAGAATATATTGTCCAGATATGGTGAAGACATGGTCAAGAGAGAGAGATAGATATATATATATATATATATATATATATATATATATATATATATATATATCGTTCCCGCTACACACACACACATTTATATATGTAGTTATGTATGTACGAATGTATTTATGTACGTATGTATGTATGTACTATGTATGTATGTAAGCCCTACGTATGTATGTTTGCATTCATGTAGGCCCATATGTATGAATGTGTGTCTGCATGTATGTCTGCATGTATGTACGCGCATACATGGATGGCTGTCCAGGAGTATTATCAGTCGGATTTGTGTTATTTTGTCACCGGCAATAGCACACAGGTTCACTAGACCTGATATTCAGATGTTTTCGTGCAATTGTTTGATGTATAACACAATGTAGATTTTATATTGTCTAGATGTAGCATATGCTATATTGCTTTGTCATATGCATGACATATACAGCCCATATGGGCAAAATCGATGTATTTTTTAGATATGTATACCATATAACCATGCTGTTGGGGTTCACATCTCAAAACAGTCAACCATGGAAACAGGATACTGAAATATGCGGACGATAGCTGTCTAATGGTACCTGCATCAAATGAAGATACATTGAAAATGGAGCTAGAACACATAATCGTAATCGTAATCTCCAATTTTCTAAAGCGCCACTGTAAAGCTGAGCGCAAAGCACCAGCTTATTCACGAGCGCTGCGACGTATCCGAGGGGTTGTCCAGAAATCGATGTCCGTTGGTGGTCCGAGTCCGGTTGCCTGAAAGACCAAAGAGAGGCAGAGCAGCTGTTACGGAGGGTTTCGTTGAGGACGAGATAGCTTGGAAGGCAGAGGATCAGATGGATTAGGAAAGGAAATCTTGAAGAGATGAGTTTTCAATTTGGAGTTGAAGCCTGTGGGTTGATGAGTAGAGGAGCCTGAGATAGATGACGATGATTGAGTGCCGGTATTTGTGGAGGAACTGAGAAAATGCGGAATTCGAGAGGAAGTTCGTTCCAGAGTTGAGGTGCAGTGTGGGATATAGATCGGTTGGAGAACTTGAGGCGAGTAGTGACTGGGGGACGGGAGAGAGTGAGATGTGAGGATGAACGGGTAGACCGTGGTGGCTGGATAGTGAAGAGTTCGCGAAGGTATTTTGGCTGGGAGCATTGTAGTGTGTTGTAGGTTAGCGACAAGACTTTGAAGTGGATTCGCTCAGGTATTTTTAGCCAGTGGAGCGATTTAAGAACAGGAGTGATATGGTGACATGGGCAGACAGTTGTGACCTTAAATTAAATCACAATAAGACTTATGAAATAATAATAAGAAGGGCGAGGGGTCGGTTTGAAATGCCTGCAGTTATTCCGGGTGTACAAAGAGTGGACAACCTAAATGTTCTTCGAGTTATGCTAACTGAGACCCTTAGTTTTGCGCAACATATTGGCAGATTATGCACTAAGGCAAGACAACCTTTATATGCTTTGCGCATCATATCAGCTCATGGTCTATCTGGGATAAAACTTTATGATGTTGTTCGAGCTACAACGGTGGCCAGATTACTATACGCGGCACCGGCCTGGTGGGAATTTGCAGGGCAACGAGATAGGAATAAGATACAATCAGTGATAAATAAACTGATTCGCCTGAGATACCTCCCAAGCGACAATCCGACATATGAACAATTAAATAAGCAAGCTGACACCCGGCTGTTTTCCGATGTCTTGGCCTGTCCAGGGCATGTTTTGCATGGGTTTTTACCTTCAAGAAAAAAACTGTATATACCCTTCGGCCAAGAAAACATGACCCGATATTACCCAAAGCTGATAGCTTAATGAGAAAGACTTTCTTAGTTAGGATGTTGTACCAGTGCTTCTGAATCGTTGCATCGATTTCCTTTCGACTGTTTACGAACTATGGCACTTGAATCTCTGCTATTATTATTATTATTATTTCTTGAATTAAACCGGAAATTGTAACTTGTAAACTATTAATTTACATGTAATGTACACCAGAGTGCGTTTTGTCAGCTGGTTAAAATAAAGAATATACTTACTTACTTACTTACATAACAAATAGCTCTACACATTTATACCAGCCAGGTGATTTTCAATGTCTAATGCTCTTTACCTAGTTTTCTGAATATAACATTCTATGTGGCGTTATTTCTTGCTGGGTTACAACTATTGGCTTTATATGTTCGTAAATCGTATAGTGCTCTATTATCTCACACTGGCCTATTCTAATCCAATGACGTTTGCATAGTATCGTTGTCATAATGCATCAAATCTCAATGTATTATATAGGCAGGGTTGAAAACAGAAATTCAGGGCCCTAAACTATCTTTAAGCTTTATGAGAAAATTGTAAAAAAAACAAATTGAAATTAAAAGAGCGTGGGTACGACCGTACGATATTATATTTAGCCTATATATATACGACTTCGATTTTATTCAGTAATATTATATTTGAAAAGGCATAAATCATAAACTTTGTATAACTTATTTTTCATAAGTTGATTGCGCCCCTCGAACAAATTTTAATAGGTGACCCCTTGTCTTCTTTTACTTTCCTCAAAGTGTATTTCTTTTCTTTTGGCTTTGCCCACCGGGAACGCCTCTGAACGCTTCACCGTGCTAGAGGCGATTTATGAATGTTTAAATACAATACAGTAAGCTATACAATACAATACTAGTCCTACTTGGGCCGTATGCCTTATTAGACCATATTAGGGAATGTTATTCGGGATCCCGGAACATTTTTAAATCCCGTAATCCAGGGATTGACAAATGTGGAATCCCGTATTTCCGGGATTACAAAAATTCCGATTTTTGGATTAAAATTACTTGATCCACTGTATAATTCTTCCTTGAGGCTTGGGCAACGGACGTTAATTACGGCAGATAAGCAGCAACGACGGGCACGAGCCCTAGTACAGACTATAGACTGACTCTGGCTGCTTTAATATCAAGGTGCTGCAGGCTGCTGTGCACACCTCCCGCAGCGGTGCTCCGCTGGTCACTTGTCGTTCTCAGACCTGATTCCCGGCCGTGGGATAGCTATCAACTATCAAGATCATACCACTAAGAAACACCCCTCCCCGAGTTAATTAGCTTCCGAGTACAAGCCAGCGGGCCAACCTGCTTGTGGCGAAACCTCGATCAAGTATCAACCGAGCCCTACTGCTGTCAAGTGCCTCTGCCTATGCTCTGAGTCATCAGTACTCGGAGATTCTACTATTGACACTTCAATCTTCTTGCGATAATTTTATCGTAAATAACTCCTAACGAACGTTTAAACTTTTCATTTAAGGTTACAAGTTTATAACACATCGCCACAACGTTCTTAAAACCAACTTCTTTAATACACAACCACGTTTTAGTATTAAATATACATTTATGCTACAGGCGGGAAAATTTTTCATTGCATAAAGTATAATCCCGGTATTGATTCATTTCTAATCCCGGGATTGACAGAATGCTACGGGATTACATTCCCTAGACCATAATTATGTAGGAATTGTGAAACGTGTATGGGAATACTGGTTTATCAGCTTCATGTGACGTTGCTTTTGGGTACACAAGAAATGTATGTCGCACTAAATAAACTTTCAAGCTGATTTAATAAATCCACTACTTTTAACTGGATATTATATGAAACCTTTATCTGACCTTTTAATTTTTGTGTTTTCAGCTACATATATTACGAAAGCGCATCAGTGTGTACCGAATCAGCTGTGCATTTGATGTACGCTGCTAAGAAGTACATGTTGCCCAAGTTAGTGAAAGAATGTAGCAAAATTCTTGATGTAAACAACGTATTACACATTCTGGAGCACAGTTTACGTTTAGATGAACAGCAACTCCAGGTCGACTGTCTTAAACTGATATCCGTGAACGCGATAGCTGTTCTCACTGGAGCTGAGATTGTATCTTCATCTCGACAGGTACTGGAAGCTATAGTTAAAGCGGATACCATTCGAGTAAGCGAGCGAATCATTTATGAAACCGCTGTGAATTGGGCTAAACATCAAATTCAGAGTGCAATGAAGGTAGAACATCCGACTGATCTGCAAATTAGAGATACACTTGGTGACCTTCTGTACAAGATCCGCTTTCCCGTTATGAAAATAACTGAATTTGCTGAAATTAGTGAAGGGAGTAATGTTCTGACAACGGAGGAGAAAGATTCAATCTACTACTTCTTAGCGACAAGAAAGATAGGCTGTCAACTGAAGTTTTCGACTAAGTGGAGAGTCGCCGAGGAAGTCTGGATAGATCGAACAGTGAATTGTTTAGCTACCAATTGGGGTTCAGGATCACATGTTGATGCTATTAATTTTGCTACTGATCACGACATTCTGTTAACTGGCATTGGTTTGTACACAGGGTACAATGGAAACGGATATGATGCTGATGTGGAAATTTTGCAGTCGGTCAACTCTTTATTCAAGAAGAGAGTTACAGTTCCATATTCTGGAGTTACAGACCCATTTAAGATTTTGTTGGACCAACCAATATTGATTCCAGCTGGAGCTATTTTTTCTGTAAAAGCTTTTTCTTATAATAGCATTGGCCATTATGGTAAATTGTGTCAAGCGGTATGCGTCAAAGAAACTGTGACATTTACGTTTTCCAAGAACAAAGAATCTCGATACACTACTGCGACTTTCGGTCAAATTCCACGACTGTATTTCTGTAATTTGTAGAGCTAAGATGGGACTATTTCTAGCCCTACCAAGATGAGTCTAACTAGGGGAAGGAACTAGCTCATTTATAATGAAATGATGGAAATGAACGTGACAACTGATATGACATGATAATTGATTTAATGAAAAAACTGATTTAAAGCTATGTAAACTATGACAACGAACTTATGTTAACTTCGTGATATAAAACTGTAACGACGAACTTACTTTAGAATGCGCAGTAATAAATCTTCCATCAGTCACCACTCGACTCCGAGGCTTCAGTGTATGAGACCCCGAATCCCAAATTCTTCTAATTATGACGAAGCTAAGTCGTCTTATTATCTGATGTCTACGAGATTAACCTGAAGAGTCATTGCTTTACTTGACGAGGGAATCAAGCTACATGAAGAAGGGAACTTCTCGAATAGTATATAAGAGTAATTTATTGGAGGATATAAATTTCAGATACAGATATTTGAAAATATAATAATAAAATGTAAACAGAAACCCATTACAAAACATACAGCAATGAAGTAAACTTCTCATACCGAATTCCATGGAAACAGTCACCAGCCACACAGCGATTCGAGCAGGATATGGTTCCCAGCTCGAAAGTCGCAAATCCCAAGTTTACACAGACTTCCCGCGTGGCTATGGTCAAAAGAATCAACAGTGTCACAAAATTAATCACTATCACTTAATTAATCTTCCTATCTGTGACGAGCTTAAATGGATGTTGTGGGCTCATAGACGCAGGTAGGGCCTACGGTATTATTTATGAGTAGCCTATATCCGAATACAATACAATACAATACAATACAATAGACTTACTTCCAGAAATAATTAACCAGGTGCTTTGCGAGAGGCATGAATAATAATAGAATAATTTCGTCCGATCACATATCTTAGAGGATTTTTAATTCTCTTAGGATTTTAATTATCTGCGCTGAGACACGTTTGCGTAGAAACATATTGTGGAAAATTTCCACAGAGTTATTAAGTCTACACATTTAGGCTGTTAAAATACTGATGACGTAATTTGATTGTTAGCCGTACTTGGTGAACTCGTAGTTGTTAGGCGGACATGGTCCCCCGGACAGTGTCCTAGGACGGTGTCCTACGGACCTGGTCCCCCCGGACAGTGTCCTACGGACCTGGTCCCCCCCGGACAGTGTCCTACGGACATAGTCCCCCCGGACACATAAAGTCTATAAAAGCGTTGGTGTGTTTAAGAGAGTTGGTGTGTTTAAGAGAGTTGGTGTGTTTAAGAGAGTTGGTGTGTTTAAGAGAGTTGGTGTGTTTATGAGTAGTTAATAATCGTAAGGAAAACGCATTGGTGTGCGTACGATTTTAATTAGAACTGATTCAAGCGGCATCTTGAGCGAAGTTAAGAGTTATTGGATAGTGGAGTTTATTAAGAAACATTAGTCGATTGATTGTTTTACGTTCTTCTCTGTCGAGGACAGAAGTTTTGTGGTTTCACACAAGTTCCGTTGTTTTATACGTGAGTGGAATTCTTTTATGATTACTTGAATATCATTTGAAACCACGAGTTGACTTTACGTTTCTCTCAACGGCATTAAGTTTACATTCTTCAGTCATACCAGAAGCTGAATAGATAAGTCCTCTGATAGACCACGGAGGCCGAACCCTAGAAGAAATAAAGAGATCCTTTGTAGCCCCCCTTACTTTGGCCTACTACTCGCATCCTGGTACTTTTGTGAAGAGGTCAGCTGGAGATAGACAAGGGGTGGTTCGCTACAATTTTTGGTACCAGAAGAGTGGGGTAAAGAAACAATTTTTGGTATCACAACACTGGAGTCAAGAAACAATTTGAAGTTTTGAATCGACTGTGAAGAAAGTGTGAATTTCTTGTCCGATGGAAGACGAAGGAAAAACAGTGCATTATACGCTGTTGGACGTCGCCAGTCAGCCAAGGAGCGCATCGACGCCTGCGGTGAAGAAGCGATCGATGGAGGTGCCACCAGACCTGAGCCGCTTCCTTGAAAGTATCGACTTCGACGATTCGAAGCCGGTAAGATCGAGTGACCGAGAGAAACAAGACGAATCGTTGTTAATGTCGAAGTTGTTGGAAAGTGTCGGAGGCCTGCTGAAGTCCAAACCGATGCAGATGAAGCCTGGAAAGTTTGACGGGACCGGGTCCCTCGATTCGTTCTTGGCACAGTTTGAGGTGTGCGCGAGGCATAACCAATGGACGGCCTTGGACAAGACCGACTTTCTACGATGTGCGTTGGAAAAAGCCGCCACTCAGTTACTTTGGGACTTCGGTGCGCGCCAAGATGTGACTTATGAAGAGTTGGTTGATCGACTGCGGCAAAGATACGGGACGGAGGGTCAGGCCGAAACCTTCCGTGCTCAGCTTTACTACCGCCGTCAGCGTCCTGGTGAGAGCCTGAGCGACTTACTCCACGACATTCGCAGACTTGTGGTTCTCGCGTATCCGGTTCCATCCAATGAAACAACACAGATCATTGCCCGAGACTCCTTTCTGGAAGCCATGCGTGATCGTGAGCTTTCGCTGAAAGTTCGCGAAAGAGAGCCGAAGACCTTGGACGAAGCCTATCGGACGGCGCTTCGTCTCGAGGCCTATCAACAATCATCGGATGCGGACGACCGGAGGAAACAACCGAACCGAGTGAGAGGAACACAGGAAACAGATGTCGGCGACCAGATCAAGTCACAGCTTGATCGGTTTCTCGCATCACAACGCGAGGAACAGCGGAAATGGCAAAGAGAAATGGAAGAACGAATCGACAGACAGTTCCGGCAACTGCGGAGCCCAGCGGTGACCGTCGATGATGCCGGGCGAGATGATCGCCCATTGGAGACCAACCAGGGAACTTCACGTCGGGCGGTGACCTGCTACAACTGTGGTCAGGCCGGTCATTTTGCCCGTAACTGCCGTCGTCCTCGTCGAGCTTCCAATCGGCCGCCAGTAGCTGCGACGGCCGGAGCAGCGACGACTGCGCCAGAGGAAGACGTTGTCGCCAATCACACGACTCGCCCGAGATTTCCGAATAGAGCGAGCAACAATGCCGTTTACATCCGTGGAACAATCAACGGACGACCGCAGACATGCTTAATCGACACTGGATCAGAAGTAAGCTTGGTGCCTTCTTCCATTGTCGTGGGGTTAGACTTAAGTCCCTGTACCCGGTTCTTGATGGCTGCAAATGGGTCTGGTATACGGGTCTTTGGAGAAATAAAATTACCGATTCAGATTAGAGAGGGATTCGAAATTTTGACTACTTTTCTGGTCTCTGATCAAGTTTCTGAACTTATGTTAGGGATGGATTGGTTGAGGGAACACCGATGTCGGTTAGGTTTTTGTGCCGGTGCTTTGTTCGTCGGTCGTCGGCGTATTTCCCTTGTGCGGGGCAACGGGTCCATGTGGTGTCGGCGCGTGATCGTCGCTGAGGAGGTTGTGGTGTCCCCTAAGTGTCAGAGTGATGTATTGGTGAAAACTCAGTATGGGGATTTGACCACTAGATCGCCGGCATGGATGACGGAGGCCGCAGAGATCCAGCCAGGGGTTCATTTGGCCCGAGTGGTAGTCGGTGATAGTGCAGATACGGTTCAAGTGAGAATAGTAAATTTGAACGAGAGCCCAGTAAAGCTAGCCAGAGATCAAGTTTTGGGAGGTTTGCATCCCGTAGAGGTTGAGCATAGTGGAACTGGTGAGAAGAGACGGAGCCCAGCTGATGATGCTTTTCCTGTAGATTCTTTATTGCAAGATCTTCCGGAAGAGGTAAGGTCGGAAGATCGGGTGCAGCTAAAAGAATTGCTGTTAGAATATCGGGATATCTTTTCGGTAACCGATAAGGATCTTGGTAGGACCACGATCGTTACTCATAGGATTGATACGGGAGATGCACAGCCGGTGCGGCAACCTTTAAGGAACATTTGGACAGTATGTTGGCGGCTGGGACGATCGAACCTGCTGCTAGTGAGTGGGCAGCTAATGTGGTATTGGCCCGTAAGAGGGACGGAACTTTACGGTTCTGTATCGATTATAGGCAGTTGAACGATAGGACCAAGAAGGATTCGTATCCGCTCCCACGAATTGACGAATGCCTGGACTCCCTATCGGGCGGGTGTTGGTTTAGCACCCTTGACTTGCGTAGTGGCTATCATCAGGTGGCCTTAGACCCAAAAGATTCGGACAAGACGGCGTTCGTCACGCGCCGGGGCATTTTTCGATGGAAAGTAATGCCGTTCGGTCTCTGTAATGCGCCGGCCAGCTTTCAGAGGCTAATGGATATTGTCCTTTCCGGTCTTAACTTTGAGATTTGTCTTGTTTATCTGGACGATGTTATCATTTTTGGAAATTCCGTGGGACAGCATCTAGATCGGTTAAGGCAAGTGTTCCAGCGATTGCGGGGAGCCAATCTCAAACTTAAACCAAGTAAATGTCGGTTGCTGCGTCGGGAAGTTAGCTTCCTTGGACATATCATCACTTCCGACGGAGTGGCCATGGACCCGTCCAAGATTAGAGATGTCGTAGAGTGGCCTGTTCCCCAGCGACTAAAGGACGTACGAGCATTTGTAGGATTGTGCTCGTATTATCGACGCTTTATTCGGGAGTTTTCAATGGTAGCAGCTCCGCTGTTTGCCCTGACCAAGAAAGGAAGAACATTTGATTGGGATTTGGCTTGCCAGGAAGCGTTTGATCGGTTGAAGACTGCTTTAACAACCGCACCCGTCTTAGCTTTGCCGAAGGATGAGGGAGAGTATGTATTGGACTGTGATGCTTGCGACTTAGGCATTGGAGCAGTATTATCCCAGCGAACGGAAGGTGAGGAAAAGGTAATTGCCTACGGCAGCCGCCTCTTATCCACAGAAGAGCGTAACTACTGTGTAACTCGGAAAGAATTATTGGCCATTGTATATTTTACGAAGTTGTACCGCCAGTATCTGTTAGGCCATCCCTTCGTGTTGAGGACGGATCATGCTGCCCTCCAGTGGTTGCAACGAACCCCTGAACCAATTGGACAGCAAGGACGATGGCTAGAACGGCTAGCCGAGTTCGAGTTTCAAGTGATACATCGGCCGGGCCGAAAGCACGGGAATGCAGACGCGCTTTCCCGAAGACTGTGTCGCCAATGCGGTAGTGAAGATTGGAGTGAGGTAGCAGCGGTAACGGAAGTAACGGAACCGGCCGAAGAGAATGAAGAAATTGACCCACCCGAGTCCCTAGAGAAGTTACAATGCGCAGACCCGGATCTCGCGTCGGTGAGGTCGTGGCTGGAAGAAGGCGGGCAGGTTCCTGATTTGGTTAACATCTTATATGAGAACGCGGCCGTGAAAACGTATTGGCATCAGCGGGAACAATTAGGGTTACGCGAAGGAGTATTGTACCGACGATCGGCCGATAACATAGAGCAGCTAGTGGTTCCTAAGTCACAACGGGAGGAATTTCTTAAGTTAGCCCATACTGGAATCACAGGGGGTCACCTGGGTGTCAGACGTACGAGGTGGCAGGTGAGACGCCGAGCCTATTGGGTGGGTTGGTCCAAAGAAGTTAAACGTTTTTGTCAACGCTGTCCGCAATGTGCGCAGTACCACCGGGGACAACCTCCTCGGCAGGGCCCGCTACAGCCGTTGCCCTGTGGAGAACCCTGGGAACGACTTAGCCTAGATATCACTGGACCACACCCGAGAAGCCGACGTGGCCACATATATATTCTAACGGTGATGGACAACTTCACGAAGTTTGTCGAAGCGATTCCGTTAGCGAATCAAGAAGCTACTTCGGTAGCTAGGGCTTTGGTTGAAAACGTGATTGTCCGGTACGGAGCCCCGTTGCAAATATTGACAGATCAGGGAACCAATTTTGATGGAAATTTGTTCCGGGAACTTTGTAGATTACTGGGTATTGATAAGGTCCGAACATCTAGTTATCACCCTAGTGGGAATGGGATGATAGAGCGCTTTCATAGAACAATGAACCAAATGATAGGGAAAGTAACATGCAGCCATCAACGGGATTTGGACGAAGTACTGCCCCATGTCCTCGCCGCCTACCGGGCGTCGCTGCATGAGACGACTGGGTTCAGCCCGAATTTCCTCCAGTTCGGTCGTGAAGTGCGCGCACCTATCGATCTCGTCTACGGTCGGCCTTCGGATGCCGATCGTACTGCCGACACTTATGTGGACTACGTTCGAGACATGGCCGAGCGTATGGAGTCCGCGTATCGACTTACGCGTGAGCATCTGAAAGTCGCGGCGGAACGACGCCGACGGACCTACGACTTACGAGTACGGCCTGCGGAGTTCAAGATCAATGACAAAGTTTACTACTTTTATCCGCGTCGCTATCAAGGACGGAGCCCGAAGTGGTCCCGGATGTACACTGGTCCGTTCACCATCGTAGAACGACGCGGAATCGTGAACTATTTAATCCGAAAGTCGGCGAATTCCAAACCGTTTGTGGTTCACGTAGACAAACTAAAGCCATGCTGGAGTTCTGAGATGCCGAACGATACGGACGAAACTACGGAACGATTGCCGGACAACGATCAAGCCGACGTTCGTCCGCGACGGAATATCCGTCGACCTGCTCGTTTCGCGCAATAGTTTGCGTGAAGGGATTCGGAGCTGGGACTCCGAGGTTCCCTAGTGGAAGAGGATGCATGACGTTTAGTGAAACGCTTGTTTTGGTTGTTGCAGGTCGAAGAGAGAGTCAGATCATGTACGCTCTTCGCGGGAGAAGTTTCGCCTTACCGGACGGCAAGAAGTTAGTCGTCGCACCGGAAAGAGAAATCGGTGGTCAAACTGGTGGACAGTCAAACTCTGCCATCGTTAGGAGATCTCTTGCTGGGAACATAGGAGTTCGTGTTGACTGGGGCGCTTATCGCTGGACACCTTGGTTGTTTTCCGGACAATCCAGTGTTCAACTTCAGCCTGCGACGGCGTTGTCCTCTTCGAGCTCACTTTTCCCTCCGGTTGATGTTTCGGTGGATGGAACGGATGGACTAGCTGACATTGGGAAAATGATTCGAAAGTACAAGAAGAAACCTCCAGCGTCTTACCTCTGTCACCTGTGCTTCTGTCCTGGGCATTTTAAACAAGACTGTGTCCTGGCCCGTGCACATGAAGAAGGATTGACACCTTACCAGGGCACCAAAAGATGCTTTGGTGAATTTCGGTGTCCAAAGTGCAAAAGAAGCTGGATGTCTGGCAACAGTTGGGCAAACATGGGGCAATTGTGCCTCAAGTGCATGATTAACGTTTACCCTAGTCGTCAGCGCACTCTGGAGAAGCGCCTGTATAGTGAAGAGGCTAGAGAAAAGATCCACCCGCGGCATTTATGTGAAAAATGTTTGAAAAGTGGCTCCTCATGTTGATTGAAATGTGGTCGAATGATTGAGTGACAGGCTATATAAACCTCTTGGTGATCTAATGTAGGCCTGTAGAACTATTGGTAGTTTAAGAGATGGAGAATTTTGAATGAAGAATTAATGTTTTAGAGGTATATGTTTTCGAAAATGCAGAACATATTAGTTAATTCTTTAACTTATGCGATTAGTTTGTGTGGACGGATTAAATTGAATGAGCGTTAACTATGTAGCGTCATTGGGCGGGTGGATTTTCATGCCTTAGTTACGACCTTGTTTTAAGCGACGTTCAGTTAAAACGCTAAGAACCGGTTATATTTCTGCATATTGTTCGGATTAACGGTTTGATCGGTTAGTTTTAGTTTCCCCATGATAAATTGCTTGGAATGTGTTGTGTTCAGAAAGTTAAGGAAAATACTAGTGAATTAATCGAAAAGAAACCGTAGTTAGAGCCCTTTTCCTACAGTTGAAATAACTGTGGAAATGACGTCACAATAGTGAACCGTTAATTTGCTAATACGGCAAATAGGTGTTGCCAAGCTAATTTCTGCATAAATTGTTATAAAAGTACCAAGCCAATTTTTGTTTGGTAGTAACGCTGCTTAATGTTAAATTGTTGTTAGAAACTGGAAAGATGCCTCCAATGAAAATGAGGAAATGCGATGCGTGCGCCACGTTTTTTTTTGGCGTGGACCCAGGGCGGTCTTTGCGGCGTCACCGACTCCGGTGTCACACTAGCCAAAGTTGTCGTGTAGTGGAGACTGTGGCCGTTCCAGACCTGTTTGATGAGGCGGACGTCCGTGAAGGGTTGGTAGCCGTGCAGTCTAATCTCCCTGTGGAAGGTTTTCTTCCTCCCTTCCCTTCCGTTGTGCTTAAGGAAAATAAAGATGGAATTCCTTTGGACTTGCATGAAGTTATACCGAGTTTGCTGGTGGATTCAATACTGCCATTAGGAGGTGATGAGCAACCAAACCTGCCTTCTGAAGCCATACCTTTGAGCATACCTGATACCCCGGCTTCCCCGGAGGTTGATTTGTCTTCCTTGGAAGATTTCTGGTTTAATGAGTTGCTCGGAGGTGAGCGTGAGGTCCTTTCCGAAGTTCTGACCGAGGAAGAGTCCAGTGAGAGTCTGCCAGTGTCGCAAAATCGGCGACCCTCGCCGATTCTGGATATCATCACGATCGATTCAAGTCCTGAAGCCATTCTGATAGAGTCCAGCGAAGAGAGTGTACTGGAAGAATAAGTACAGAACTGTGAAGTCAAGAGTGGGATTGAATCATGTTCGAACAGGCCTGTTCCTTTTAAAAAAAAGGGGACTGTTACGTTAAGATTTTCTTTATTGATCGTTGTGTCTACATAAGTTGAATCATGTCCAAACTGGGCTGTTATTTTCTGTGATTGATTGATTATTATGGTTAAACTCAAAGCAGTGGACGATTGCTTTTAAGTTCTGGATGATTGTAGTTGCATTGTCATTGAACTGTTGCATTTATTATAGAGTAGAATAAGTCATTTGGTGTTGATTTAGGAATGGGGACATTCCACTTGAACTTTGGGGAAAGTGTGGAAAATTTCCACAGAGTTATTAAGTCTACACATTTAGGCTGTTAAAATACTGATGACGTAATTTGATTGTTAGCCGTACTTGGTGAACTCGTAGTTGTTAGGCGGACATGGTCCCCCGGACAGTGTCCTAGGACGGTGTCCTACGGACCTGGTCCCCCCGGACAGTGTCCTACGGACCTGTTCCCCCCGGACAGTGTCCTACGGACATAGTCCCCCCGGACACATAAAGTCTATAAAAGCGTTGGTGTGTTTAAGAGAGTTGGTGTGTTTAAGAGAGTTGGTGTGTTTAAGAGAGTTGGTGTGTTTAAGAGAGTTGGTGTGTTTAAGAGAGTTGGTGTGTATATGAGTAGTTAATAATCGTAAGGAAAACGCATTGGTGTGCGTACGATTTTAATTAGAACTGATTCAAGCGGCATCTTGAGCGAAGTTAAGAGTTATTGGATAGTGGAGTTTATTAAGAAACATTAGTCGATTGATTGTTTTACGTTCTTCTCTGTCGAGGACAGAAGTTTTGTGGTTTCACACAAGTTCCGTTGTTTTATACGTGAGTGGAATTCTTTTATGATTACTTGAATATCATTTGAAACCACGAGTTGACTTTACGTTTCTCTCAACGGCATTAAGTTCACATTCTTCAGTCATACCAGAAGCTGAATAGATAAGTCCTCTGATAGACCACGGAGGCCGAACCCTAGAAGAAATAAAGAGATCCTTTGTAGCCCCCCTTACTTTGGCCTACTACTCGCATCCTGGTACTTTTGTGAAGAGGTCAGCTGGAGATAGACAAGGGGTGGTTCGCTACAATATGACCAGAACAACAATGTTACAGTCAGGACATAGTGGGCCCAACGGGGTGAATGGACACCAGGGTGAGATAGACCTCCGACCCAAAACTCAACAAAACGTTCATTTCTTAGTGTCATCTCACCTCGTAACTGAGGTAATTTGGAAATTGTTTATCGACTGGTTATTTAAATATACGCAGTCTGGAACCAGCCAACCCAAAGAGGCGTGGCCTATCGATGATCGACAGTTGTAGAAGGGACAGTGTGCTTTGACTAAAGTGAAATAAGAAACTTAATTACAAGGCTAAGGAAACTGTGTCGACGGTAAATATTCATTGCCTATGAATAGTAAGCTTATTTCGTTTAAAGATTTATATATAAGCTTGCTATTTAACACATTAAAACACATTATTTTCACATACTGTGCCACCGCCTGTGATTCCAAAGGGTAGGGATATCTTCCGTCTTACCCCTACATGAAAGTTTATCACACAATAATTATGTTTCACAGCAGATAACTCTAATTCTCAGGACACTCATTGTGGTTAGTCGAGGCTAACTAGACCTTCCTGTGATTAGTTTCTTAGTCGCGGCCATTGAATTAATTTAATTAGTAAACTTCTATTGCGCTGGTGTCTAATGCACAAGGCATCAACCGATGGCACACCAGAACCAAGTCGTAATCAGGTCGATATCCAGAAGGTCAGTCCGTAAGACAGAGAGGCAGCCTATGGTGGATAAGCAATTTGAAAGAGGTAAGTTTTAAGTTGGGCACGAAATGACAGAAGCGATTGAGCAGAGCGCACGGACACAGGAAGAGAGTTCCAAAAACTAGGTCCAGCAACTGAAAAAGCTTGTTCACCAAGAACAGTTCTGGATTTAGGCATGACAAGACAAAGATAATCAGATGCCCGTGTTGAATAACGATAAGTCTGGGGAGTAAGAACTGATTTTAAGTATTGTGGCTGGCCAGAATTTAGAGTTCTATAAACGATGAGCCCCAATTTGAACCTAATTCTTTGCTGAATAGGAAGCCAATGCGAGGATTTAAGCACAGGGGTAATATGTTCGTATTTTGATGTATTAGTTATGGCTCTAGCCAAAGAGTTCTGCACTCTCTGCAGCTTCAGGATGTTTGCCCTAGTGATACCAGTAAGAAGCGAGTTACAGTAATCTAAGCGACTGGAAACCAATGCATTTGTCAGAGATATCCTTGCAGACATGGGCACATAACGCCTAATTCTGCGAATATCACGAATGAACATATATGATGCCTTACAAATACTGTTAACATGGCTGGTGAGAGACATGGTAGAATTGAAAATAACGCCTAAGTTACGAGCATTATCAGCCAGCTCAACAACTGAGTCACCAAGTTTCAATGACTTAAGCTGATCAAATTTTTTAAGTTGCTGCGAAGTGCCAAATAGCAGAAATTCAGTCTTTGATGAGTTAAGGAGCAGTTTATTGGCCGCCATCCAAGACTGTACCTCATCAAAGACAGCAGACAACAGCTGCACAGATGAATCACATGACAGACTGTCAAATGAAATGTAGATTTGAGTATCATCAGCATATAAATGATATCCCGGTGAATGATTACCCAGCAATGTTCCTAATGGTGTGGTGTATAATGTAAACAAAAGAGGACCAAGCACAGAACCCTGTGGAACACCCCATGCCAACAAAGTACTACCTGAATAATTACCATTTAAATAAATATTTTAATTAATCTCGAAATGTTAATGATCTATATTGAAGTTGTCAATACATCTCGTAGCTGGACGTCATTTTCCAAGAATCAGTTATGCGCTAGTTAGTGCCTACTTATGCTGGATTTCATACACACTAAAAGAAGCCTAGCTGGCTAGATGAAATGCAATCGACTGAAGCTCAATTCCTCGAAGTCAGTATTTCTCTTTGCTCAGCCTCACGTAGGGTGGACAAATAGAACGCAACTCTTTCACCTTTGATACGGATGCTGTTGAGCCAAAGAACGAGGTTCCCGTTGTCGGTCGTTTCATTACAAAACCCTATAAATGACGTCACATATCACAGGATTTGCGGGGACTAGCTTTGCGATCCTGAGACTGCTGAGGTATGTGTTTATCGGTCTATCAAACAGGATGTGACTCGCCATCACGTGCACAGTCTATTATTGAGCTGATTCGATTATTCTGCAATGTCGCATTTGCTGGCTTGGCACAGCGCAATGCGTATAATTATTCTTCAGACGATCATCGACGCTGCTGCTCGTCTGGCAGTTCTCTTGAAACAGTTCGACCACATTACAACCGTGATGCAAGGTCAGCTTCAGTGACTGAGGGTAGGCGAGCGCCTGAAGTTCACTCTCTGCCTTCTTGTGTACAAATACCAGAACAACTCCAAAGACAGCATCCGGCAACTATCGGACGAACTTAAATTGCGGTTTAGATCATCATAGAAGAGGAAAAAGCAATCCCTTATACTTCTGTCACTAACAGCTGTGTATTAGTGGTCGAGGGGTTGAACCCATATAGTCACTCTTCCTCTTACCTCCTCTGCTAAGTTATTGAAAAAACGTCGGGGTCAGGCACAGTGGTGGCCCCAGGGGTGGACTAGGGGGTGCTTAGCCCCCCCCCCCCAAACTGTGGCTCAGCTCCCCCAAACAAAACGCTGGAAATCTCTGAAGCTTTGCAATGCTTACATATACACAGTAGGCTCAATAGCAAATGCCATTTCCCTAACAATTCTAACAGAATCTGATGCACCTGTAACGTAGCTAGGTAGCCCGCTGTGTATAACATGATGACTAACAGAGCCCACATCCATCATCCAGATTGTACAAGCTATAGTATAGCCATCGCTATGTATGAACAGGGGTGGGCTAGGGGGTGCTAAACTTCTGCTGCCGTTTGACACATGACCTTGTATAGCAGAAAATTCCTCGTTTCCCGCCCATCCGTCACTCTGCTCTCGAGGAAGCTGGCCTCTGCACCATATGCCTCATTCGTCCCGCTCTCCCCCCACTCTCTCTCCGCATCTCTCTCCGTTTCTGTCTCCGTATCTCTCTCTCTCTCTCTCTCTCTCTCTCTCTCTCTCTCTCTCTCTCTCTCTCTCTCTCTCTCTCTCTCTCTCTCTCTCTCTCTCTCTCATCTCTATCTGCATCTAGTATACCACTACACATGTGCAGCCACGCACACAAGGCCAATACAGACCAACGGTTTAATACCAAGACAAAAGTCTCAAGACCGATAGCAAGACCAAGTCACTCTGTTCGATACCCATTACCGACGAGCCATGGCTTCTACTTCTAATATATCTTCGAAGAAGGCTTCCATCAAACGTCTCAGACAGTCATTGTTAAGTTATTTCAGTTCCAGCACAAAAAGAATAAATCGGGTATGTACAGTAAATCTCAATTATTTTGGGGGCACGTGCTACGGCTTCCCCCAGAGTCTAAGCCTATGGTTGCATATGTTATATAGGCCCTATGTATTTGTAATTCGACGTTTGTTAGTTAACTAACACAGCAAGATATTTATTTAACTAAAATATGTAGTTATCTCAATAAAATACAACAATAAAAGGACCTCAATAAAATACAACATGAAGACAAATATCGGAAAGACAAAGATTATGAGGATAAGTGCAGGGAAGGAGCTAGTGATAGAAATGAAAATAACAATAAATGGAGAGGAGGTGGAATAGGTCAAGAGCTTCTGCTACTTGGGAAGTGTGATAACAACAGATGCAAGATGCCATAGTGATATTAAACGAAGGATATATCGATAGTATTGGGAAAAGACGCATTCACGAAAAGAGGAGAGTTGATGAGAGGAGGCCTGAGCAAAGACCTAAAGAAGAGACTTGTCAAGACACTGGTATGGAGTGTGGTACTGTATGGGTCGGAGTCGTGGACCATCAGGAAAGAGGATATCAAGAGATTGGAGGCCTTTGAGATATGGATATGGAGAAGAATGGAAAAGGTGAGCTAGACGGAGCGAATGATAAATGAAGAGGTGTTGCAAAGAGTAGAAGAAAAAAGATCACTGATGACAACGTTAAGAGAAAGACAAAAGAACTGGATTGGACACATATTAAGAGGAGACTCCCTCTTGAGAGAAATCATAGAGGGGATATTGGAGGGAAGGACCTCAATAAAGGAGAGGAAGACCGCGACAGATGATGCTGGGATGGATGATGACCGAAGGATACAGCGGACTGAAGAGAAAAGCACAGCGAAGAGAGGAATGGCGTCATTAGAAGTGGAAACCTGCCGAAGGGCAGAGAACTTAAAGAAGAAAGAAAGACGTAGTTATCTGGCTATTTAGTCTTGTGTATGTAAGACATATAATATTATGTAGAGAATATTTTCTTACCCCTCAATAAAATCCCATATCCTGTAATTCAATCATTGCTAAATTCCAACTACCCAACTGTGAATAAACAGTGTTCCAAAACTTTTATTCATTTTGCAACAATGAGACCTGCGTGAATTCACCGGCAGCCTGCCACTAAATTTGTGAATTTGTGCAGTTATGTTCATTACCTTTAACGAAGGTAGCAAATAAAAACTCATTACTTACCCTCTATCCCCCTCTCATTCATTGCCAAAGAAAAAAGGCAAAAAAATTTCCTGCCAAAATCTGTGCCTCCAAAGCTATGTAGGGCCTACAGACAGTGGCGTCACTAACGGGTGCGGGGGTGCGGGTCGCACCAGCTGACACCTTCCGAGGGAGTGACACCAAAATAACAAAAAGACTGTCTAAATATTGTGTGCAGAGTTTCAGAAAAAATTATTATTTTAAAATTAACAATAACAGATAAAAACAAAAACACTTTTTGTAAACCCAGCTTAGGCCTACATGTAGGCTACTGTATCTAGCTGGTATTCCTGCGTTTTGCATCACTGTCCACATTCCATCATGCCATATACTGTCGAATGTTTCTTTTAAGTCTATGAAGTTGATGAAGACTTTCTGGTTGTGTTCTATGCTTTTTTCAGTATCTGTCTCATTGTGAATAGTTGATCAATTGTGCTTCTTCCTGGTCTGAACCCGGCTTGCTCTTCTCCAAGTGCTCTCTCAACATACTGCTTCATTCTGTCTTGTATCATTTTGGTGAAGACTTTTCCTGCAATGCTCTGTAAGCTAATGCTTGTGTAATTTTTTCAGTCGTGTGGATCTCCTTTTCTTTTGTATTTAGGGACGATTGTCGATTTTGCCCAGTCGTCTGGTATTTCTTCCTCTTGTTGAATCTTTGTAACAACGGTATGCATAGCGTTAACAACTGTTTCTCCTCCTCCTTGAGGTAGTCCCGTAGTGATTCCATCCATGCCATGTTTTTTCACTGGATGTGCATCTCGAACCTGAAAACTTTTTCCGGGGATCCCCGCTTCAATTAAAGGGGTGCCGCTTCGCGGCAGGGGTGGGTTGCAGGAGAAAGGGAAAGTACTAGGGAGGGTCCGAAGGGATGGAGGAAAGGGAAAGGAAGGGGGACGAAGAGGGGCAGGTATAGAAGGGAGAGATAGAGGGAGAGAGGAGAGAAGTACAGGGAGGGTCAGGGGAAAAAGGACGGAGAAAAGGGTAGAGGCAGAGGAGGAAGGGAGAAATGGAAGAGCTTAGGGCTTCACCCCCCAAACCTGAAATCCTGGCGCCGCCACTGGTTAGGCATTGACCCTAAAGCAGTTTCTCGTGTACATTGTACAACCTATTAACAACACCAGAGTTTGACCTGCTTTTGTCTACTGTGAAAATCTATAAACTTCTCGACCCTCAGCTCATTTTTTACAACTAAAACACTGCAAATGAATCTCTAATCTACCGACTTACAGGCGACGAATGTCTATTCTACGTACATCTGACGCAATGAAGAATTAGCCGGACGTGCGTCATCTTCTACCAATGAGGGACATCGTCAACTTCTACCAATGAGGGACAGCGTCATCCTCTTCCAATAAGTGACAGCGTCATCGTCTACCAATGAGGGACAGCGTTATCGTCTACCAGTGAGGGACGGCGTCATCATCCACCAGTGAGGGACAGCGTCATCTTCTACCAATGAGGGACAGCGTCATTTTCTACCAATGAGGGATAGGGTCATTTTCTACCAATGAGTGACAGCGCCATCTTCTACCAATGAGGGACAGCGTCATCTTCTACCAATGAGGGACAGCGTCATCCTCTTCCAATAAGTGACAGCGTCATCGTCTACCAATGAGGGACAGCGTTATTGTCTACCAGTGAGGGACGGCGTCATCATCCACCAGTGAGGGACAGCGTCGACTTCTACCAATGAGTGACAGCGTCATCTTCTACCAATGAGGGACAGCGTCATCTTCTACCAATGAGGGACAGCGTCATCCTCTTCCAATAAGTGACAGCGTCATCGTCTACCAATAAGTGACAGCGTTATCGTCTACCAGTGAGGGACGGCGTCATCATCCACCAGTGAGGGACAGCGTCATCATCCACCAGTGAGGGACAGCGTCATCTTCTACCAATGAGGTACAGCGTCGTCGTGTGTTGCGAGCGCTGTCATCAGATTCTGTCATCGCTCCGCCCTGTCAACGCAACTTGGTGCAGAGACTGAACATCCATTCATCTGTCATCTGTCGAAGGAAACCCGTTGGTCGTGTCTGAGAGGGTCAACCAATGGTGGTTCTTACTCTTTAGTTTGCATTGTTTTGCTAACTGATGCAATAGTCTCGTTCTTAACCCTTTGGAGGTGAGGTGGGGTATGACACACCCCATATAGCTATTCGACGTTGCGTTTTCTACAGAAAACGTGGAACCAGGTTGAATTATTTGTGTCTACCTTAGGGGTCATCCACATATTACGTACGCAATGAGGGGGGGTGGTCGGATTTAGGCGATTTTGCGTACGGGTGCGAACGGGGGGGGGACAAAATGTGTACGTACGAAAAATAAATTTTTAATTATGACTTCCACATTAGCCTATTTATAACTCTGTATTGTCCTATAGTCGTCCGATGGCATTTTATTACATTATATAAAAGCCATGTGCAGTTATTCTGTAGGGCCTACTGTGAATGAAACACCTATAATTTGTCTATATTGGCCCTCACTCATCCTTCAATCTGGCCTAAAGTGCAGACAGTCGGGCTGCCTGGAGCTGTCGAGACACTTTCTGCAGCAGGTCTTCGGGGGATGGGGGGGGGGTAAGCGTCAAGCGTACATACGCAGGGGGTGTGGAAGAAAGTACGCTTGCGAACAGGGGGAGGGGTCCAATTTTCCCGGATTTTTGCGTACGTAATATATGGATGACCCCTTAGTAAATGTGAAGCATGAACACTTTAAGACAGTATCAGTATACTATTGAACGCACAATGTTTTAATTTTGTTGCATATTAAAAAGAAATTATAAATTTTCGTATATATTTTGATTTTATTGAATTAAAAAAAGTAACGGCGCAGTTTCCAAAAATTAAATGGGCGATAATATAAGAAATCGCAGCATATAATTTTGCATGGATGCAAAATTGATGCATAATTATGGGCATTATTCGTGCATTTGGTAATGTTTTGAATAAACACAAAAAATGCACGTGCTAAGTAGATATTACACTGCTAAGAGACATCATGGAGGGAAGGATGGAGGGGAGAAAGACGCGAGGAAGACCGAGGGCAATGCTGCTAGACTGGATGATGACAAAAGAAGAAGGATACAGTGGACTGAAGAGAAGAGCACAAGACAGAGAACGATGGCGTCATTGGTCATACGAACCTGCCGGTGGGCAGAGAACATAAAGAAGAAGAAGTAGATATTACATAG
Source organism: Allolobophora icterica (assembly GCA_963556255.1). Taxonomy (NCBI): domain Eukaryota; kingdom Metazoa; phylum Annelida; class Clitellata; order Crassiclitellata; family Lumbricidae; genus Allolobophora; species Allolobophora icterica. The sequence continues at coordinate 10,828,848 of OY744610.1, forward strand.
TTAGGCCTATTAGTTCATCTGTTGGCCATTTCAAAAATGGTGGAAAACAGTTATTTATTCATGATAGTCACCAGCTTTGCTGATAATTGGCTATAAAATTATAGTTTAGCTCACAACTAATGTTACGTAGTTGATATCGCGATTGCAAGTGAAACAATGTATTGGGGTATATCATACCCCACCTCACCACAAACGTTCCAATGTTTCACCTCACTTCCAAAGGGTTAATGACATTTAACCCCAAATCGGATAACGAGCGCCTCCGATTTGTTTTGTCGCTACGATCGCTGCCGAGCAACACACTGAGCAAAACCTGTGTAACGATTTTGTCACTAATTAATGCAATCTTACATCAGCACAATGATATATCAAGAGTTTCATATTTTGTATTTTTTGTATTAGTTATGGCTCTAGTGAAAGAGTTCTCAACTCTTCAGCGTCAGCATAATAATTATGTGATTTTTCGATACCAGTAAAAAGCGAGTTACTGATATCTAGGCGACTGGAAAACAATGCGTTTGCTATAGATATCCTCGAAGACATAGGCCTACATTTGGCAGATATCACTGATGTCCAGGTGTTATGTGGCATAAGTTAGAACCTTTTTGCACTTGCAATGAATAAGATCGGAACAGATCTTTCAAACTTCAGGAATTGTGATCCACACAGTTAGCCTACTCACTTTTCAATGTCACTAACTCAACCACATTGACACGAAGCGGGCATAAAGTGGGTTATTCAGAGTGTCCTTTAAAATGAGCTGATTCGTTTCACAGGATACACTGAGTTTTCATTTGATGATTTGGGATACAGACCTAGCTAAGAATTTCATTTGCGATATTATTACTCTATGCCAATTTATTTTATGCCAACAAGCTTCGTTTCTTATTAAAGTTCCAGCCATGCCATCACCTTCATCTAGTTCAGACAATGACAGGATAGCTAGCCAATTTCTTTCAAGACATGCAATTCACCAGACTATGTTATGCAACCAACACAAACATCCATCCTCTTCGAATTTGTAGGAATAAGTTACTTTTTAGAGGATATACTTTGACAAAATATGCATTCCGTCCAAACAAAACACCTCAGCCATTAGGCCTACCACACGGTATATCCTTCTCTCGGTGCCTAAACGCGAGGGACTGGATCTGGCTGACCCTAATAATTATTTTAGATCGATAGCTAATGTGTCCTTTTTCTCTAAAGTTATCGAAAAGCTTACTGCCCACCTTGATAGGATTGACCTTTAACGAACTTACCAGGCAGGTTTTCGGAAAGGTCACTCTACGGAGACTTGTTAGTACGCCTCCTCTCGGACATTTATGGGGCCATTGATAAGTCACAGGTTACATCAAGGACCGCTCTTGCATCGTGGCCTGTGGGTCTGCTAGGTCACCCTGGTTCCTGCTCCGTTTGGCCTGCCACAGGGCTATGTTCTGGGTCCCAAGTAATACATACTCTATGCTGCCAACCGTAGTCCCCTCTTTGGGGCCATCCATATAGTACGTCCGGGTGGAGGGGATGGGTTAACGCAAATGCATGTGCTTGCGTATCCTTGCGTATGGGGACGGGGGTCTACTGATAATGTACGTACGCATAGGAAACGTGGGTGGGGGGGGGCTAAAACCTATAATTTGTCTATATTGGCCTTCAAATTGATTGCCCTTCAAGTGAGCCAGAGTTGGTCTTTTCAGCTATCAGGAACTACCAGAGGAAGTAGGACTGTAAGAGAGGTGTCACTTGTATGCCACCTTAGGATCCTTACCTCTGAACGCTATTATTAAACTATCACACAGCTCAGCAGTGAGTCCATCCTTCAATCTGGCCTATAGTGCAGACAGCCACTGCCTGGACCTGCCGTACTGACACATTCTGCAGCTGGTTGCGTCAAGCGTACGTACCCAGGTGAGGGTGAAAAAAAGTACGTGTGCGTATGGGGAGGGGTCCAATATTCCCGGATTTTTTAGTACGTACTATATGGATGGCCCCTTTGCGGCCAGTGCAGTCTTAAGCTAGTCCCACGGTTCGAGGGATTAACTGGGTCGTGGGGATTTTGGAGGCCTGGATGTCCTCAAACCGCCTACGGTTAAACGCGGCAAAAAAACAGTACCTCTGGTTTGATACGCACCAACAGCTTGCACAAATTAACCCAGTGGCTCTGGCACTTGAATTGCCCTGGGTTTCCTTTGCCTTCTCAGTACGGGATCTTGGACCTTCTTGGTATCATTTTGGGCCAAGAGCTCACGTTCACGCGACATATTAGTCTGCTTGTAGCGACTGTTATTATCAATTTCGTCAGTAGAGTGGTCACTCGCACTCTAACACAGGCGGCTGCTTCCACCCTTGTCCATGCCATGTTTCTCGTCTCGACTATTGTAGCGCCCTTTAATCTGGTCTCCCAGCTGTCCGCCTTGGGGGCTTGGACCGGTTTTTCGTGCAGCTGCACGTCTTATTGGTGGCATCCTCAGATTCGGCCAGGTTTCTTTTTATATGCGGGATGTTCTGCACTGGCTCCCTTTCCCCCTGCGGATCGCCTACAGGGTCTCTGCGATGGTCAGACGTTGTCTGGAGGGACTTGCCACACTGTACCTGCGGGAGCTTTGTCGCCCTACCGCGGGGGTCCTGCGGCGATCTGCTCTTCCTTCGGCTGACCATGTCGAGCTCTTGATGCTCTGCACGCTGCCAACCATATGCAGAGATCTTGAATGGAGCGCTGTATAAAAGCTCCTTAATAATAATAATAATAATAATAATAATAATAATAATAATAATAATAATAATAATAATAATAATAATAACAATAATAATTATATCTAAAATTCGTTAAAACCAATCTGTCACAGATAATAATGCAAAAATCGAAAGTGTAACATAGGTTACGAGTGATAACAGAGAAAACTATTTACAAAGTATAAAAGCCAAATTCTTAGTAGTACGCCCTACTGATTTTGAAACCTGAGGTCAAACTGTTAACACATTTTATCACAGAATTTTTTATTTTCAAACAATTTTCATATCATTTAATGTAAAAGGCCTTCAATTGTCTGTGTACAATCCAGAACTGTAACAAAGATAAGCGTCACTCACAAAAGTAATTTTAGCTTGCCAAAATAAGCTCAAGTACCTATTCATGTAAGTACGTATCCCACCACTTCAATATTATCTTTTATTATCTCACATTACAATTGTTTTCAACATTTCACCAACTAAGTCGTCAGGTGGAGAAAATCGATGAATAGAACAATGCCCTAGAAATTCCTCCTCTACTTCAAGCAATTCGTTGCAAATACCACATCCAAAAGATTTTGAGAAAGACGCTTTTGCATCCACAGAAAATTTCAGTTTGCTAATATACAGACATTCTCCATCACTAATTTTCGGTAAAGGATTTCCAATTCCATAAGAATCTGGGTATATCTTCTTTGAGAAACGTTCATTTGGTTTATCAATAACACATGACCTACTAACTGTAAAGAAATGATCAGATAAGTTAGCAATTACTTCGCATCCCGTTTTAAGATCCTGTGGCTGTGTTCCTGCATGGAGTTTAGATTGACTCGTTGAAGAACTGCTCTTGGTATAAGGTTTATTGTGCGTTTGTTGCTTCTCAGTTGAATGAGTTCTTCTGTGCATCTTTAGATTTCCAATTTGTGTGAATCCTTTATTACAATCCTCACAGATGTAAGGTTTCTCGCCAGTATGGGTTCTCATGTGCGTTTTCCGATCACCATCATTATTAAATGATTTCTGACATAGCTGGCACCTGTATGGTTTATCGTCAGTATGGGTTCTGATATGGATTTTCAGATCACTGTTTCTAGCAAATGATTTCTGACATAACTTGCATCTGTAGGGTTTCTCACCAGTATGGGTCGTCATGTGCTTTTTCCGATTACTATAATTAGCGAAGGACTTCTGACATAACTGACATCTGTATGGTTTTTCGCCACTATGGGTTCTTGTGTGGGCTTTCAGATAACTATCTTTAGCAAATGATTTCTGACATAGCTGGCACCTGTATGGTTTTTCGCCGGTATGGGTTCTCGCATGTTCTTTCAGAGTACTACAATCTGCAAATGATTTCTGACATAGCTGGCACCTGTATGGTTTTTCGCCAGTATGGGTTCTCATGTGTGGCTTCAGTTGGCTTTGTTGAGCAAATGATTTCTGACAAAACTCGCATGAGTATGGTTTTTCGCCAGTATGGGTTCTCATGTGAGTTTTCAGATTACCACCTTGAGCAAATGTTTTCTGACATATCTGGCACCTGTATGGTTTTTCTCCAAGATGGGTTCTCGTGTGCATTTTCATAGTACTAGAATCTGCAAATGATTTCTGACATAGCTCACACCTGTAAGGTTTATCGCCAGTATGGGTTCTCATGTGCATTTTCACGCTGCTACTATTATTAAATGATTTCTGACATAGCTCACACCTGTATGGTTTATCGCCAGTATGGGTTCTCATGTGCTTTTTCACGCTACCACCATTACTAAATGATTTCTGACATAGCTCACACCTGTATGGTTTATCGCCAGTATGGGTTCTCATGTGTGTTTTCAGATTACTACCTTGAGTGAATGTTTTCTGACATATCTTGCACTTGTATGGTTTTTCTCCAGTATGGGTTCTCAAGTGCATTTTCAGATGATCATGTCTAGCAAATGTTTTCTGACATATCCAGCACCTGTTTGGTTTTTCTCCAGTATGGGTTCTCATGTGCATTTTCAGACTACAACCTTCAGCAAATGTTTTCTGGCATGTTTGGCACAAGTATGGCTTTTCTCCAGTATGGAATCTCATGTGCGTTTTCAGATAACTTTGAAAAGCAAATGATTTCTGACATAACTCGCATTTGTAAGGTTTTTGAGCAGTATGGGTTGTCGTGTGCGCTTTCAGATGACTAAATTGAGCAAATGTTTTCTGACATATCTGGCACCTGTATGGTTTTTCTCCAGTATGGGTTCTCATGTGCGTTTTCAGATCACCATTTTTAACAAATGATTTCTGACATAACTGGCAACTGTGTGGTTTTTCTCCAGTATGGGTTCTCATGTGTGGCGTTAGTTGGCTATGAGTAGAAAATGACTTCTGACATAACCGACATTTGTATGGCTTCTCTCCAGTATGGCTTCTGATGTGCTTTTTCAGATCACCATATTGAACAAATGATTTCTCACATAGCTGACACCTGTATGGTTTTTCTCCAGTATGGGTTCTCATGTGCGTTTTCAGATCACCATTTTTAGCAAATGATTTCTGACATAACTGGCAACTGTATGGTTTTTCTCCAGTATGGGTCCTCATGTGTTTCGTCAGTTGGCTATGGTTAGCAAATGATTTCTGACATAACTGACATTTGTATGGTTTCTCTCCAGTATGGCTTCTCATGTGCTTTTTCAGATTACTACCCGAATCAATTGACTTCCAACATTTCTGGAACATGTATTGTGTTTCTTCCATATTCGCCATCCGGCTATTCACTGAATTGATAATTTCACTGTTTCCTCCAGTATCGGATCATGAGCTTTCATGAGCTATCAGGTGATCAATGTGCACAGCGATTTATGAAATAGTTGAGATCTAAGTGGACTTTTTAATTATATATCCAATCACCAGATTCTAAACAAAGTTGAGATTTGTATGGCCCTTCAAAAGCATGGGTTTTCATATGCACTTAAAAGCAATTGCCTGTGTAAAAGATTTCTGCAATTGTTGTTGTCAAATCCTTTCCAAATACAGCGTTGTCAAGTTTCTCACATTATTTATTATTGACAACTTTATTTAGGTTTGCGTTGCAGATGCTTTCAAGAAGGTTGTATGCTTCATCTGTCAGTGGTAGTTATTTTTCAAGTAAAGTAAGAAATTAGTCACACAGAAAAACCTTTATGCCGAAATGCTGAAGACATCCAGTCTTTGCATAATATTAGCACTCCTGTATGCTACTGTTCGGTTTGATTTTACCTGCAGATGAAATAGTTGGTTATAGTAAAAGTTGTAGCAAACAAAACAATTTTTATTGTTCTTGATGAAGATTGATGAGATGTAGACCTTGTTTTCAAACTGCATTTCGAAGCTCTAACAGAATTTTCTGCGTCATCTTCATGTACTTGCCAAAAAATAACAGTAAAAACTCAATATAAATATGTTTTAAATTATAGAACATAATTTCATTTCCGCTCAATGCACCTTATAGTAGAATGACTGTTATCCATTCGTAGCTGAGTCACTAGGTAGTAGTAATATATAATGGCAAAGCGCAGTTCCAGGAATTGTTAAATTTTTGGCTAAGAAATTGTCTTGCTTAAAACGTTATTTTAAATATTTATGAGAAAAATATTTAAAATTCATTTTCCCTTTAAAATGGTAGATTTTTGTTGCATATGTTGGTTACAAGCAAAAATGAATATGAATATAGGATCTACAAGTTGGCAACAACCAATTTATGTTATTTTTGCATTTATCTCAAAATCAACTTTTTGCAGATGCGTAGTTCTTTCTTATGAGGGCAGTATGGTGGTCTTTTGAACATCAGTGGCTTTAACAGACGCTTGATAACCTATTTTCCAACTCCAGAGAACTGGAAGGATGGACGATGTAGAACATCGACTCTTTGAGATGGTGCCTCGTATGAAACACCGGGAGGAAGGAAACGAGAAACTGCATGCTTATCTATTCTGATCTATCCGAAGCATGAAGATAACGAAAAAACGAATGCATAGAGGGCCGGTATCGATAAATATGGAGTGCAGCTTTATTAAAGATGGATAGACAGTGAATAATGGCTTTGGAATACAAATCCATATTAAGGTACCGGCAGATTTAATAGAGAATAGTCGAGTATTAGTGCAAGTAAAATTTTGATGATAGGAGTCTAAGTTTCTCATGTCTTGAGAGTGAATATTAGAAGTGCAGCAAAAAAACTTTAAATACCAACTTTAAATACCAACTCCTTCCAACGGTAGTAAATCATGATCAGAGCGATACATAAATTCACCAATTTGCTCAACCCTCAACAATCCAAATCAGAAAATTGTCACGCGTATGCGATAAATGGGGTCCTAACCAGGAAACAATCATCTGCATCTATCGACCTAGATCACATTCACAGAACAAGTACCACAAACTCAAATAATACATATTTAGAAATAATGGTGGTAAACTGTGGTTTACATTGCTAAATTGATAGTGGTTGGAAATCCGAAGTAGGCCTATACGTTGCTAAATTCCTTGACGTTAGGTCTATTACCGCGTATGAAAATTGTTTCATAGTAAAACTAGAAGTTGGATTACTGATGAAAATAAGGTAATCCTGGGTTTTAGCGTCCGAAATTATTTATATTAAACTCACAGAATAAGTTGGAAGATTGATGAAAATATCAATGAAACTAGAAGCCGGATGATCGATGAAAATAGTACATAATAAAAGTCAAACTAGAAGTTGGAATTGCGATGATAATATATCGTTTTAGTGCCGATGTTATACCCGTGTAACATCGGCACTGAAAACATTTCATAGTAAAACTCGAACTAAAAGTTGGAAGATTGATGAAAATGTTCATGAAACTAGAAGCTGGATAATCGATTAAAATATACATGAAACTAGAAGCTGGATGATCGATGAACATATAACTGAAACCAGAAGTTAGATGAACGATGAAAATATTTCACATTAAAAGTCAAACTAGAAGTTGGACTGAAGACATGGCATTAAGTTAGCAACGTAAACTATGGTTTTACCGTAATGGTAAAGAATAAGATTGTTTACATCACTTACTTACACATGCTAACCAACCAGTCATACAGAACGATTCATGACATAGAACTGCGTCTAACGACCTCTGTTGATGTTCGTCGGAATGACTTTCCATCCATCGTCTACGGGCGAATTAACTCACCAAACAACATTAGCAACTCTCTCAGTGACCCAGCTGTCGTTAATTAAATGTTTACGTTCACTAAATTGCAGAGAGTTATAGAATCTAACCAGGTTTGACATTAAAGTCGAATTTTCCTATAATCTGGTTTAGGCCTATACTGTCTTCATCACAAAATGGCGAGCGACTATGGTGGTTCACTACATTGACCAATAAGCTGGAGTTTTGACAGTATACAGTGTCATCTAGCGAATACATTTGAACGGGCAACAGAAACTAAGATTTAGGAATATGTAAATTATCAACAGTCATATCTAAAATAGGACTGTTTTGACATTTAATTAGTGCTAGAAATAAAATAGTGAACAGATTATTTGAGAGCTGACTCATTATAGAGCAATAACGCAACATGCAAGTACGCCCAATATCATAACCGTGATATCACTATCTCCACATACTGTAAGAATCTACTTAAAGTCAACAGTTGAGAAACAGCTCACTCACATGCGCTGCGTCGCTTCAGAGGGGCGAATTGCTTCTAAGGTGGTATCAATTATTTATACTGTGGTGGCATATTAGATAGATTAGGGTAGAATTTCTTGAAGATATGAGGCCTAAATTTGGAGTGCAAAGCCTTAAAATGATGTTGCAATGACATTTCGGCGCCGGTCAATTCGGTGCATGGTCAGTTCGGCGCCGGTCAGTTCTGCGCCTTTTCGTCTACGACACTTCGCATAGGCCTACAGATGTTTCGTCTACCGACATTTCGTCTACTAGGCCCTATGTATAGATCAAAATACAGATTAAAATATAACTAAAACTATAAGCGAGATGAACGATTCAAATATAAATTAAAGCAGAAGCGGGATCAGTGATTAAAATATAACTTAAACTTGAAGCGGGAGCAAGGAAAGTCATAATAGGCCTATACGAAATGTCGGTAGAAATTAAAGCGTAAACAAAAGGCGCCGAATTGACCGGCGCCGAACTGACCATGCGCCGAATTGACCGGCGCCGAATTGACTGCGCCCAATTGTCTTGCGCCGAATTGACCGGCGCCGAATTGACCGGCGCCCAATTGACCGGTCACCATTATGATGACACAAGTTTCTGGAATAAATTACCGTCAATTTTACCACGATTATCTGACCCACCGTATACAAGATCGCCAGACCTGCACCTGTTGCTACACAGTGAAGGTCTTTAACTCTTCGTATTCTCAGTTCCTCCGCCAACACCGCCGTCCAATGGCTCTCGCCCACTGTCCTCTGCCTCAGGCTCATCTATTGTAGCTGAAACAGTAAAAAAATTACAAAGCGCACGATCATAAATTTTCTTGTATTACCTTACAGTCGAATGCCTTAAATCGTTTCTTCGTCGTTGTTGGTATAATTATCAGGTGATGTTCGTTTCTTCGACATAGCTTAAGTGTAGGCCTAACACTAGGATCTGCAGAAGGCCAAGTGTCGCCTCTTGACAAAAACAACATAAATATTTAAAGCAACTCCTATCGGTTGTCGGTAAATACCGAGAGAAAAAGAATAACCACCGCAGGTGCCATTGTAAAGACACTTTAAATCGTTGTTGCAGACGTTGTATGAATCTAAGTTTCATTCAAACATTGGTTGCTTGATTTCTCAGAAATGCAATAAAAATTGTGGAAAAGACACATAGATCCACACTGACAACATCTATACGTTGGAAGCAGCTTGAAACAACAGAGGCGAGCTCCAAGACAGCTGATCTCTGAATGGCTGTCCCCCAGTCTCCTCTGCCTCAACCCTGTCAAACCTGAATTTATTATCCGTGGCCTCACAGATAAGATCAAGGAAATCACTTACCCTTCCATATACCTACCAACCAGCTCTTCATCTCTCAATTTCGCCTTCGACTCACCTGTGCGCAAATTTGGCGTTACCTTTGATCAACATCTATATTTCTCTAATCACATCTTCAAACATTCAAGCACTTGCATCACGCATATTCGTGATCTCCTCCTCATTCGAACAGCTTGACTTTTAAACTTCATCCACTATCGCTACCAGTACCTCCATTGTATACTCTACGCTTGATTTCTCTAATTCCATTTTCCTTAACTAAACCTCGAATCCACCGGAAATAAACGTCTACAGCTCATAAAAAATTCTCTCGCCCGAGCCGTCACCGGGACACCTAAGCATCACTCCCGTTCTTAGATCACTCCACTGGCTGAAAATCCCTGAGCGCATAAACACTTCAAAGCACTTTTGCTAACGTAGGCCTACCTTCACGAACTCTTCACCATCCAGCCACAACTGTCTACTCTCCCGTTGCCCATTCGCTACTCGCCTCAAGTTCTCCAACCGATCCAAATCCCACACTGCGCCTCAAATCTGAATTCCGAATTTTCTCAGTTCCTTCACCAATGCCGCCACTCACTCACCGTCATCTACCTGAGGCAGCTCTACTCATCACATCACAGGCTTTCCATTCCAAATTGAAGACTCACCTCTTCAAGAATTCCTACCCTAATCCATTTGGTCCTCTGCCTTCCAAGACTTCTCGACCTCAACGAAACCCACCGTAACAGCTGCTCTGCCTCTGTCTGGTTTCCTTGGCAACCGGACTCGGACCTCCACTGGACATCGATCTCTGGAAAGCCACTCAGTTACGACGCAGCGCTCGTGACTAAGCTAGTACTTTGCGCTTAGAAAATTGGAGATTATGAATTAGGATTACGAGCTGAAATGGAGAGGACGAGTAAATTCTCTGTCTGTATGTCTATCTGTCTGTCTGTCTGTCTGTGTGTCTGTCTGTCTCTCAAATTGTGTCAACAAGATTTTCTTCACATATGGTATCATTGGACAAACCTGAACATGACGCAGCTGGCTGGAATAGGCTAGTGTCCTGCGCTTAGCTTTTAACTTTTAAATAGCGCTTTAGTGAATCCGACATTAGGCCTACAGTTACGATTCATACAATTCCTCCTCCTCCTCCTCTCCTTCTCCTCCTCCTTCATAACTCTCTTTTATGAGTTCATGATCATCAGTCATTTTCAGTTCTATTACTCTGGAAGAGGCGCTATACAATTAATGTATTAAATACATAAATAGCGCCTCTTTTACTAATAAAAATTTATACTAATTTATTATGTCGTATTTACTCATTTTTATACTAGGCCTACACGAAGACACCTTTATATTACTCTTTATATTACTCTTCATGCGCAATATAATACAAACATCATTTTAGTGTCATCGCTAGATTACAATGTCAACGCCACTGAAAACGGTGAGAAACTTTAGGCAATTTAAATTTTAAATTATATTCGGTTTGTTTCATCGTCACCATCGTTTTCGTCATCATCCTGGCCATCGTCATAGTGATCATCATCAGTTCCTGGTCCAAGCCATCTGGTGACGAGGGATGCGAATAAGTAATAACAATTCTCTTTTTTTCAGATTTTAGTTTAGTCTGAAATTTGACCAAAGCACGGGAGTCTTCGCTGAACGAATTTTGTCTAATAGAGTTGTCTCACTATTCAAGTAATTTATAGATCAATATTAAGACTGTGAAATTTCAGAATGCATCCACAATCTCGTCGTTTCTTTCAGTTTCTAATTCTTCCAGCTTTGAGATTCCTGCCGCTTCCCTAATTGCAACAAACAGACAGCACTTAGTCGCCTTTATGCACACTGCAATACTCCGTTGGCGCATTTTAGGAACCCATGAAATACGGGAACCCTTCTCTTTCCTTTTCTTCTGTCTCTAGGATTTTGACATTAGCATTTTCACATCCAGTTGGTACCTATGGACAGGCCCGCCGAGAGGGGGCAGGGGGGCAAATGCCCAGGTGCCCGGCGACTTTTAGGGGTCCGGGCCGGGCCCGCAATCAACGTATGAAAAATATTATATTCAGTTATACAAAGTTTATGATTTATGCCTTTTAAAATATATTATATTATAGGTCCGCAAAGGTTCACCAGTCACTCTAATAGAGTAAAACGGGGAGGCGACCTGACCGACGTCTCTGATGAGCGTAGACTCGGATCCGACCTGGGCTGGTGAACCAAAGTCCTCCGTGCCCACCTTCTCGTGGTGCGGACCGTTGGTACCCTTCCTAGGAAGGGGAACGAACGGGCACGGCAGGCAAAACCAGGGGAAGGCAATGGCAAACCACCCCTGTTAACTTGCCAAGAAAATCGTCATGAGACACACCAAGCCAAAAACGGTGATAGTTGCGAATGGTGGGACTCCCAGGCCGGAGCGTAGGAGAAGACTGGGTCGCCCAAGGAGGAGATGGATGGATGAGATACAAGATGTAACTGGCATGAATTTGGCGGAATTGAGAGACTTGTCATCGAATAGGAGACGGTGGAGTGTGTTCACCAGGACGATCGCTAGAGCTCCACGAGCTGACAGCACAAGGTGACAAGGTGAAAATATATTATCTGACGCTTTACTACAATCAGTTTAAACTTTAAGCATCTGAATAAAATCATAGTTGTAGCCTATATAATATTAATAAATAAAATATTTTACGGTCGTACACGCACTTTTATTATTTCAATGTGTTTTTTTTATTTTTTTTTACTCGTGACCGTACGATATTATATTTATATAAAGCCTAAAGATAGTTTAGAGCCGCATAACTGCTCTGCCTAGGGGCCCGTGACTGTTCTGCCTAGGGGCCCACGACTGCTCTGCCTAGGGGCCAGGAATTTCTGTCGGCGGCCCTGCCTATGGACACACCTCTGACTTTTGTCGCTGTGATTATGAATAGGCCAATGTCTTCGGCTTGGCTTTTAAGTGGCAATTTGGAGACTCCGACATTACAATTACGCGTGGTCTCTCGCTCTCTCCCGCCAGTCTGCTGCTACCCTCGTTCATGCTTTCATTACCTGTCGGCTTGATTACTGCTGTTCTCTCTATATTGGTCTCTCTCACGCTCGACTGCATTGCCTTGAACGCGTCCTACGCTCTACTGCGTGCCTCGTTTGGCGCATCCTTAAGTCTGATCACGTGTCTGATTACCTGCGTGACGTTCTTCACTGGCTTCCTTTTTCGCAACGCATTGTGTACCGGGTTGCTTCTATTGTCTGGCAGTGTCAGCTTGGCCGCGTTCCTTTCTATCTACGTGAGCTTTGCTTTCCAGCGTCCGCACTTCTTGGTCGCCGTTCACTCCGTTCCACCGCTCGAGGCGACTTACATGCTCCTTTCGCTTGTACTGCAACCAAGCAACAACGAGCAATCTCCGTTGCCGGTCACACAATCTGGAATGGCCTTCCTCTCGAATTGCGGTCTTTCCCTCGAGACTCGTCCACCTCTTTCTTCTCTGCTCTTAAGGCTGTTCTCTTTCGCCGAGGTTGGGCTGGGAGCGCCTTTGAATAGTTACCTTGAAAAGCGCGCTATATAAATGTATAGTTGATTGATTGACTGATAATACAAAAATCGAAAGTGTAACAAATTTTACCAGTGATAACAGAGAAAACTATTTAAAAAGTATAAAAGTCACATTTTAATACTTTTGATTTTGAAACCTGCAGTCAACTGCTAAACGATTTTATTATGCCCTACAGGTTTTCTACAATTTCAAACACTTTTTTCATTTTACGGAAATAAGCATTCATACTCTTTTGTAAAATCCAGAACTATTCCAAAAAAGCGTATCTCGCAAGCTGTTAATGCAGTTTCCCAAAACAAGCCCAAACGTAGCCCAATTATGTACATTTCTTGTGTTTTAAAATATATTACGAAAAAAATTAAATATTCAACTGGACAATATCAGATTATTTTCTGTGTTTGTCCCTCTACAAATCCTAGAAAAATTATGCTTGTATACTATAGTGCTTATAAATGAAGAGTCGTGTAGAAGAGTTACTCTTAAGCTACTCAATAAAGGTTGCTAGCGTTAGTTTCGTACAAGGATTTAATCCAGTTAAACTAGATGAAGATCAATGTGAACTATAAAATTTAAGTGCACTAAACAAATATATTCCATTCAGTTAAATAATTCTATAAGTATGTGCAATTTACGACATGCAGCTTGTTTATTTGAAGGCTAAGAATAGAATTAACTGTAGTATAAAAATCACTAAAGACAAGAAAACACCAAATATTCAGGATACATGACAATCTTGATTACATATTTATCTTTCGTAATGACCAGACATAACGTCAAAAACTTAATCTAATGAGAATAAGCTAATAAATTTCTCTGCTTAATACGTCAACAAGGCAACGACAATAGGCTAAGTATCAATAGTCTAAAATAGTGTCACAAAATGATGTACAGCTAACCACTCTGTTAAATGGCTAGTCCAGCAGAAATATTTCTCCAGATAAATTTAATATTTAACTATAAGAATGAAGCTCTAGATTCTCTACATCAAAATGACCACTGAAATGAAAGTGGTAAAGGTACATATTCGTGTAAGTATGTCAATAACGTCTTCCTTACCTAACACTACAATAGTTTTCAAACATGTCAATAACCAAGTCGCCAGGTGGAGAAAATCGATGGTTAGAACAATGGTCTAGAAATTCCTCCTCTGCTTCAAGCAAATGGTCACATATACCACATCCAAAAGATTTTGACAAAGACGCTTTTGCATCCACAGAACATTTCTCTTTGCTAATACACAGACATTCTCCAACTCTTCTATTCAGTAAAGGATTTGCAATTCCATTAGAATCTTGATGTATTTTATCAGAGAAAAGTTCTTTTGGTTTATCAATGCCACATCCTGACCTACTAACTGTGATGAAATGATCAGATAAGTTAGCAATTAGGCCTACTTCACTTCCCATTTTAGGATCCTGTGGCTGTGTTCCTGCATGGAGTGTCAACTGCTTCGCTGAAGAACTGCTCTTTGTATAAGGCTTATTGTGCTTGTGTTGCGTCCCAGTTGCATGAGTTTTTCTGTGCATCTTTAGATATTCAATTCGCCTGAACCCTTTATTACAAACCTCACAGATGTATGGTTTATCACAAGAATGGGTTTTCATGTGACTTTTCAGAGCTCTACCTCCAAAGAATGATTTGTGACATAGCTGGCACCTGTACGGTTTTTCATCAGTATGGATTCTCATATTATGCGTTTTCAGATGACTGTTTCTAGCAAATGATTTCTGACATAATTTGCATCTGTAGAGTTTCTCACCAGTATGGGTCATCATATGCTTTTTCCGATTACTATAATTAGAGAAGGATTTCTGACATAACTGGCACCTGTATGGTTTTTCACCAGTATGGGTTCTCATGTGTGTTTTCAGATTACTACCTTGAGCAAATGTTTTCTGACATATCTGGCACCTGTATGGTTTTTCTCCAGTATGAGTTCTCATATGCATCATCAGTTTGCCATGTTTAGCAAATAATTTCTTACACACAAGACAATTGTACGGTTTCTCGCCAGTATGGGTTCTCATGTGACTTTTCAGATTACTAGCATAAATAAATGATTTCTGACATAGCTGGCATCTGTATGGTCTAACGCCAGTGTGGGTTCTCATGTGGGTTTTCAGTAGACTATCATTAGCATATGATTTCTGACATAACTCGCACGTGTAAGGTTTTTCACCAGCATGGGTTGTCATGTGCCTTTTCAGATTACCACCAGTATTAAATGATTTCTGACATAGCTGGCACCTGTATGATTTTTCACTAATATGGGTTCTCATGTGCGTTTTCAGATGACTATGATTAGCAAACGATTTTTGACATAACTCGCACATGTAAGGTTTTTCACCAGAATGGGTTCTCATGTGCGTTTTTAGATAACTACCGTGAGCATATGTTTTCTGACATATCTGGCACCTGTATGGTTTTTCTCCAGTATGGCTTCTCATGTGCGACTTCAGTTGGCTATGTCTAGCAAATAAATTCTTACACACATGACATTTGTATGGTTTCTCGCCGGTATGGGTTCTCATGTGCCTTTTCAGATGACTACTATCCATAAATAATTTCTGACATAGCTGGCACCTGTATGGCTTTTCTCCAGTATGGGTTCTCATGTGCGTTTTCAGATTACTATGACAAGCAAATAATTTCTGGCATAGCGGGCACATGTATGGTTTTTCGTCAGAATGTGTGGTCATGTGCGTTTTTAGACCACTATGATTAGCAAATGTTCTCTGACATAACTGACACCAGTATGGTTTTTCGCCAGTATGGGTTCTCATGTGGGTTTTCAGAGTACTATGTTTTGCAAATGGTTTCTGACATAGCTGACAACTGTGTGGTTTTTCGCCAGTATGGGTTCTCAAGTGGATTTTAAGTGTACTGTTGTCTGCAAATGATTTCTGACATAGCTGGCACCTGTATGGTTTTTCTCCAGTATGGGTGATCATGTGCCTTTTCAGATTACCACCTTCAGTAAATGATTTCTGACATATCTGGCATTTGTATGGTTTTTCTCCAGTATGGGTTGTCATGTGCTTTTTCAGATTACTACCTGAATCAAATGACTTCCGACTTTTCTGGCACGTGTATTGTGTGTCTTCCATATTACTATTCACTGAATTGATAATTTCACTGTTTCCTCCAGTATGGGTGCTTTGATGAGCTCTCAGGTGATTATCGTGAGCAACAGTTTCTGAAACGATTGACAGCTGTGTGGCTTTTTGAAGTTGGGATTTGTATGGCTCTTGATAAGCACGGGTTTCGGTATGCACTTCAGAGCACCTGCCTTTGAAAAAGTTTCTGCAATTCTTGTCGTCACAGCCTTTCCAACACCAGCAGTGTCCAGTTTTTCACATTTCAAGCTTCATTTGTCAGTGGTTGTTATTTTTCGAAGTAAAGTAAAAGATTAGTCACACAGGAAAACCTTTAGGCCTATGACGAAACACTGAAGCTATCCAGACTTTGCATAATATTACCACACCTTTAAGCTATTGTTCAGTTTGATTTGAACCGAAGATGATATAGCTGACTATAGCAAAAAAGGTTAAAGTAAAAATCCACTGTGTTGTTCTCGATGAAGATTGATGAGATGTAGACGTTGTTTACAACGGCATTTCTCTATGTGGAAGCTCTAACAGAATGTTGATCGCCATCTTCATATACATGGTAAAAAATAACAGTAAAAGCGCAATATTAATACGTTTTAAAATATAGAACATAATTTCACTGTTGCTCATTACATTAGTAGGCCTATGACTGTTCTCCATTCGTAGCTGAGTGACTAGTTAGTAAAATAAATAATAAATAAAGACTGGAGATTAGAGTGCCGTATTTCGTAGACAGTCGATAAGGTCGAAGCAACGATTCAGAAGCACTTGGGTCGCTACACAGTGGCTTGAGGTGGATTCGAACCTGCGACCATGTGGTTACAAAACACCGACCTACACCACTACACCACAGCGTCCCCTTGTGGTACTAATGGCAAAGCACAGTTCCAGCAATTCTTTAATTAATTTTCAGCTAAGAAATTGTCTTGCTTAAACCCTTAATGTTGCATCTCTGTCTCAACACAAAATGACTTAAAACTGACAACTGAAATATGCGCAAAGCACTTCACAGATAAAAGGGACAAAAGTCGTAAATGTTCGGTTTATGAGGTCCGTAAATACAATGCAATAGCTTATGTATAGCTCCATCGTTAGTAGTGATTAATAGCCGGGTCCTGGCCCATTCCGACAGAACCTATAGCCGGGTCCTGGCCCATTCCGCCAGATCCTATAGCCGGGTCCTGGCCCATTCCGGCAGAACCCATAGCCGGGTCCTGGCCCATTCCGACAAAACCTATAGCCGGGTCCTGGCCCATTCCGGCAGAACCATAGGCGGTTTTCAACAGTTTTTCACACACACACACACACACACACACACACACACACACACACACACACACACACACACACACACACACACACACACACACACACACACACACACACACACACACACACACACACACACACACACACACACACACACACACACACACACACACACACACACACACACACACACACACACACACACACACACACACACACACACACACACACACACACACACACACACACACACATCTGCTACCTTATGCGGACATTCCATGTGGGGACAATTCATGGTTCCAAAATATACCTTAAAGTACACAAGTGCATATGGGGACAAGGAACTACTTTTACACACACATCTAATTAATATTCATTACTGTGTCACACAATCGTCCCCACATGGATGACTTATGGAGTCAAGAGTGTGTGTGTATGAACGGTGCTAAAATATACCTTAACGAAATCGGTGCATATGGGTACAAGGGCCTACTTTCTACACATTATGATATAATTGAGCTCCTGATTAGTATTATAATGTTTAGATACACAAACGCTATATCTAGAAAATTATTGTGCTTCATAGACAGCGTCTTATAAGTGCGAAATGCGGGATGGCGAATATTTGGAGTAGCGTGTTTTTCCCCCACACTCACAATTTTCAAACAAGAATAATTTCATTTTTTTAAATCCTAATGAGGCTGAATTTAAAATGAGTATAACATTTGAATCTCGCACACCAAATTCAAAACCTTGGGCAAACCAAGAATCATTGCAAAGCCTAGTGTAAATAGATGTGCCCCAATTTAGTATTAGTATACTTATTATAAGAAATTGTTATAATACTCATGACGTTTTTCATTAATTTACTAGGAACTATAATTGTTTTTATTAACTTGAATATTGTCTCCACAAGTATTGTGTAGGCCCTATGAAGAAATGTGTGTGTGAGAATAGGCACAGGCTGTATTCATTTGATAAAACGTTTGTCCCCACAAGGTTTGCTTATGGAGACAAATGTGTGCGTGTGTGAGAATATGCAGGCTGTATTCATTAATTACACGTTTGTCCCCACAAGGTTTGCTTATAGAGACAAATGTGTGCGTGTGTGAGAATATGCAGGCTGTATTCATTAATTACACGTTTGTCCCCACAAGGTTTGCTTATGGAGACAAATGTGTGCGTGTGTGAGAATATGCAGGCTGTATTCATTAATTACACGTTTGTCCCCACAAGATTTGCTTATAGAGACAAATGTGTGCGTGTGTGAGAATATGCAGGCTATATTCATTAATTAAACGTTTGTCCCCACAAGGTTTGCTTATAGAGAAAAATGTGTGCGTGTGTGAGAATATGCAGGCTGTAATCATTAATGAGCCCAATATATGAATTTTACTTGATATGCACTTAGACACAGGCCTTACTTAAGAGAATAAACTACGCACCTCTTCTATCAACCAACAGGGAAAAAATCAGCTCAATATATGAATTTACTTGATATGCGCTTAAACATTGTTGGTCTGAGTTCAAACAAAACATAATGCAATGTTTCTATTAACTAAGGCCTGTGTTTAAGTGCATTTCAAGTAAATTCATATATTCTATCAAAAAACATAAAAACAAATCTGCTCAAATAGGAATTTACTCGAAATGCACATGCCTTAGTTATGCCAATACAGAATGCACTGTTTCTATCAACATACAGAAAAACTAATCAGCTCAATATATGAATTTACTCGAAATGCACTTAAACACAGACAATAAACTAAGCACCATTTCTAAAAACCAACAGAAAAACTAATCAGCTCAGTATATGAATTTACCTGAAATGCACTTAAACATAGGCATTAGTTGAGACACAACAGAATGCACTGTTTCTATCAAAATACATAGAAACAAATCTGCTCAAATATGAATTTACTCGAAATGCACTAAAGTACATGCCTTAGCTATGACAATACAGAATGCAATGTTTCTATCAACAAACAGAAAAACTAATCTGCTCAATATATGAATTTACTCGAAATGCACTAAAAACAGACAATAAACTAAGCACCTTTCTAAAAACCAACAGAAAAACTAATCAGCTCAATATATGAATTTACTTGAAATGCACTTAAACACAGGCCTTAGTTAAGAAAAAAAACTAAGCACCTTTTCTATCAACCAACAGGAAAAAAATCAGCTCAATATATGAGTTTACTTGAAAAGCACTGAAACATAGGCCTTAGTTAAGACACAACAGAATGCAGTGTTTCTATCAGAAAACATTTTCAAAAATCTGCTCAAATATGTATTTACTAGAAATGCACTTAAGCACATGCCTTAGTTATGACAATGCAGAATGCACTGTTTTTATCAACCAACGGAAAAACTATTCAGCTCAATATATGAACTTACTCGAAATGCACTTAGACAGAGGCCTTACTTAAGACAATAAACTAAACACCTCTTCTATCAACGAAAAGGAAGAATAATCAGCCCAATATATGAATTTACTTGATATGCTCTTAAACATTGGTCTGAGTTCAAATAAAACCGAATGCACTGTTTTCCTCAACAAACAGAAAACCTTATCTGCTCAATATATGAATTTAATCGAAATGCACTTAAACATAGGCCTTAGCTAAGATAATAAACTAAGCACCTCTTCTATCAACCAACAGGACAAAAATAAGCCCAATATATGAATTTTACTTGATATGCACTTAGACACAGGCCTTACTTAAGACAATAAACTACGCACCTCTTCTATCAACCAATAGGGAAAAAATCAGCTCAATATACGAATTTACATGTACTTGATATGCGCTTAAACATTGGTCTGAGTTCATACAAAACAGAATGCAATGTTTCTATTAACTAAGGCCTGTGTCTAAGTGCATTTCAAGTAAATTCATATGTTCTATCAAAAAACATAAAAACAAATCTGCTCAAATACGAATTTACTCGAAATGCACATGCCTTAGTTATGCCGATACAGAATGCACTGTTTCTATCAACATACTGAAAACTAATCAGCTCAATATATGAATTTACTTGAAATGCACTTAAACACAGGCCTTAATTAAGAAAATAAACTAAGCACCTTTTCTATCAACCAACAGGGAAAAAATCAGCTCAATATATGAATTTACTTGAAATGCACTGAATCATAGACCTTAGTTAAGACACAACAGAATGCAGTGTTTCTATCAAAAACATTTTAAAAAATCTGCTCAAATATGTATTTACTCGAAATGCACTTAAGCACATGCCTTAGTTATGACAATGCAGAATGCACTGTTTTTATTAACCAACGGAAAAACTAATCAGCTCAATATATGAATTTACCTGAAATGCACTTAAACATAGGCATTAGTTAAGACACAACAGAATGCACTGTTTCTATCAAAATACATAGAAACAAATCTGCTCAAATATGAATTTACTCGAAATGCACTAAAGCACATGCCTTAGCTATGACAATACAGAATGCAATGTTTCTATCAACAAACAGAAAAACTAATCTGCTCAATATATGAATTTTCTCGAAATGCACTAAAACACAGACAATAAACTAAGCACCTTTCTAAAAACCAACAGAAAAACTAATCAGCCTCAGTATATGAATTTACCTGAAATGCACTTAAACATAGGCATTAGTTAAGACACAACAGAATGCACTGTTTCTATCAAAATACATAGAAACAAATCTGCTCAAATATGAATTTACTCGAAATGCACTAAAGCACATGCCTTAGCTATGACAATACAGAATGCAATGTTTCTATCAACAAACAGAAAAACTAATCTGCTCAATATATGAATTTTCTCGAAATGCACTAAAAAACAGACAATAAACTAAGCACCTTTCTAAAAACCAACAGAAAAACTAATCAGCCTCAGTATATGAATTTACCTGAAATGCACTTAAACATAGGCATTAGTTAAGACACAACAGAATGCACTGTTTCTATCAAAATACATAGAAACAAATCTGCTCAAATATGAATTTACTCGAAATGCACTAAAGCACATGCCTTAGCTATGACAATACAGAATGCAATATTTCTATCAACAAACAGAAAAACAAATCTGCTCAATATATGAATTTACTCGAAATGCACTAAAGCACATGCCTTAGCTATGACAATACAGAATGCAATGTTTCTATCAACAAACAGAAAAACTAATCTGCTCAATATATGAATTTACTCGAAATGCACTAAAGCACATGCCTTAGCTATGACAATACAGAATGCAATATTTCTATCAATAAACAGAAAAACTAATCTGCTCAATATATGAATTTACGCGAAATGCACTAAAGCACATGCCTTAGCTATGACAATACAGAATGCAATGTTTCTATCAACAAACAGAAAAACTAATCTGCTCAATATATGAATTTACTCGAAATGCACTAAAGCACATGCCTTAGCTACGACAATACAGAATGCAATGTTTCTATCAACAAACAGAAAAACTAATCTGCTCAATATATGAATTTACTCGAAATGCACTAAAGCACATGCCTTAGCTACGACAATACAGAATGCAATGTTTCTATCAACAAACAGAAAAACTAATCTGCTCAATATATGAATTTACTCGAAATGCACTTAAACATAGGCCTTAGTTAAGAAAACAAATTAAGCACATTTTCTATTAAGCAACAGAAAAACTAGTCAGCTCAATATTTGAATTTACCAGAAATGCACTTAGACAAAGGCCTCAGTTAAGACAATAAACTAAGCACCCTTTCTCTCAACAGAAAGACTAATCATCCCAATATGTTCATTTACTGAAAACGCATGGAATAATGTTTCCATAAATTTAATTGCGTTTTAAAGTTCTTCTAACTTTCTGGACCATGGTGTTTATGCAGTTCTTCACTGAAATCCAGTCTTGTCTGTGAGAGCTCAAGCTTTGACGATGAGCGCACAAAAACTCAGAAATCGCTACTTTTCCCGGAACAAGGCAGGAATTGATTTGTTGATGGAAATGTTCATAGATAAGAGTCTTATCTTTTTCCATTGTCTCTAAAAGTACAAATTACACTTTGCATTTTAATTAAATTGCAATTAAATATTGCAATGACAATATATTAGAAATGATCAGACTGAATTAAATTAAAGCATGCAATTAGTTGAACCAAAGCGATAAAACAAAATCAAAAGCGCATTCACCATTTCTGACAGTAAACGTTTTATCGGTAGAAATGTTGGCTGCTGGAAGCCAGATAGATAAAAGAGTAGGCCTACGGACTTTGGATATATTCACCATTTTAATATGCCAAAGCAAATGACAAATTATTCATTCTGAGTAATTTCGCAGTACGATGCGAACCCAGTTGACTACAGTATTCAAGCTTTTAAGATCAGTTGTAATTTGATATATGTATTGTATATATCACTGCCATAGTGCCATAGTTCAGACAGGTTTGTGTAGGTGAGTTCCTGTTCCAGTGATAACAGCGTAAGCAATTAGAACTTCCATGAGCATAGTATAAATAATTATTACCTTTATCAGATGGTTGCTTGGTATAGTTACGGGATTTTGTCTTTGATTCAGTTTTAGGATTGATGGAATGGCTGTCTGAATCCGAATTTTGTGGTGAATTGCTCCAGTCTATGTCAGAATCATCGTTTGCATCATCCGCTGCTTTGATTGATAAAATTAACAAGAAAAGCGATGCAATTAGCTGTGTATCAAGGTCGGAATCATTAAGTAAAGTTAACCTGAAACAGAAATGAGGGTAGCATTCAAATAGTTGCATCATCAGATACTTTTTAAATAAGTATTTATGTAAAATAACCCGACTATTTATGAAAAGCAGTCTAATTTATTATAAATGTTTTGTCAGCTGTAGCAATCAATCAATCAATATTCGTTTATTTCGGAAATTCATGTCGACAGAAACACGACAGGATTACACAGACTTTAGAAACATATTGCAGCAATACCGATTATCCTAGATCTAAACTTATATCTAAAGTTTCAGGCAATGTGAAACTGTGAGTTCGCAACCGGATATTATGGGGATATTTCGGTCAGCAGGAAAGTAGGGTCGCAGAACATGGCCTGGGTCAGCAATGGCTGCAGAGAATAGAATAGTAGCGCATATTTTGTTTGCAATGGCACGCTCTAGCCTCTAAGTGTATTTTAATTAAATGCAACTGAAAAATTTATTACATTACATATAATTTTCAGCTGTTTATGAATATTATAATGAACACAAAAAGCTTGTGAAATAGCGCCTACTCAACATTTCCTTTGTTGCAACATCCTAGAATTTTAACAAAGCGTCTTTGCACGAACCTTTCCGTTTCTTGCCCAGTTTTACGGATGGATTAGTTCCAGATGTTGATGGCACCAGTAACGATGAGGCTTGGTTGGAGTTCCCTGTAGGCCTATCATCACTGTGTGTTTGCACAGTTGGCTTGCATGCAAAGTCACCGATGGATGGTTCCCCATCTGTAGTCATATTTGAATGTTCGTCATCAGAATCCTTGAAATCCAGAGGAATATCTGCAATAAATGTGTTTATTTATAATTTGCAATTATTTTGCAATTTGTGAGCAGCTTAGAACAAAGAAATCGTCGCAAATCTTCAACTTGGCTGAAAATATAGTCCATTGATTAGTTTGCTTTACTTTATTCAGCAACACAAAGATAGAGCAATATACAAACCAGTTCCGTCTCATGTTTTGCTGTCACTTGAAATCATTGTAACATTTAAGGGAATTAATTTTGTGATGTATTAGAATGACTCGTCAATGCACAACATAAATATTTCAGACAGAAAATACCTCATGGAGAATAATTAGAATTTATTATTACATACCATCGGGTTCTATTTCATCAAGAGATTTGCCAGCCCATTTTCCAACTTCTCCGCGGTCTACTGCTAGCAGCAATTTAGACACCTTGCACAATTCAATCGATGATTCTTGCAACTTGTAAAAGCTATTGTGTACCGAAATGTCATGCCCAAGATGGGTTGCCAACCATGACATTTCGTTACTGTTGAGTGCAAGGATCTGCGATACTGTAGCAATATATTTGCGTAGTTTCGTGCATTTGACTCGATCTGAATGATCAAGTTCGGCATCTTGCACTACTTTAGACAGGGCATCTCCACCGCGGATATTGGTTAAGGTCCCTGGACAAGCAAAGAAATATCTGTTCAGTTTTTTATGCCAGCTTCTTCTCTTACTTTTTCGTTTGCAAGGATATCCATTGCAGGCTTCACGTCAGGCGGTATAAGCACTGCAACTTTCCTAAATGCTTTTCCCTGGATCTCCACCATATCCATTCTTTGGTATAACTCTTGCTCCATGGTGCTCATGCTTTCGCGTACGTCTTGTATGCCATCTCTTTGCCAATCTGGTCTTCCGCTATACGCTTTGAGTGGGAGCTGTGATACAGCTCCAGGTCGTGTCTTGTTAAATACAAGCAAACGAGCTAAGGTTAGTCGTTGCAGTTCACGGTAATACTCTACTGCATTGCTGCCTTCAGAGTATTTGTCTAAAATTCTGGTGGTGTCTTTTGCTAAATGAGATGTCAGCTTCTTAATATCAGTTGTTGTAGGGAGATTATTTGGCTGATTAAATTTTCGTCGATTTAGTGTTCTTGTAGCTGCTCCTGTTATCTGATTTGTCCATTCGGATTTATGTAAAGCAAGAAATCTAATGGCATCTCTTTCTGCAACGTCGTCATCTGCCCTCATTGCAATTCCTCTCTTTCTTTCCGCCAGCTGAACCAAAATATGTCCAATCTTCTTGGCAACAGATGGCTTCTCGAGCTGTACCAATCCCGTTTCTTCGTCTACCAACTGACCTGACATGCTTTCAACCGCTTCAAGTATTCTGTCGAACGATTTTGGGTTTATCCAGTCGGCAATTGCTCCATTTGGTTTGTCGTCGAGTTCTCTTAATTTCAGTAGTAGTCTAGCAGCATTCCTCATTCTGTTAGCAACACAGGCATATTTTTCGGGTCCAACGTTCTTCATACGCATGTTGCCGATGTCAACAATGAGCGAATCCCTTTTTGCAGCCCGAGATATGTCGTCATGCCGAAATGACCTAAATACTGTGTTACACAATAAAGCAGAGGCACCGGTGTCAACAGAATACTGCAATGCTTGTGATTCCATGACTATATCTCGTTTGCCCTTTTCATCACTGCCAGAAGAGCGAATACAATGATAATGGCAATGACGCCATATATTGCGTAGAGCAATGTATGCCAAACAATCTGGACAAGGTCCATACTGACTCGGATCAACTTCTTGCAAATTAGATGGTCTTCTTGCAAGAATAATGGAACCTTGCCCAAGTTTGAGCACGCGTTCATTGTGGAAAAAGTTTCCTCTGTGGCGCAGCATCTCCATTTCTGCTGCGATTTCCCTTTTAGAAGATTTACACAGTACTCGTGCAACTTCAGGGTGATCGGCATGAACAGTTGTCAGATGTCTTGTGATCTTCACTTTTAACAATTTGTCGCATAAAAAACATGAATTCAACTTATCGAAAACTCTCATTTTCAATTCGGAAGATACCTTACAAGTCATGACACTAATGTCTTCGTCAGCAGGTGCGTCCTCAAGTCCATTTTCATCGTAAGAGAGGTCACTTTCCCATGCCGTCTCAGCAGCCTCTGAAGTTGCAAGAGTCAAATCCAGTGCAGCTGCAGCAATTGGATTAATTGTATTGCAGCAAATCATTGCAGTATCAACCTGATTAATTTCAGCCAAATGTGACAGGTTGATAGTTTCAAGTGTATTCAATAGCGACCCAGAGGTATCCAATAGCGATTCAGTCCCTACTAATGCTTCTAGATCAGATAAATTGATTGTAGTCAATTCACTCTGAAACTCAATGGATTCCACTTCTGGACCTGTTGTTCGTCCTGATGTTGCTGGAACTGATACTGAATGCGACGGTACTGGATTCTGTACTGCTGACGAAGCTAATACCATTGGATCAGATGATGCCACACCGGATGCTGATGTATCTGATAGTGTTCCTCCTGATGTTGATAGAGCTGATGCTGAATACGATGGTGCTGGATTCTGTACTGCCGACGAAACTGATACCATTGGATCAGATGATGCCACACCGGATGCTGATGTATCTGATAGTGTTCCTCCTGATGTTGATAGAGCTGATGCTGAATACGATGGTGCTGGATTCTGTACTGCCGACGAAACTGATACCATTGGATCAGATGATGCCACACCGGATGCTGATGTATCTGATAGTGTTCCTCCTGATGTTGCTAGAGCTGATGCTGAATACGATGGTGCTGGATTCTGTACTGCTGACGAAGCTGATACTATTGGATCAGATGATGCAACATCAGATGCTTGTGATTCTGCTACTGCTGCAATATCAGTTGATGCTGATTTATGTAACGTGTCTGCAACAAGCAAGTCTAGTTCGTCTGGAACTATGTTTGCCACAAGTTCTTGATTTTCCAACTGTGCACGTTTCTTTTGCCACTTATTTAGCCATTGCCTGTTGTTTGTTGCCGTTGTAATGCTAGAAGATGGCGCATTTTGACTATTTGATGATGTTGATGTTTTTCGGATTTCACGCAGTGTACAGTTGTGTTCAATGCCATCATCATCAAACTTTACTGTAAATCCACCTAATAAATTAAAATATGGTTACTAATCAGTAAATACAGAAAAAATCATTTGTTTTGTTATGTTTTTATATTCATCTCAGGGCCTTCGCCAGCATGCCAGCGTTTTGAGAGCAAGTCTTGAGATGAAAAATTGTGTTGCAAATGTTCACATTTAGATTTTACTTAATTAAATAAGACATTGGCAAAAACAGCATTCTTATTATTATGCCAATATCTAAACAACTCATAAATTTATATTACACACTCTTCCTCATTTTAATTGAACGTCAAACTGTAATGAACTGGAAATTAAAATTCAGGTTTTATGTTGATCTCGTGATTAAGCTAATCACTCAAAACTTCATACTACACAATTATATATATTGTATTGTATTTCAAAAGACTCAAGACATGTCAACTGCACACTGGACAATGCCAACTGCACACTTTGAGTCAGAAGACACACGGTTTTGACCTTGTTATATTCCTGGACATTACCGCCCTGCCATTACCCCCCAGAGGACATGCCATTACCCCCCAGCACTACTTTTATGAGATATTAAAAATACGCTATATAAAATGTCCTGATACATTCGTACATATATACACACATACATACTGTACATGTATATATATATATGCATACATATATTATTATTATTATTATTATTATTATTATTATTATTATTATTATTATTATTATTATTATTATTATTATTATAGCAGTTTTATATAGCGCCCCTTCAAGGTCTGAAGTGTAGATTATGTAAAGAAGGGGGCCGAGGACGGAGCCCTGAGTCAGGCCAAAATGAGCAGGGACCCAAGGAGACCTAGTGGATCCGTGGGCCACCATAAAGGAGCGGTCTTGTAGAAATGAGGTAAGCCAATGTAAAACATTACCAGAGAAGCCAAAGGAAATGGATAGGTGCTGCAAGAGGATGTCGTGATAGACAGTGTCGAACGCAGTCCTCACATCAAACAGCGCAAGGAGAGTGGCCTGGGATCTATGGCTCCGTATTATATATGTCAGATAGGAGGCGGATTAACAGGGTTTCTGTGGAATGGCCCTAACGGAAACCCGACTGGAAAGTGGGGAGAAGGCAATTTTTGTCCAGGTAGTACATGAGCTGTGCAGCAGCAATCTTTTATATATATACTTATATATATATACATACATATATATATGCATACATTTATACATACATACATATATGCATACAAATATATATACATAAACATATATGTATACATTAATGCATACATATATACACATATATGGATAATATATTCAATGTACATATATACATATATATATGCATACATTTATACATACATACATATATGCATGCAAATATATATACATAAACATATATGTATACATTAATGCATACATACATACACACATATATATGGATAATATATACAATGTACATATATACATACATATACACATGCATAGATAAATTCAAATGCTTACATACATATATACAATTATAAACATATAAATGCACACATACATACAATCATAAATACACAACTGCATACATACATACATATATATACACATAAAAGATACATATTTTCAGCAGTTCCTTAAGCTAGATCTGAGGCAGCCATTTCTATTAAGTGTAATGTAGGCCTATGTATGTTGTCTTGTATATATGTGTATGTATGCATGTGGCAGCTGTGTATGTATAAAGTATATAATTGTGATTTCATGTGTGTAAATGTATATATGTACGTGTAGGTAAGCGTTTGCATGTATGTATGTATGAATGTATTCATTGTGTGTTACATGTATTATCGTAATCGTAAACTCGAGATTTCTCCAGCTCCCAAAAAAGCGAAGTCGCGGTAACCAGCTTATTCACAGGCGCTTAGTCAAATTAAAATAGATTGGCGGGGGGGGTCAAATCGGTTACAGGTGAAGATCCAAAAGAGTCAGTCAGGCAGACAGTAAGACGGCTAAGGTGGGTGATGTTTAGAGTTGAAACGGCGAGGGAGGTAGGGAGGAGAGGAGGAATCGGGATAGGATTTGTCAAAGAGCAGAGTTTTTAGTTTTGAGTGAAAGGCCCGTGGAGAGATAGCAAGAGGTGAGGTTTTTATTTGCAGTGCGAAAGTCCTCGGAAATAAAAACAAGTTTTAAGACAACGAAAAGCTGTGACAGGACCACTAGATAGTAGTGTAGGCCAAACCGAAGGAGCAACCTGATTCCACAAAGAAGAGCCAATACTAACAAAGGAACTAGACTGGGCCATGGAAGTTCTCACTCGGGGAACAGGCAAGTCATGACGATCAGAGGAACGAAGAGAGCGAAGGGAGCCAGCTGAGGCGGGAAGAGATATGGAGTCAGATAGGTATTTAGGAGCAAGTCGCAGGCAAGATCGGAAAATATGAATAAGAACCTTTAGTTGGATGTGGGCAGTAAGAGGAAGCCAGTGAAGATGTTCAAACATGAATGTGGAAATATGGGAGAAACGTGGGAGACGGGCGATTAGTCTGGCAGCAGCGTTAAGAACAGATTGTAGAGGGGAGAGACGGACTTTGAGGAGGCCAACAAAGAGGGAGTTAGGCCTACAGTACACATGAGAGAACAGACAAAGGCATGGACAATGGAGGTAAAGACTGGAGAGGAGACAGATCTTCGGATAGCTTTCAGACGTCGGATATGGTAGTAGCACAAGCGGGTGAGATTACAGATATGGCCAGAAAAGGAAAGGAACTATCAAGAATGACACCCAGGTTACGAACAGATGTAGAGAAGGTATAAGAAGGAAAGCTTTGAGATAAAAGAGAGTAGTCAATCTTGGCCACTTGTTGACGAGTGCCAAACCAAATTAATTGAGTCTTTGATGGATTTAAAGAAACTTTAAGAAAACCGATTAGATGTATGTTTGTACGTTGTGTGATTGTATGTGTGGATGTATTATTAATGAGCATTTATATAGCGCCCCTTAAAGATGATCTACTCAGGAGCATTCCCAGTTCAACCACGGATAAAGAGAACAGTCTTTAAGTTAGCATGAAACAAAGTGATTGAGCCATAGGTACCAGGCGGAGCGCAACAGAGAGGCCATTCCAGGTTGCAGGGCTAGCGACCGAAAAAGAGCGACGCTGCATAATGGCTGCCCGCGTGCGGAGGACCAAGAGCTCGGCCTGGTCAGCCGAGCGAAGTGTGTATGTATGTATGTATGTATGCATGTATGTATGCATGTATGTGTGTATGTATGTATGTATGTATGTATGTATGTATGTATGTATGTATGTATGTTTGTATGTATGTTTGTATGTATGTGTGCATGTATGCATGTGTGTATGTATGTATGTATGTATGTATGTATGTATGTATGCATTTATATGTGTATTAATGTATAATTATGTGCATTTATGTGTATTAATATATATATATATACATATGCATTTATGTATATATGTATGTATTGTTCATGTATGCATACATACATTAATAATATGTATGCATTATGCATGTATGCATGTATGTTGTATGCATGCATGTTGTATGTATGTATGTTGTACGTATGTATATTCCGGCGGACTCCTGGAATGGCGGACCCCGGCATAGCGGACACGGAATAGCAGGCCGGTACCCATGCATCCACCTAATATCACATTAGCCTACATGTAATTAAGTAAGTAAGTAAGTAAGTAAGTAAGTAAGTAAGTAAGTAAGTAACTATATTCTATATTACACCTTTATCAAACGCACAATGGGACAGTAGCAAGAAGCATTGATTATGAAACATAGAAGTAATAAATTGAAATAAAAATCATGAAATAACATTGTCAGGGTATCACATCGCGGTATTTCATGATTATGTGAGCGAGGGCGAAGAGAGTGCCCAGATATTCTTATCGGAGAAAGCAAATCATGGAGGACATGCCCAGGGTCCCAAAGGATTGCAGCAAAGAGAGCATCGTCCGCCCTAGAACACAACATGTCAAATGTAGGAGTATCAGTTGGCAGATACTCCTGTCGTTTGACTCTCTCTCTCTCTCTCTCTCTCTCTCTCTCTCTCTCTCTCTCTCTCTCTCTCTCTCTCTCTCTCTCTCTCTCTCTCTCTCTCTCTCTCTCTCTCTCTCTCTCTCTCTCTCTCTCTCTCTCTCTCTCCCACCATTGGTAAAACCCCACCAGACTGCTGATGAGCATAATATTCGTGCCACTGTAGTGGAACGTACACCATCATGGAGGAGGATTCCAGTTAATCCATGCGAAACCAGGACTCGCAGAGCAAAAAGGATTGTGAAGCTATACAACTGTTTTACAGATGTTGTTAATGTGCAAGGAGAACCCAATTCTTTCTGAAAGAGTGACACCTAAAGTTTTGATTTTATTTACACGTACGATCCCAGCGATTGGTGGAGGGGTATCTTGAATTTTGGTTAGAAGACGCCTGATTATGATTTTACAAGACTTGCTATGATTTAGGCACAAGTTGCATTTTCTAGCCCATTCAGCTATGTGGGCAAGCATAGTTCGAGAATTCGCATTTTATGAATTTAATTTTTTCTTAAATCACGAATTTTAGCGAATTTTAAAACTGCAGTTTTAAAATTCGTTAAAATTCGTGAAAAAATAAAATAATATAATTATTTCTCATGGCAATTTTTTTATTATTATTTGTTTACTTTTTAACTTTTTAATAGGGCTGCGCGTTAATCGCCGTTAACGCCCGCGATTAACGCGTTAATAAATTTTGCGATTAATTTTTTTAACGCATTAACGCAAAGTAGGGCCTACCTAATAAAAATCTATCTAAAATAAGAATTCAGTTTTGAACAAAAAGAGAGCAGCTTTGTCAACTGACAATTTTGAGAAATTTGTATGTTTGAGCAACTGGCTGCATTTGCCAGAGGCGTAGCCATAGGGGGTACAGAGAGGGACATGCGTCCCCGGGCGCCAAAGAGAGGGCGCTAAAGTGAGGGTTAAAATACATAATTTTACTCTTAATTTGGATACAATTTTAACTAATTTATCCAAAATAAATTTAAAAGATTTAATTTTGGCGCCCAAAATATCCAGTTATATTCTCACTGCTTGTAAACAAGTTGTCAAGGATGATTTTGTCGCCTCATTGAGCACTAATTGGCACCATAGGCCTATGCTATCTGTAGGCCTAGTCGTCATATTCTATTTGATTAAAATTTAAACTGCCATTCGATGTATTTATAAAATGTGAAATAAACAGGGGGTGCCAATTTCATAGTTTGTCCCCGGGCGCAAAATATCCTAGCTACGTCACTGGCATTTGCAGCTTTAGAAGTTTAGACTGTTAGGGCCTACAGTTGAAATCAAGCCAAATAATCGTTTATTTCACATACCACTTTTCATATTGTAGTTCGTTTAAAATCATAAAAGATTATTTAGAAATTTGATTTAATTATTGACAACGTTCACTGAGCTGTGTCTTCTATTTCATCGTTCTCTGATTCTGAGTCAGGAACAGCCCACTCTTACCACTTGACTATGGTTTCTGTATTTTTGCCATGCAATGCTCCCGAAGGCCTACCCTTTCCATCTCCTCCAAAATTGCTACATAGGCCTACTTCCACAGCGATCCATGTTCTTTCATCATTAAGAAATCAGATTTTGACTAAATTAATTCGTTACGTAATAAACTTTTATTTTGAATTTTACATTAAATTCTAAGCAGTAGTTTGACACAACAAATCATGACGTCTTCACATTTCTTGCTACTTACGCTGTTTTTGCAAAACGTCACTGTCAATGTAAAAAGACCCAACAATGGCCTAACGAATTTTTGCGAATTTTAAAATAGGCCAAAAACTCGCGAATTTTTAAGAATTTTATAACCCAAAGTCACGAATTCTAGAACTATGTGGGCACGTTCAGAGTGAGTCGTCGTAATGTTTGAGGCAGGAATCACAATATAATCAAATATGCAATCATCTGCATATTTGAATAATTTGTTCCCTGGATGAAGCAATTTTAGTCCAGAAATAGAGGCCAAAAAGTGGATTGGCCCAAGTCCTCACCCCTGTACAATGCTACAGTTGATATATTTATATGAGGAAGTGATACCACAAAACTTAGTACAATGCACTCGATTAGAAAGCATGGAGCTTCTAGACAACCTCCAAGACCATAATTGTTTGCGAAAAATACAGAAATTACATTTTAATAAACAAAGATAATTAAACTACAATCAATGTCAATCAGACCTTCAAATGGTTTCATGATTTTAGCTGAATAGAATCTTCCATTGGTCCATTTTGCTTTGACCTGATCGCCGCATTGGTATATCTGCAAATAAAAAAATAGCGTTTGTTGATCTAGCTGGAAATAAAGTTTTATTTGTTGAACTAGTACTAACACTTTTAAATCTAGTTTCATTTTAGATATAGTAGGGCCTAAAATGTTTCTTTATGTTTCTTACTTCTCAGTCAAGCTCATTTCTGTATATGATACAAAATTGTTTATGCATATAAAATCAAACACCGACAGTTTAATAGGCCTATTACCAAAGTGACGCTGTGAATTTGCACATTTGGACAGAATGTGGCAATTATAATTAACGTTAATAAAACTTAGTGCAAGGGGTTTAAATTTTAGTGCGTATATTCAAGATAGGATTAATAGACCATATACAATAAAATAACAATTTAATTTCAATTTCGCTGCCTAAAAAGACATCGGTGACGACTTCCTCAACACAAAATTGTCTTACCCGCCACGCACCAAACAAACAGATATGAAAACAAGCTATGTGAAAGGAAGTCCATAGTGTTAGCAGTGGTCGAAATCATTAAGGCAGTAATCAAAGATTGAAATGACTAAGGGGGAATAGATTGTTTTATTTCTTTCTGAAAAGTTCAAAATGATGAAACGTAGGTCATGAGGGAGAAAATTACAGATATTACCGTATAAGGTGCTGCATATGAAAAAGATCGCATTCCATTAGCAGACCTGTTATCTGGCATAGCCAATTAATGCTTGTCTGCAGATCGCATAGAAAGCTTCAGATTGTACCGAGCAATAAGTCCACTTGGATATGACGGCTGATTATTGACCACAATTTTAAATGTCAGAGATGCAATTTCGAAATGGAACTTTTTTATCCAAAGCCAGTGAAAGTCTCATAATAACGGAATAATGTGATCAGCGCCTCGTGACAACGTTTTATTTCTTTAAATACGCGTATATTAATAATTAGGGACAGTAGAAATTCACGGTAAAAGGCCAAAAATATCACGGTAGATTTTGTAAAAATGGTCGAAAATCTGGACAAATTCACATAAATTTATAATAACTACTGAAATAATAGTATTGTAGCAATTACCTCAATGCAGACCCTGGCTTTCTTCATTTTCCGCAGACACAACTTCTTAAAATGTATATCACAACAAAACGACTGAACAGCCACCAACAACGACAGAACAACGTCTCTGATAGTTTATCAAAATTAGTCGACGACTGGGAAACTCGATGCAAGGCATAGCTTTATAGTAGCAGCAGCACAGGCCGTACCTTTGTTCGCTTCAAGGTCGTTCCCCTGCGCTACCAATTGCCTGGCTTCGGGTCCTCAACCGCAGCTGCAGGAGGAGAAAGGGGAAGGTGTGATCACTGACATCAGTTATGTTTTCATTAACGCATAAAATGCACACAGTATTTTCACACATAACTTCAAAAACATTGGTGCCCACATGGTTGGCTATGGAGACAAATGTGCGTCGTTTATCAAAGTTTCAGAGCATTGAAAGTGTCAGTCATTGAGCTCATTAGGCTAAACCTAAGCATATGGGACGGGGTCTTTTATGACTCAAATCGGTTGCTGGCTGTTATAAAATTGTAACCGTTACATATTTTTCAAAATGTTTTAGGAATTTGCAGTAAATTGTTTGTTTAGCTGTTATTTTCGATGAGATATGCATCGTGTTCGAGTTCATAGCATATTATTCAACCCAGTCATCATTAGCATGTTAAACGTTATTCACATAGAGTAACAGAATTAGTAAAATTGCATTTCAAACAGCCAGCTGTCTACCTCATTTCAGTGTTGCGATTATACACGATTGTTTCAGTAGCTTTGTAGCCAAGAATGGCGCAGTCGCTCTTTATGGGGTAATTTGCCTTAAAGCCTATCTTATCCAAGCGCTTTATTTATATTTATCTTCGAAGTAAAATACGGATAGCTGACCTAAAGCAGTAAGATATTTGAGAAAAGAAGAGACCCAACGATTATTAGAACAGGAGAGTACTAGGCTACTGTAACATATGATAGTGACCTCAGCGATTCTGACTCAGAGGAAGACGAAGACCATGGATCAGGAGTTTCCGGGTGACATGATAGGGAAAGTGCCAGTGATGCATTATTTGTTAAATATAGGCGTTCAGAATTTTTTGGGAAACTTGAGATTCTTAATAAAATTTAAACCAGTGTCGTTTGCATGCAACTTTATGCATTCACAAAATGCTCTTCGCTTGAGTTTCTAACAATCAAATAACAAACATGTTGATCTTACAGTAAAAAATACAGATGGGTTCATTTACGACCCCGCCCGGTGCTTTTAAGTTGCTTAGTATGCCTGTGTCACAAATATAGAGTATCCCCCCATACAATTATTTCCCCGTAGCAGAATGGAGTATCCGGCCTGAAGAATGTGAACGGGAGGGTCTATCCTCCAGTCTTGTTGTTCTCGAGACCAAGGTGTTGGTCTCGAGTGCACTCGAGTTCGTTTTTAAAAGTCTTGGTATTGATCTTGGTCTTGAGACCAAAAGTCTTGGTCTTGGTCTTGATACCAAAGGTCTTGGTCTTGAGGTTCAAAGTCTTGGTCTTGAGGTTCAAAGTCTTGGTCCTGGTCTGTAGGTTCAAAGTCTTTGTCTTGGTCTTGCAAGACCAAGACTTTTGTCAATGTGAACAGTCATTTAACAAAACGCAAGAATTAACAATTTATCCATTAATTACTAGTACAATTGCTTTAGTATTTACGACGTGTGAATGAGGCTTCACTGTTGTTTTGGACAATTGGACAATTATTTTGACTTCCGATTATTTACCATGAAATAATTTCAAAACAGACTCACGACATTTACATCCAGTGCTTGAAAAGCTGCTGTGTGTTCCAGCGTTTTCCGAACCTACATGTAGCCTAGAACGTATTTTTTGCATAGCAGAATTTTTATGAAGCCCACAGGTCACGTATTGGTCAGAAATTCTGAGCGAATTGGTTTTCATAAAACCAAAAAGACA
Organism: Allolobophora icterica; assembly: GCA_963556255.1. NCBI lineage: Eukaryota > Metazoa > Annelida > Clitellata > Crassiclitellata > Lumbricidae > Allolobophora > Allolobophora icterica. The sequence continues at coordinate 10,865,335 of OY744610.1, forward strand.
TTTGGAATAACATTTCTCATGTACGACTTTTGTTAATACGAATTATTATGATGTAGTCTGCAATCAGAGTTGTTTTGCTTAAATAAAATAAAATAAAATAAAAGTCTAATTTTTTCATTAAATTAGCGAGTAGTACGACTTGACAATTTTTTGTAAGGAATAAAAGTTTGGATATGATTGTAATTTTTGGGTCTTGGTCTCGATTTGTCTTGGTCTTGAGGTTCAAAGTCTTGGTCTTGGTCTTGAGGTTCAAAGTCTTGGTCTTGGTCCTGAGGTTCAAGGTCTTGGTCTTGGTCTTGAGGTTCAAGGTCTTGGTCTCGGTCTTGAGGTTTAAGGTTTTGACAACAAGACTGCTATCCTCCTCGTGCAAAAGTATCCCCCGTGAGTCGTACAAAATTGTCCCCCATCAAGAAGTTTTTCCCTGCAACATAATTACAAATTGTGCAATTTAAGACAATGTAGAACTATGTCCGTCATAGTAGGCTATCTAGTGAAGTCAATGATCCTCTTATATACTCTCGAGGTTAGGTTCCTGAGAAATTGGAGAAATCGTTACTTTCGAGTTTTCTGGGAAAGTTACGCCGTTGTAAAAATGCCCCGCCAATATTTTGGACAATGAATACCTAAATCCCCCCCCCAATATTTAGGACAAGTCTACGCCAGTGCCCAGGCTACTCTGTGCCGTTTTATTCCATCGGGGGAGGGTAAATTTATTCATCCCTTGGATAGTTTTTGGACGGATAGTCGGTCACGCGACACCGGAATTGCCAAAAGGAAAGTAAAGGAACGACCACAGAGAGGAAAATATTGTGTCTCGTAGGCTCACTATAAATTTGCACGATTAGTCTTTTTAACACCTCGGATGTCAGTCTGATTTACAGCATGTTTCTTCAAACAATTTCCAACACATTGACAAGAACATACTTACTTACTTAAGTGCATCCCTTCTAGAACTGTCACAATAAAAACCAAGAATCCAGACTTAGGGCCTAATAACCCCTGTCATAAAAATCACTTCTAAATAAGCGTAATAAACTTCGAAGGAAGGGTCAAATGGAAGGCGCAGACTCACTTGCGGAGAGCATCAGTCCGCTGATCTTGGAAAACACACAACACGTTTTTCTGCCTTACAAGCTGCCACACCTAAGCAGCTTTGGGATGCGGTCAAATAGTGTGATAATTCGTCTTCTGCCCTGACCAGCAGCACTATAAATTAGACAGGCCTCTTTGATGACATCAATTAGGCTAATAAGTTCTATGATGAAATAGCGACTTCTGTGGACAATTTGACTGAGGAAATCCTTGTTCTTAAAAGCAACACAATGTCATGGGAGTCAACACCGGAATTTCTAAACCATTATGTGAATAATATATAGGCCTACTGGAAATCGAAAGGTCTCTGCGCACACAGCGAAACACAGCCGCTGGACTTTCAGAAACGTTCTATGAGTTGGCGTAATTTGTCACTCATGTGTTTAAATGCTTTTTTGAAACTGGGACCATTCCGGGTAACTGGCGCGTCAATGTGGTCACTTCCGTGGACACAGTTACAAAACCATCTACTCTGGGTGACTCCAATCCTCTCAAGAATCGCGGGCAAAAATTGTTGTTTCTAAGTGGCTGACATCCAATTTGCCCCGAGAAACTTTAGAGGACCAGTTTGGCCTCAGATCAACCGGCACCAGTGCAATCAAATTCTTTCTACATCACGTCACCTTGATTCTGGAAAGCAACTCTTATGTACGTTGCCTGTTAGTCGACTTCTCTAAAGCATTTGATGTTGACCATTCAATTCTAATCCCTAACGTTATGGAAACATCAAACCGGGTCATTGACTTCCTAACTGGTCGATCTCAAGCAGGGCCGCATTAAGGCTAGTGCGGGCCCGGGTGCTGTGATTTTGGGGGAGGCCTACGAGCCTCCGAAAGGATGGTCGCCGAAAAATTTTTGAATTTCGACATGGTGATTTCATCCATCTTTTTTGGAATTTCATCTTACAAAAAGTCTTATGACATTTTTTTAGTAATTCATCTCTTTTCTATGATGATGTGATGACCTTTTTGGGCCCAAATACAAGTATACAATACAAAAATTTTATGCACTTCCAAAAATGCGGGCCCTTAAAACTGCGGGCCCGGGTGCTGCAGCACCCTTAGCACCCCCCTTAATGCGGGCCTGATCTCAAGTCCTCAAATGCGAGAATGTATTTTCCGATTCTGCTTCCATTAATCGCAGCGTTATCCAAGGGTTTGGTCTTGGTCCCAGCTTCTACATTGTAATGGAGATTGATCCTACCCGTCTCTCTATCCAACGTCTTTTCAAATTTGCAGATGATATTAACCTTCTAGCTCTCCAAAACTTCTCTGTTAGCCTAGAAAATGAATTCGCTAAAATTAGCCCTTCGACGGGCGTGGGGTCAAAAATGACCCCAGCGTGCATTTTCAAACCATATATCTTTGTTAAAACTGAAATGCTTGCTCTGAATATCCACGAGAATTATCGTACAGGTTGTCATTACATATTCCAGTTGAGTGTGCATGGGAATTTTAGATGGACAAAAATTACAGGACATTTATACACTTAAGGTCATGGGGTCATTTTTGACCCCACTACTAATTATTGATGTTTCTTTATCATTAAACAGTCTATAGTTGCACAAACCCACAATATTACTTTCTTATTTATTGTTCCTATTTACATAACGCTCAATTTGTAATTTGTAACCGAACATTTATATAGCGCCACTCAATTCAGCGGCGCTCTCGACCCGCCTCAGCACAAGCACCGGCAAACAAGTTTTCAAGCGTCTACGGAACTGAAAAGGAGAGAGGCTCAAGGTACAATGATTCAATTGCCCTTCCTCACAATTGACGAAAGACTCGATCCTTATCGAGGTTGGTGTAGATTCGTACAGAACATGCGGTCAAAGTCGGAAAAATACGGCATAAACTTATGGATGTGATACGATCGTGAAACCAAGTACGTGTACAATGCCAGTATATATTGCGGCAAAGACAGCGCCGATGCAGCTCCAACCAAAGTCATGAGAGGAACGTCCGCCAGCTCATGCAACCTCTTGAATGTGAAGGTTGCAACATTACCATTGATAACTTAATTGTCACCTCGCTAGCCATGGCTAGAGATGTTCTGCTGACAAAGAAAGCGACTTTGGTTGGTACTATTCGTACTAATTGAGTAGAGTTGCCCAAGAACTTGTGGCTCCCAGAGGACGCGAGTTGTAGCCTACTCTTGTCTTGTAACCTACTCATCCCTTCCGAGAAGGGATGAGTAGGCTACAAGACAAGGGATGAGTAGGAACAGCGGCGATCTATTGCAACTCATCATGAACTGATTAGAGAACGACTAATAGGCGACACTCGGGAACCTCTAAAGAAACGAGGTCGTTACCAAGTTTGTCCCAGACACACGGACAAAAGAGCCATTGCTGTGTGCAAGGCATGCCATAAGAATGAGTGCCCTGCCCACTGTCATATTCTGTCAGACATGTGTCTCTGCTGATCGTTGAAATGCTTTCCTAGGCACTTAGCAGTCTCCTATGTTCATTCTAGTGTCATTTCATTGCAGCGAAGGCGCTATGCATTAGTATTATAAGCCTGTTGTTTATGTGGCGTCATGACATCATGACGTGACGTCATGTCATGACGTCATCTGACGTCATATCATGATATCATTTTAGGCTCATAGCAGTCTCCTGTGTCCAGTATAGTGTCATTTTGTTGTATTCTTGGCGCTAAACATTAATATAAGAACGGTATTAGTTTGTACATGGCATCATGAAATCATGACGTGACGTCATGCCATGACGTCAGAAGACGTCGTATCATGATGTCATTCCTAGGTTTCTAGAAGTCTATGTTCATTATAGTGTCATATCATTGTATTGATGGTGCTATACATTAGTGTAAGAATAGCATTTAAGCCTGTTTGTTTGTGGCGTCAAGACATAACGAAGTGACGTCATGCCATGACGTCATCTGACGTCATGTCAAGATTTCATTCCTAGGCTCATAGTAGTCTATGTTCATTCCAGTGTCACTTCATTGTATTGATGGCACTATATATTAGTGTAAGAACAGTATTACAAGCGTATGCTTGTATGTGTAGTCATGAAATCATGATATGACATCATACCATGACGTCAGATGACGTCATGTCATGAGGACGTGAAACAAGTAATGACATTTAAGTGAATATTACTGATAATAATCACCTTCTCATGCAATCTACGTGCTTATTTTATTCGAATTACATGATTATTACTATGGGGTCAAAATTGACCCCACGACCTTACTTGTATAGTTTTTTTCCCGCCCGAAGAAGGGTTAAAGATTGGACCTCCAGCAACAAAATGGCAATCTTGCTAACACAAAAGAAATTGTATTTCATAGACCGAGTTCAAGACTTTTATCTCTTCCGGACCCTATCAGCAATATTGAAAGAGTTAAAATTGTGAAACTACTGGACGTTCTTTTCCGAGAGAATTTAGAATTTGAAGACCATGTGACGTGTAGGCCTATTTTGAAGGTATGCAGACAACGCCTATACCTTCTAAGAGTCCTCCGATCTCATGGAATGCCTCCCAGCAAGCTAACGAACATTTCCCAAGCCTTTGTAGTCTCCCGACTAACTTAAGCTCTTCCATCTTGGGGCTTGTTGCCAACAGAATAGAATTGTGTGGAAGAATTTATTCGTTTTTGCGCAGGGCTGGGCGCAGCAACCTTCTGAATGGTGACATTTTAACGTTGGGGAAGATTTGTGAGAAAAGTTAATTAAGTTCTTTAAGAGCATCAAATCACCCCATTACCGTCTTCACCAATTACTGATCGCAAAGCACCTTCATAACTTCAACATGCGAAAAAGGAGGCATGCATTCGAACTACCACACTTTAGTACATTGCTTCATAAGAAATCCTTCATCATTCGCGTATTTTACAACTATAAAAACTGGGTTAATGTTAGTCATAATGCTTGTTCCGAGATCTAATGTCTCTCCAGTTGTAGACCCGAGTAATGATTATGTTCCACAGATCATAGCTTCAGATATACACATAGCTTTAGATAATCAGACATTATGAAACTGTTTATAATATTGCATCTGTTTTTGTTCTACTGATATTGTGCTATTTTGCTACTTTCGTCAATCTTTGTATTGTTGTTGTGAAGTATGAGCGTTTGTCTCGTGCTAATAACAGATTACTTACTTACTTACTTAACCTACAATATGCAAATTGTATTTAATCGATAAAACATTTGTCTCCATACAGAGAGTCTACGGAGACAAGTGTACGTAATATGAGAATAAGGATAGTCCGGAATCTGGCAAAGGGTGGACAAGCATCTTGTATATACATAGGGCCTACGCTAACAGACAAGTGCTCGCTCTAAAGACATCTATAATAAATAAATACTGGAGATTAGAGTGCCGTATTTCGTAGACAGTCGATAAGATCGAAGCAACGATTCAGAAGCACTTGGGTCGCTACGCAGTGGCTTGAGGTGGGAATCGAACCTGCGACCCTTCGGTTACAAGGCAACGACCCACACCACTACACCACCGCGTCCCCCTAACATCTGAGAGACTAGCCCAGAGTGCCACTCACCGGGGACGCCTAACTTGTGGGATTCTATTTGTTAATCGTCAATAGGCGATTTTTTTCTCTTGCTATTTGCTATTATCTTGTAACCTGTTGAGGTGTGTCAGCCAGATTATCAGAGATCTATCTTGTATATATATATATATATATATATATATATATATATATATATATATATATATATATATATATATATATATATATATATATATATATCAGGAAATAGAGTGACCGTTGGCCGAGTTAAGCTGTGGCAGCAAACAGCTTCCGACCCATGGGGTCGAATGAACAGGCGAATGACAGCTGCCACAGCTGCAGCATATCTAACTTAGTACACTATTTTCTTGTGTACGTATGATGTACTATTTTCAAAGCAGGTCATGCGCTAGAGAACATTTCTGTAGGTGTAGGATCATTGATGTAACCATGGCTATATATTATTTTCAATTTTAAACTAAATACTACTGTGCTGGCTGGCGCTGGTTTCAAAATGATGATGATAGATAGATAGATAGATAGATAGATAGATAGATAGATAGATAGATAGATAGATAGATAGATAGATAGATAGATAGAGGGACGGACGGTCGGACGGACAGACAGACAGATAGATATAATAGGACTGTGCCAATTATTTCAGAATGATTATAAGTGCATAGTATTAACTTTATAGATAAATTAAGGTCCGTTTATTATATTTGTGGATAAGTGGATTTTTCTTATCAAACAATATAATATTATATAACACAATAACATTACGGATATCTGTTATGTCGTTCGATCCGTCGGTCGATCCTTAACTGCTACTATTGGCTTATTGCAAAAACAAGAAACTTCATACAGAGTCGGCCGGCCGGACGACCGGTGAGGGAGGAATGGGGGAGGAAGGGCCGGGACTAACGCTAATGACTGAAGACAATCGGGGTCATGTTATGAAAGGCAGTAACTGTAATGTACTAGCACTATTAGTTGAAAAGAATAAAAGGGCGCTGTTCATTCTCTGCAGCGCCGCGCAAACCTTGAATTTGGTGAAGCCGGCTGTCCAAACATAATTGGTAGCCTACTCTGACAAAATAGGCATAATGGCATTTTCAAAGAAGATTTGTTTCTTGCGTGTGACAAGACATAGTTCTTCCTTTATGAAACACAGCTCAGGCTGACCAGTTGAGAGGCCCAAATATAAACTTTCTGGACGATGGTATTTATACAGTTCTTAACTGAAATCCAGTCTTGTCTGTGTAAGCTCAAGCTTTCACGATGAGTGCCCTCACAAAGTCCGAAATTGTTACATTTTTCAGAACACTGCACAAATTGATTTCTTTGTATGTTCATAGCCTGTATAATATTCTTATCTTTTCCGTTGTCTCAAAAGCACAAATTACATTTTGTATTTAACTTAAATTGCAATTATATATTGCAGCGACAATATGTTATAAATTATCAAACTGAATTAAATTAGACATGGGCGGCGATCTGGGGGGGGGGGGGTCGAGAGGGACAAGTCCCCTCACCTTTGAATGTTGGGGGACACACCATACATCTGTCCCCCAAATTTTGAAGAAACCCTAAAACAGGTCAACAGAACGCGCGAAAAAAATGTTTGTACCTCTTTTTTGACCAAATCAGGAACTTTTGACCAGATCAGTTCAAAAGGTATTCCGTGTCCCCCCACCTGTCAAACAAGATCGCCGCCACTGAAATTAGAGTAGGCCTGTGGCACACAGGCTGTGCTGCAAAAACTATTTGACCCAGGGCCTAAGACTACAGGACAGAATTAAGTCACAACAACATTTAAATGCAGGGATGTAGTCCATATTAAAATCTAACAAAGCCATAGTCTGACGAGGATCTTTGGAGGCAAAGACGAGATCTTGGTGAAAATTTCACAACTGTCCATTTCGCTAATTTTTTGGGTTTTGTACCTTAAGTCACTGAATGTAACTGAAACTGTGTATGATGAAAGTGAGTCAATTGGTCATGTAGGAAATGTGTCTGTTTACGCTAAATTTCCTTAATTTTCCAAATAGGTGACTTTGACAAACAAATTGCCATACTACAGCACTATTGTCATTAGAGTAACGTTACTCTAACCAACCAAACTCGTGTGTAGCGATGTTATTACTGTCACAAATCGCTGATTATATCAGAAAATGTACCTTAGATATCTGCATACAATGGTTTGCATATAAGGAGAAAACGATAAATTGAAGAAGCAGCTAATATACTATTACACATTAGTAAATGGAAATGTTGATGAGTGTTTGAAAGGTTAACATGGACAATTTCATTGGCTTATTTTATATAGCATCAAATATTGATGCAGTAAATCATGACTGGTATATATTCAGTTAACAATGAGTCGATTAACATTTCCAGTAGTATCTTTAAAATAAAAACACTTGGCACATAATTCAATTATAGATGAAACCCTTTAATTACTCTAATGACACACACTGTTACTCTATTCCATAGTCCCATTCTGTCCGTCTGTCATGGAGTAACGCTCTCAAATTCATTTGCAGTCGCTAGGTGTCAGCATACAGGGAGGAAGGGAAACTGAAGGACGTACTGACGCACAGTCAGACAGACATATAGATTGACAGACGGAGTGAGTTAGTGAGTGAGGAACGGACGGATACGTACAGACGCACAGCCAAACTGACACAGGGACGGATGGTCAGATAGACAGATTGTTAGACGGAGTGAGTGAAGGCGGGACAGAGCTGAGGCGGGAGGAAGGGAGGAGGCATATAGCCGTACAGACGTGCAGCCAGAAAGACAGACGTTTCCGTCATACTGATGGGCAATTACTCTAGTGATCTATAGCATCGAAGGCTTAGGCTAAATCCAACAATATTCGTATCGAATATCTGTTTTCTTCCATTGCAGCAGAAATGTTATCTTGCACGCTTAGCAGCGGCATGACTGTTGAGTGTCGAGATTGAAACCCATTCCAGGTCGTAGGGCCAGCAACAGAGAATGAGCGGCGCTGCATGATTGCGGTACGCGAGTGAGGGATCATGAGTACAGCTTGGTCAGCTGATTGAAGGTTGGATCGCCGCTGTACAGCAGATGTAGGGCGACAAAAGTCCTGCAAGTATGGGGGCGCGAGTCCCTCCAGGCAGCGCCTAACAAGCGCAGAAACCCTATACGTGATCCATAGTGGGAATGGAAGCCAGTGCAGGACATCCCGCAAAAACTCAGACACCTGGCCAAATTTAAGAATACGGCCAATGAGGCGCGCAGCTACTCGAAGGACCCGATCTAGGCACCCAACCCGGACAGCTGGGAGGCCAGCGTAAAGGGCACTACAATAGTCAAGACGGGTGACTACAAAAGCATGTACAAGGGTAGAGGCAGCCCCCTGTGACAAATAACGAGAAACCACCCTAAGCTGGCGCAGTTGGTAGTAGCAATCGCGACAGGTGTTAATGTGGCGGGCGAACGTGAGTTCCTGTTCCAGGATAACGCTAAGGTCGCGAACAGAGGAGGCAAAGGAGACCAGAGGGAACTTGAGAGCTAAAGCCTCAAGGTTAATTTTTCAAGCTGCTGACGCGTACCCAGCCAGATGAACTGCGTCTTGCTCGGGTTGGGCCTCAGGCGGTTTCAGGACATCCAGGCTTCCAAGGTCTCCGTGGCCTGGACAATCTCAGGGACAGCACCAAATTCAAAACCTTGGGCAAGCCAAGAATAATTGCCAAGCCTAGTGTAAATAGATGTGCCCCAATTTAGTATTAGTATACTTATTATAAGAAATTGTTATAATACTCATGACGTTTTTCATTTATTTACTAGAAACTATTGTTTTGATTAACTTGAATATTGTCTCCACAAGTATTGTGTAGGCCCTATGAAGAAATGTGTGTGAGAATAGGCACAGGCTGTATTCATTTGATAAAACGTTTGTCCCCACAAGGTTTGCTTATGGAGACAAATGTGTGCGTGTGTGAGAATATGCAGGCTGTATTCATTAATTACACGTTTGTCCCCACAAGGTTTGCTTATGGAGACAAATGTGTGCGTGTGTGAGAATATGCAGGCTGTATTCATTAATTACACGTTTGTCCCCACAAGGTTTGCTTATAGAGACAAATGTGTGCGTGTGTGAGAATATGCAGTCTGTATTCATTAATTAAACGTTTGTCCCCACGAAGTTTGCTTATAGAGAGCTTGCGAAAAGAATGATAGTACATTTCTGAACATTAGTTGTTAATTTTTACATTAATATACAGGTAGAAAGTAGACATTCTGTTAAACAATATACATTAACTAGTACCATTACTGACGATTACTTATTATGAAGCATTACACCATTTCCCATTGTACGAAGTATCATAGGCCTAATATTCTAAACTTTACAGCTCGAGGGCCACCCCTAAATATTATCTTATCTAGTAAAAACAAATAGTACAGAAGTCTAATATTTCAATAAACGAATCAAATCATGTGTATGACAATCACAAAGACAAAACCTTTTTAGAAATGGACAGCTAGTAATTGAGCATATGAGATTGTCATCAAAATACAGCTGTAGACCTAGTCCAAGTCTAACTTGTCTAGTAACCAAATAGTACAGAAGTCTCATTTTGCAATAAATGAAACAACTCATGTGTATGACAGTTACAAAGACAAAACCCTTTTTAGTGATGAACATCTAGTGACTGAACACATGATACTGTTATCAAAATACAGCCGTAGTCCAGGTCTAACTTATTTAGTACATAAATAGTACTTCAGAAGTCTTATTTTGCAATAAACAAATCCAATCATGTGTATGACAGTCACAAAGACAAAACCCTTTTTAGAGATGGACATCTAGTGACTGAGTACATGAAACTGTTATCAAAATACAGCACATAGTCCAAGTCTAACGTATTTACTACATAAATAGTACAGAAGTACAGTATCTACTTACAATAAACGAATCAGATCATGTATATGACAGTAGGTATACTCTTACAAAGACAAAACCCTTTTTAGAGATGGACATCTAGTGACTGAGTACACGACACTGTTATCGAAATACAGCTGTAGTCCAAGTCTAACTTGTTTAGTACATAAATAGTACAGAATAAACGAACCAGATCATGGGTATATCATTTACAAACACAAAACCCTTTTTAGAGATGGACATCTAGTGATTGAGTACATGACACTGTTATCAAAATATAGCTGTAGTCCAAGTGCAACTTATTTAGTACAAAAATAGTACAGAAGTCACATCTTACAATAAACGAACCAGATCATGGGTATATCAGTAACAAAAACAAAACCCTTTTTAGAGATGGACATCTAGTGACTGAGTACATGACACTGTTATCAAAATACAGCTGTAGTCCAAGTCTAACGTATTTACTACATAAATAGTACAGAAGTACAGTATCACCTTACAAAAAACGAATCAGATCATGTATATGACAGTAGGTATACTCTTACAAAGACAAAACCCCTTTTTAGAGATGGACATCTAGTGACTGAGTACATGACACTGTTATCGAAATACAGCTGTAGTCCAAGTCTAACTTGTTTAGTACATAAATAGTACAGAATAAACGAACCAGATCATGGGTATATCATTTACAAAGACAAAACCCTTTTTAGAGATGGACATCTAGTGATTGAGTACATGACACTGTTATCAAAATATAGCTGTAGTCCAAGTGCAACTTATTTAGTACAAAAATAGTACAGAAGTCACATCTTACAATAAACGAACCAGATCATGGGTATATCAGTAACAAAAACAAAACCCTTTTTTAGAGATGGACATCTAGTGACTGAGTACATGACACTGTTATCAAAATACAGCTGTAGTCTAAGTCTAACTTATTTAGTAGGCTACATAAATAGTACAGAAGTCACATCTTACAATAAACGAACCAGATCATGGGTATATCATTTACAAACCCTTTTTATAGGGTGGACAGCTAGTAACTGAGAACGTGACATTGTCATTAAAATACAGCTGTATTCCAAGTCAGACTACAGAAGTAAAGAAATAGTACAAATAGTAACGAATGAATAGCAATAAATGAATGAGCTGTAGTCCAGGTCTAACTTATCTAGTGAACATATAGTAAAGAAGTCTCATCTTGCAATAAATGAATCAAATCATGAGTGTATCAGTATATTAGTTACAGAGACAAAATCTTTCTAAAGGTGGTTGGCTATAGACCGAGCTCATGACACCATCATCCAATACCGCTGAAGTTCACGTCTAGCCTATTTAAAAATCTAATGGCACAAGAGTCTCATCTAGCATTAAACTAATTAGCTCATCTATATAGCAGTCATATGACCAAAACCCTTTGTTGACGTGGACAGCTAGTGACCCATTACATGACGTAGTCATCAAAAACATATGTAGAACCGAATCGATCCATGTTCAATGCAACTACAATGGTAGCGTCTCATCTAGAGGTAGGCCTAGTAATTCAGATCGAGTCCTGGCTAAAAGCAATACATGAATACAGTTCCGTGGTAAATAAATTAAATCAAACAGAAGCTACTGCAAGGATAAACTGAGTGTTCATAATATACATGACACAAGCAACTAATAGGGTGCAGTTAGTATGAATTTCTCAGTAAGTCTAGTGAATCCAGTGGGCGGATAGAAGGGAGGAAGGTGAAGAGGAAAGAAGAGAGGTAGAGCGAAGCCACTATGAAGAAAAAATAGAAGGATAAGCCAAGTGTTTATGATATTATCATAACATAGATAACTGACACAGACAAGGTACAGATAGCGTGAATCCCTCAGTCAATGTAGTCTATACAGTGAGTCGATAGTAAGTAAGGAAGACAATAGCGAGAAAGAGAAGAAATGAATGATACGAGTGAAAAAGCTTTATCTAATGTCGAAGTTTAAGAGAGCTTATCCTCCTAAGACTCAGTGAAGGAGTCGTAGCAATGATTAGCATCACCGATAGCGCATTGGATAACATCTGGCGTAGAGTGCGAGAGGTAGCGAGTTCAAGCCCCGTAGGCGGACAGCTTTGTAGGCTGCAATTGCGCCGTGTATTGCAGGCTGTCTGTTCTGTTAGTAGTTAAGATTTATCGCATAACTTGTACATGTAAAGCGCAGTGCGGTTAGCAGGCGCTTAAATAAAGAAAATATATTATTATTATTATTATTATTATTATTATTATTATTATTATTATTATTATTATTATTATTATTATTATTATTATTATTATTATTATTATTATTATTATTATTATTATTATTATTATTATTATTATTATTATTAATGTGATTAGCATTCGTATGGCCGACGAAGCGTACCTAACAAATGCACTGTTATCAATTATACGATTGAAAGGAAATAGGGCCGTAGTGCAAGATGCACACAACCACGATGCCGGGTCTACCCATCAGTCGGGCAACATTTAAAGTGGAAAGTCTTCCCACATAGCGAACAAGCTAATTCAGAACAATTAATATATATATATATATATATACACTGTAGAGCGCCTACATGATCGATTGTTAATGGAATCGACAGGTTTCGTGAACAAACATATATGCAGCAGGCGGAAACTAGATACAGAAAATATATATATGTATGTATATATATATATATATATATATATATATATATATATATATATATATATATATATATATATATATATATATATATATATATATATACAGACATAAAATATTGTATGGACTTGTCCATTCTCCAAAGAATAAATAGCCAAATTCAGCTGATTTAAGAGAACTAGACCTTAATACTTACATGCAATGTTCGTCAAATAATTTCGAACTGATCTAGTCATTCTAGTGAAACTGCATTCAATTTGCGTCGTAGTGGTCGCCTAAGGGGGGGGGGCAGAGTTGATAGAGGTTGATTTTTTTATAGGAGAGTCTGTTGTGAGACATGGAGGGAGAAAACTGTCAGTGAAGAATGATGCAAAGGAGTCGGCAATGGATACATGTGCCATAGTTTGGGAGGGGTGAGAGGAGTCATGGTGACGAACATTGTTTATGGTTTTCCAAAGATTTCTAGGATTGGATGGAATTGAGTGAACAAGAGATGAGAAGAGGCGTTTTTTGGATGACAGAAGTTGGCTGTAGTATCTATTAGTCAAGGTTTTAAGTCAATTAAATACAGCGAGATCACCAGAACGTCTGTAGGCCTATGCTCATTCCAGACGACTGCGAGATGATTTGAGAGCATGAAGGAGACAATTGAACCATGAATTTTTTGCGTGAGCTTCAGGTATAGTTCAAATATTTTTAGGACAGTATACTCTAGTGATTGAAAAGAGAGATGAAGGACAGTAATTTTGCCCATGAAGAAAGAGTAGAGGGGTATACTGCCAGCAGTGGAGAGGAGTGTGGTGAATTCTTATAAGAAGACAGTGATGTTCGGCGTCTGTCGTAGGCGCTAGGGTAGACGGTGTACACAGTGGTGTACAGGGCGATTTCAGCGTTAACGACAATGTCAGTGACCTCGATCTCAGCATACGTTGAATTCGGGCGGCGCCGCTTCCCACCTCTGCACGCGCGTGCACTTGATGTGGCTATTAATGAGTTTATGAGTACGCAGGTTCATTAAGCAATAAACGCTGAAGGCCTAATGCGTTGATTCCTCTGTCTTCATCTATTAATCTGTCCATAAACGCTAGGGCACCAGCTGCTTGGGATTGTTTACCTCTTGCATCTTGCAATGTATTTAGGAACGCCATCGGAAGTACAGTAATCGTAATCGAAATCGTAATCTCGAGGTTTCTACAGAGCCCCAAAGAGCGAAGTAGCGGGAATCAGCTTATTCACAGTATTTATCCGCTGCTCGACCTCTACTTCCTCTTTCAAGAAACGCCTTAAAACTCACTATTTCTCACACGCTTTCAAACATATGGAAATCTAACTGCTCTGCATGTGGCGGCTAACTAACCGCGCCTCAGATTCGCATTTCTGTGTGACTTGCGCGCGTTAAAAATGTTCGTAATAATAATAATAATAATAATAATAATAGGGCCTAATGCTATATAATTCACATTATCTAGCTGGCTATCACGGTGCACTTTTCCCCGGCCAGATTAAGTTGCATAATAAGACGTCTTTCATCCACAGAGAAACGCCTTGAACTATTCATGTTGTAAATAGTTTATGCTATAATCATTTTCCTTAAATTTCTCCTCAAATAGTTTATGAAATTATCACTCTAACGCAGATACTCAAACACACAATGAAGTTGCTACATGTACCTGTATGCCACTATAAGCTGTTTAACTCTTTAAGCTGTCATACCCTGATTCCATTTCTGCGCCACCACACAGCCACCATCATCACCGATTACCACCGTAGCACCCTGCTGTCTCCTCGGCTTGACCTCCCCGGACTCTGACCTGGCACCGGAATGGATAAGGCAGACATGGCTATTGCGGACTTGATATTGTATAGCGCCGGTGAATAAGCTGGTCTCCCTGACGTGGCTTTTGTGTGGCGCTGAGAAATTTCGAAGATTTACATTACATTACATTACACTATAAATTACAAATGTCATGTCTTATTCTAATCTCACTACTATAACGGTTGCTGTAGCTACTTCACGCTTCTGCACTTAGTATGTTATTCAAGTGGATTTGTTCTAATCAAACAATATAATAACGGATATCTCAGGCCCGGGTTAACCATTGGAGCACACGGAGCACATGCTCCGGGGCCCCCGACGACTAAGGGGCCCCCAAATATGAGTCGTTTTTTTGCATCTCAAAATGCAAATTGAATTAACTGTTGGTAAAAAAAAGAAAATAATTTTGGCGAAAATGTGGCGACAAGTCACCTTACTTTGCACTCAGCCTGAATAGGCCCTACTAATGTCGACTAAATATTTTAATTATCTCTGTGGTTACATAATCATTTCGTTTACGTGTTGTGCCGACTTGCGCGTAGCTAACTAACTACGGCAACTTTGCTCTAGTTTCTGTCATTACAACTTAAAGCATTGAATCATTCAATAATGTCGAGTGCTCACAAGTAGGCCTAGGCCTACGCCAGTGGGTTGTTTAAATGTGCTGCAAAGCGCGAACAAGTGAAGTGAAATCTCGAAGTGTTAACACCCCAAAACTGACGACGTTCTTTCAAAGTAGTATAGTTTCTGATAGTATGCCTATCGTAATCGTAATCGTTATCTCCAAACTTCTAAAGCGCCACTCGAAGGCCAAGCGTAGGCCACCAGTCTATTTCACGAGCGCTATGACTGTGAGTGGAAATTAAGTAGGCCTATACAGGGATGGTAGTGAGCCGAAAATTGTCGGCAGATCGTGTTTTGTATCATTTGTTCAAAATATATTTATTTTATTTATTCAGAACATTTATATAGCGCCCGTTTAAGATATCTACTCTATTGTGAGTTATCTTTCGGGGGCGAAACTTCCCGGGGGCGAAATGTCGGGGGCGAATCTTCCGGGGGCGAATCTTCCGGGGGCGAAAAGTCCTAGAACCCTAATGTGATCACTGTGATGCAGTGACAGAGTCGCTGTAGCCTGCTGCCTGTATCCATAAACCGTTTGCATGTTTGTTGACAGTTTGATGATGAAAAAGCCAATATGAATACTGACTATAGAGTAAAATAATTTGACAATCCATTTACTGAGTTTTGCACTGAGCTGTTGCTCTGTAATGATGCGAAATTTGCGTGAGTAAAAGTAATGTGCTTACTATTGTTCTTGAATTTGTGTTTGATTGTAGTCTGAGCCGATTTGAATATTTCTAAATTACGGAAGAGGGAAGGGAGGGAGGAGAGGAAAGAGGTAGGAGGGGATGAAAAGGGAAGACAGGAGGAGGGATGGGACGGAGGGGCCCCAACATGACAGAGTGCTCCAGGGCCCCAAGGACCCTTAACACGGGCCTGGGATATCTGTTATTCTGTCGTTTGGTCGGCTACGGATCGACCATCCGTAACTTCCACTTTGAGCTTTTAGCCAACCCAAGCTCACCTCATATACTGCCGGTCAGGGAGGAATGGAGGCCAGTACTAAATCTAATGATTGAAGACTGTCGGGATCTGTCCCAGATAGGCCGTAACAGTGGTGTACAAGCATAATTATTTGAAATGAATAACATTCCCTGCACACCTTGAATTTGGTGACACCGGTATACATCACGAAATAGACTATCCCCCATAGAGCATATCCGCGGATGGAATAAATCGGTATAGAGTATCCGGGGGATAAACCGTTCTATCCCCCGTCGTCCTACGCATCACGATAGCCAAGACGAAAATCCAGTCAAAATCACCAAAACCAAGTAAATTATTTTCAGGTTGACGTACAAGATAAAGATATGCAACTTAAAAAATTTATGTGTACAATAAATCCAAACATTACGACTGAATACACTTAGAAACCGCCAATAATTCAAACTAAACCGGATAATCCATTTCGCTAAGGGGGATACGCAATTTCGGGGATCCTCTAGTTCGTGACACCGGCTGGCCAAACATATTTGGCACTTTGACAGTATAGACATAAGGCCATTTCAAAGAAGTTTCAGCATTTTTGCGTGTGACAAGACAGTTCTTACTTTATGAAACACAGCTCAGGCCTCGGGCTGACCAGTTGAGAGAACCAAATATAGACTATAAACCATGTTATTTATACAGTCTAGTCTGTGTAAGCTCAAAATTTCACGATGAGTGCGTGCACACAAACTCCGAAATTGTTACTTTTCCCAGAACATTGCACGAATTGATTTCTTTATGGAAATGTTCATAGTCTATACAATATTTTTTATCTTTTTCGTTGTCTCTAAAAGCACAAATTACATTTTGCATTTAATTTAAATATTGCAGTGACAGTATGTTAGAAATTATCAAACTAAATTAAATATAAGTAGCCTGATCAGTGACTTAAGTGATATTTTCATTAACGAATAAATATGTACACAGTAATTTCACGCATAACTTCAAAATCATTGGTCCCCACAAGGTTTGGCTGTGGAGTCAAGTGTGGTTCAGTCTCCCATAATAATTATGCAGGTTGTATTTAATATTATTGATAAGACATTTGTTTCCATAAGGAGTGCCTATGGAGATAAGCATATGTGTGCATATGTGAGCCTAACTAGGCTGTCTATAACTTAACCAACCATTCGCCTCTGCAAAGATTGTCTATAGAGACAAAGGTAATGTATTATATTAGTAATGTATCGTAATGCAATTAGTAACTTCTATTGCGCCGGTGTATAATGCACAAGGCATCAACTGATGGCATACCAAAACCAAGCGATAATCACGTCAATATCCAGAAGATCAGTTTGTAAGACAGAGATGCAGCATATGGTGGATAGGCAAATTTAAGCAATTTTAAAGAGATAAGTTTCAAGTTCAGAACGAAATGATTTAGGAGAGCGCACAGACACAGGGAGAGGGTTCCAAAAACTAGGTCCAGCAACTGAAAACAACTCGTTCACCAAGAACAGTTCTAGATTTAGGTATGATCAGACATAGATTATCAGATGACCGTGTTGATTTATGGTAAGTGTGGGAGTAAGAACTGACTTTAAGCATTGTGGCTGGCCGGAAGTCAAAGTTTTATAAACGATGAGCCCCAATTTGAAACTAATTCTTCGCTGAACAAGAAGCCAATACAAGGATTTAAACACAGAGGTTATATGTTCATATTTTGATGTATTAGTTATGACTCTAGCAAATGTTCCCTCAAACGTTTGCTGGTTTGTGTGCAGAATTGTAAATAAAGTCGTGTGCAAAACGTTACAGTGTCAATTTTGTTTCAGCAATTTTTTTTAGCAGAATTAAAACTATAAAACTAGCCAAGGAGTTCTGCACTCTCTACAGCTTCAGGATGTTTGCCTTATTGATACCAGCAGGAATCCCACTCTAGCCGCTGCGTACGGACCTTGGGCAAGTCCTTCACTCGCCTTATTGCTCGTGGCGCTTCGGCGTGAAAACTCTGACACAGTATCAGTGCTGTAGTCGGGAGCACCTCTGAGTAGTAGTAGGCTTGAAGAGGCGCTATAGAAATATTCGAAATAAATAAATAAATAAATATAGCATGATACAGAGCAGGGGTTCAAATCTGTGGTTAGTCCCCACCCCAAGGGGTGCGAGATGTCATTTCTTGGGTACGACAAAGCGGAAAAGTATGTTACTACTGCACTGTATGTATGTAGAAACTATCTATTAACTGTTAGATTGTTTTACATACCTACAGTACATACAGAGTGAGATAGAGGGAAGGATGATCAATCGCCTTTAAGTCAATTGTAATAAAGACATTGCCATTGTTCGTCCGTATATCAGCTATTTGCAACGCGTTTGTGCGAAATATACCTCCCCTAACCAGATTAAACTGTATGAAGGTTTCAGGGGCAACGAATCACAATCCTTGCGGGGACAAACGTTTCATCAAACGAATACAGCGTGCGTATTATCTCACACACACATTTGTTTCTATAAACAATCCTTGTTGGGAAATATACCTCCCCTAACCAGATTAAACTGCATGAAGGTTTCAGGGGCAACGAATCACAATCCTTGTGGGGACAAACGTTTCATCAAACGAATACAGCCTGCGTATTATCTCACACACACATTTGTTTGTATAAACAATCCTTGTGTGGAAATATTCCTCCGCTAACCAGATTAAACTGTATGAAGGTTTCAGGGGCAACGAATCACAATCCTTGTGGGGACAAACGTTTCATCAAACGAATACAGTCTGCGTATTCTCACACACACACATTTGTCTCTATAAAGAATCCATGTGGGGACAAACGTTTCATCAAACGAATACAATCTGCGTATTCTCACACACACATTTGCCTCTATAAAGAATCCTTGTGGGGACAAACGTTTTTTTTCAAATGAATACAGCCTGCGTATTCTCTCACACACATATATTTCTATAAACAATCGTTGTGAGGAAATATTCCTCCCCCGACCAGATTAAACTGTATGAAGGTTTTAGGGGCAACGAATCACAATCCTTTTGGGGACAAACGTTTCATCAAACGAATACAGCGTGCGTATTATCTCACACACACATTTGTTTCTATAAACAATCCTTGTTGGGAAATATACCTCCCCTAACCAGAATACAGTCTGCATATTCTCACACACACACATTTGTCTCTATAAAGAATCCATGTGGGGACAAACTTTTATCAACTGAGTACAGTCTGCGTATTGTCACACACATTTGTCTCTATAAAGAATCCTTGCGGGGACAAACGTTTTATCAAAAGAATACAGCCTGCGTAGTATCACACACACATACCATACGGGGACAGCGGCACTGCTTTTTAGGCGGATTTGTACACACCTGTTTGCAGTGAAATGTCCAATTGTCCCCATATGGAATTTGTGAGGGTACAATACAGTCACACAGATGGACAACTTACTAAGCATTTGCGGAAGACTACATACTGAATATATTAGTGCATATTTGCCACCAGATGGCCGGATTTTAGAAAAATGTTCATCAGAGAAGTGTGTGTGGATTGTGTGTACACACAGTACACACACTTTTTCCGTGCTTGTGGGGACATGTCCCCACAAGGAAAATTCAATTTCGAGACCGTAGATGCATAAAGGAAGCGATTATTGATGATTTCCTTGTGGGGACTCGAAAAATGTCCCCACATGGAATCGTGTCCCCACAAGGGTGGTTTTAATCCCATAAAAGTCAGCGTAAGGTAGTGAATGCAAGCACACACACACACACACACACACACACACACACACACACACACACACACACACACACACACACACACACACACACACACACACACACACACACACACACACACACACACACACACACACACACACACACACACACACACACACAGCAAACCAAATACACACACACACACACACACACACACAAAGAAACAACCAACCACCCTTTAATATCTAATTAAATCTAATTTAATTTTAAAATATATTTCTAATATATATTACAAGCTATAGTCTTACATGCATGCTATTTGGACAACATATTTTGACATCTTAATAATATGGAGTCGTTTTAAGCAAGAATAGAGAGAGGACCCTTAAATAACCCTGAGGTGGCCATGGGTAGTAAGTGTTAGCAACCTCAGTTTCTTAGACTCGGCATATAAGGGTAGGGGCCAGACCACACCCTCGCCTTCTCATCTTCCCACCGACAGTTTTCCGTCAGTGTGCTCATTATAGCTGAGCTGGCTAGGGGTGCAACTGGAGCAGAAATCTGATTCATATTTCTATCCCGACGGGGATTCGAACCCCCGACCTCTCCATCGACAGTTTAGCGTGCTAACCACTACACTATCGTGCATCCCCTCTCGTTTTAACCAAATATATGTTTAAATACAGTTAATTACAAAATGCGAAGAAGCAAAATCGTTATGTTCTACATTTGGGAATATACACACCGGCTGTTATTTATTAGCCCAACAACAATTATTAGACTTGTTGCATCTTATAAGCGGCAGATGTCAGTCAAGAAATTTCAAAAATTTTAACTGACCAATGGATGAAGAGTTAGCAAGAGTTTGGATTCGTTAAGAGTCGTCAATCGCATTTCCATTTGGTAGTCTTATACAATTAGTCAACATAGTTATACTCTCTAGTTTACTTAAAAGTATATCGAGAATGTGTTTTAAGGCTGAAAAGCAAGACACTACTTGGGTGCAAAACAACATTCCAGATTATGTCAATTGTGAAACTGTGACTGCAGAGGGTGAAGGAATAGATAGAAATGATGGTAGTGAAGAACATATTCTGAAACCGGATAGCACTCACACCTCTCGTTCTTATCGCCTCATCCGACTTAAGACCGAGAATGACAAGATGAAAACTTCGTTGATATGCAAACGCTGTCATTCTACTCAAGTACAAACGCTGACGCTACCTTGCTGTCATATAGTTTGTTGTGAACCACGTGCTGTGCCGCTGATGACTGTCCTCTGTGCAAAGTCAGAAAACTTGGGACAGTGAGAATTTATATGGGATAAAATCCTTCATTAACGGCATGCAAGTGCAAACTCCTAAATTGCAACTATTGGAAAAATGTGTCTGATGGCTACGACGCCGGCTGTGCCGGCGGCGGCTGCGGCTGTGGCGGCGGAGGTAGTATTCGCATGTTTCAAACGATGTTCAGATACTGTAAAATTACTTTTTCACAGAGACAGAAATGAGCCCTCAATGCTATGAATATTGTTCCATCGCTCGTTTTTTCATTAGTTATAACACAAAGTTTGAAAATGCACAACTTTGCTGGTGAATTGAAAACTTTGTCTTTTACCTTTGCATGTAACATGTACATTTCTACAACTTTTGCAACTGTTGTAGACGATTTCGAATGTTGACAAGTTTAGTTGTTTAAGAAAAATGTCTTGTAACACTGAGATATTGAAACCAATGGTAATGCCGTTTATGCAGAAACTTGAATAAATCGCTGACATGTCTGTAACTTTAACAAACTGAGCGTGTGTGAACTATAATGCTGCGTCGAATTTAGCATCGAGCTTAGATTTTCATATGCCGCAAGAGCGTATGAGAGAAACTTTGGTGGTTAGACATAGAAGTTGCGAAATTGTATCAGTGAAATAAATCAACTTGTAACCTACAACTCGTATCTTTGACTATTTACTTAATTTGCGTGCAACTGAAAAACTCATGAGAATGAAAATATGTCAAGTTGTATGTCTATAGAAGAGCGCTCCTCTCACGCGAAACCAATCGTTTTCTATCAAAATTGTAGCTCCATGCTTGGACCTCTGAAGTAAACTACGTCGCTCGAACGCTACAAGACTGCAACTTTTACATGTCTTTTCATTAAAAATCACTTCATTTCCACAAATCCACTTATACAACCGTTCTACAATAGCGTCTACACATTCAAAACCCATGCAAACTCGAGCTCAGTTTACCAATTAGCCTTACTTTCAAGCATTCAAACCTTTATCACAACTCTCCGTCCAATCTGATCTGGTACCCTGGAAATCGGACTTGGACATCTTTAGGACTACTCTCTGGAAACTGATCTGGTACCCCGGAAATCGGACTTGGACCTCTTTTGGACTGCTCTCTGGAAACCCCCTTTAATTTGGTTTGGTCTCCTGGAAATCGGATTTGGACCTCTTTTGGACCACTATCTGGAAACTGATCTGGTACCCTGGAAATCGGACTTGGACCTCTTTTGGACTACTCTCTGGAAACCCCTTTGATTAATTTGTTTTGGCCTCTTGGAAATCGGACTTGGACCTCTTTTGGACTACTCTCTGGAAACCCCCTCTGATCTGACGTAGCGCTCGTGAATAGGCTGGTGTACTGCGCTTGGCCTTCGAGTGGCGCTTTGGAAGTTTGGAGATTACGATTACGCTTTACAATCTTATAGAACTGCACATTCTTTCTCAAAAGTTTTATTATTTTAACTCTCAAACTCAAACTTTGTGAAAGAGTTCGTTAACATGGCACGTCCCCATCCAAGCATGTATATGTAAAACGATGGAAGCTGCACACGTTCCTACCATATTATGTCGCTTTATCTAAACCTTTCCAGGCTAATATTTCACCTTTTGTATAATTTGGTCCGCTAAAACATGCAAATCATGGTACAAATCATTCGTTGAAACGAAGAAAGCTGTAAATTTTAGTATAGAAACCGGCCTGGCAAGCGCTCGTGCTACTAAAAAGTTCACATTTTACTGTGCAAACCTCTCATCCTAAAAGACCTAAGTTTCTCACCTCACATGTGTCACTACAACCTCAAAAATTGTAAGTTTGTCACAAAAGCTCTTTCCAGCTGACTTTACAACATAAGAGAGGTCAATTTGCAAATCTTTGTAACCTAAACGATGCTAATTAGCGTGTAAGTTCTCAAGCCCTACGTCTTCGCAAGCTAAAGGTTTGGTATGTTGTTGTGGAAATTAGAATTCCAGTTGTCTGCACAATGTGGAAAGACTTAATCTTAGCAGCACTCCATAAACCTAAAATGTGTAATTTTTACAATATGAACCTCCACTCTAACCGTCTCACCAGACCTTGCAACAACTTTATATTGAACCCATACGTCTCACACATCTATCGAAAGAAAATTTTATCATGTTAATGAGCTTCTCAAACTAAAAAACCTTCGTTTCAACCACCTTACAGTCTTAAAGTTGTCAACTGGGGTAAAACCCACTGTAAAACCCACTGTAAAACCCACTGTAAAACCCAATGTAAAACCCATTGTAAAACCCACTGCAATTACAGTCTTTGCAAGTATAATGTAGTAATTTTAGCATTCAAACCATCGTTGCATGTGTCTCACGAACTTCAAAGTTGCAATTTTAGTGTAGAAACTACCCAAGAATGTAAGACTTTAACCCTAAAACCTCTCTCCCTCTCTCTTTCTCCCTCCCTCCCTCCCTCTCTCTCTCTCGCTCTCTCTCGCTCTCTCAACAGTCTAACAAACTAAAAATTCGTAAGCTTCATATTCAAACTCTCATTCCATATGTATTTGGAAACTTAAAAGTCTTAAGTTTAGTGTACAAGTCGTCAGCGTACAGTCTTGATAATTATAAAGTTGTAATTGTAGCATACAAGTTTGTATTCCAAACATTGTAGGAATTGAAATTTCTGAATTTTAAACTAAGAGTTGTAACTTAGTTATACAAATCATCGTCCTATACACATTGAGAATCTAAAAGTTGTTGTTTTAGCGTCAGAACAACCAACTCAATCTGACTTTGCAATGTAAAAGTATTAAGCTTCCCATTCAAACTCTCTTTCCATTTGCCTTTTTCAACATGCAAGTCATAAACTTGTTATGCCACCATAAGTAAAACGTGTAAATGATGAAGACATATTTCGGTTTAATAACTTTATTAAAACTCATTCTGCTTGGCTTTTTCTAATTATATGAAATGTCTGGTAAGAGCATATGTAAAGTCTATCGTCTTAAACACTTAACTCGTTAACTGGATCTAGTCCAAATGGGTTACATTCTCGACAGTTCAAAAAACCCTGCTTTATGGTCCTCGCTGTCGTAGCACGGTGTGGCGACTTTGAGTTCCGGTAATTGTTCATGCAACTTGAAAATCTTTGTCATCAGCACGCCCCATTCGTCCAAAGGCAAAGCGATTCCACTACGAGTTGGACGCTCCTTTTTGGTGTTCAAGGGTTGGAAGTAATGTCGAATGTTTACACACTTTATACCATTGGAAATAGTAACATAATATCTACCACCGATATGCTGGAAATATTCAACAGGCTGATTCGCTTTTAGTAACTCTACACTTCTATCGATATCGTCTAGATGCCCAAGGAAAGTTGCCCATCTCGGTTTGGTGAAGCAAACACCCTTTCTTGTAGGGTATAGTTTGTCATGTCCCGTCTCGTATTCTTTTACATGTACCATCAGATTTTCGTTGTACATGCTAGCAGTCAGATACCGATTGTTTCCAATGGACTCTTTATGATTTGCCCGTCTTTTTAAACATCTCCTGCCTCGTATTGACCACTTCTTCATTTCCACGCTTCAAGCCTACCTACAAATACAGTTACAGGACTTTGCTATAGTTTATGTGCATGTAAAATCAGCATTTCATGTGAGTGCATTTGTGAAATGTTCATACTAAATTTTATTTAGGGGCCGTCCACATATTACGTACGCAATGAGGGGGGAGGGGGTTCGGATTTTGGCGATTTTGCGTACGGGTGCGAACGGGGGGGAAGGGGGTGACAAAAGTGTACGTACGCAAAATAAATTTCTAATTATGACGTCCACATTAGCCTATCTATAACTATGTATTGTCCTATAGTCGTCCGATGGTATTTTATTACACTATATAAAAGCCATGTACAGTTATTCTGTGCTGTGAACGAGACACCTATAATTTGTCTATATTGGCCCTAAAATCTGGCCTAAAGTGCAGACAGCCTGGAGTTGTCGAGACACTTTCTGCAGCTGGTCCCCGGGGGGGTGCGTCAAGCGTACGTACCCAGGGGTGTGTGGAAGAAAGTACGCTTACGAACAGGGGGAGGGGGTCCAATTTTCCCGGATTTTTGCGTACGTAATATATGGATGGCCCCTTATTCCGAATATTTCTATAGCACCTATCAATGTCAACTACTACTCAGAGGCACTACCGACTCTCGCATTTGATATTGTGTCGGAATTTTCACACCGAAGTGCCACGAGCAATTGCGACTGAAGGACTTGCGCAATGACCATACGCAGCGGCTAGAGTGGGATTCGAACCGCCAACCCTGCGGTCACAAGGCGCCGAACTTACCACTGCGCCACCGTACCACACAATTAAATAGTATAATATAGTTCATGTAGCTTGTTTGTAATGTAGCTTGTTTGTAATGTAGCTTGTTTGTAATGTATGTGGAGAATTGAAAATTATTTATTCACATAATATTATACTCACAGACAATGCAGACGATGTAGAACTTGAATATATCTTCTCAGCGATATTAACGACGATTTCTGGTTGAGATAAACGTCTCTATTCCTCTCCGTTGTCGATTTCCGGAATGGGCCAGGACCCGGCTACAGGTTCTGGCGGAATGGGCCAGGACCCGGCTATAGGTTCTGCCGGAATGGGCCAGGACCCGGCTATTAATCACTACTATCGTTCGTCCTTCAGATTCCTTGCCACTGGGTTCTTGCATATCCCGGCAAGGACTCGGTCGTCCGCCATACACGTTGCACAGGGGGGCCACGAGTAGGTGGTATGGTGGGCTTTTGAAGAGCAGAGGCTTTAAGAGGCGCTTGATAACCCATTTTCCAACTGCAAAGAGCCAGAAGAGATGGTACCTTGTAAAAAACACCGGGAGGAAGGAAACAAGAAACCTCATCCTTATCTATCTGAAGCAAGATGACAAAAACAATATCTCTGAGGATAGGAGGTTGGAATAGTCGAACAATGCAAAGAGCTGGAAATTTAGCAAAAGTAAATAGTGAGATAAGAAGAGAAAGGATGGGGTTGATAGAGGTCATGTGGAAGGATGATGGAGACTTCAGCAGTGTTGGCGTAAGGGTTATATACTCGGGAGGGAATAAGCACCATGGAGAGAGGAGTGATGGAAAGAACAATTGCACACTGTGTCAGCAGCATCGAAAGATATGGAGAGAGAATTATGGTTGTCATATATTAAGGGCAGAACCAGAGTTAAAGATCTGAGGAGGTGTAGCAAGAGAGGCAGTTCTGGGAGTATGGTCGATTACACGATTGCCGTAATACTGCAGGCACTTGAAAACGTGGATGATGGAGTAAAGGTTGGGAGTCTGCAGATGCGAATGCTGCGCTGCAGAGAATAATAGATGCATTGAACAAATAATTCAGAGAACCCAAGCCTTGATGCGATGAAGAAGAATGATCTACGGTATCAAGAAGAACAAGTGCAGTCACCTCACCCTTGTCAATTGAGCATATTATGTTATCATGGACAAGAAGTGAGTGAAACTTACGTTGGACTTGATGACTGATAACTTTAGGAAACATACGAGCATATGAAGAAATTAAAGAAAAAGGCAAAAAGTGGAGAAAAATGGCGACGTTTCATTCTTGGATCTGCGTAAGGATCGAACACTGAACAAAAAGAGGAATGCGTTGCTGTTTCAGAACAATTTCACTAATCTCCATTTCAGTCAGCATACCATAAGTTTCATTCAACAGAATCCACTCTTCTTGCTGTCATAATGATACCTTAAGCATTTATGAATAAGAGCAAGGTGACAGCACATGTTCTGTTGACTTATCTGCTGCTTTTGTCTTCATCCACTCTCTTTTTGCATTGATTGCAGCATTGTTTTGGGGTTTCTGATCCTTACACTGAACTGGTTTCGAACCTATCTCTCTCAGTATACTTAAATGGCATTTCCATCCAGAGGTTTTGTAACACATCTTTTTTTCTCAGTGTATACCAAACCACTAAGAAAATAACTTTGCAGTCAGTCACTAGGGCGTCATTTTAAAGTAGATGATACATAAATCTAAATTTCATTTGACAGTTTATTTTTTAATTGTTTCTGTGCAGCTGTTGTCTACTGCCTTTGAGGAGGCCAACCCTTGGATGGTAGCTAAAAAGGTCCTTCTCAATATAATTAAAATTGATTTTCTCCTGCTGAGCACTCAACTGGATCTGGAAAAGTATGAACGGTCTAAATGTTTCAAACTGCGAGGCTCACTAGACTCGCATGCTGAGTTGGTGATTCTACTCAAAACATGGGTGTCATTTTTACTTTACTTACTGAACTGTACTTAAATTAATATTATGAACTATGTACACCAAAATGCGATTAGCAGTTGGCTTTGAATAAAGGATATACTTACCTACCTACTTACTTACTATATCCTTTATCTACTACGTTAGTGGTTTTTTATTTGTCACACATGGATATTCATGACTTTCACAGAATTAGGCATCATATACCTGAAGACTATTGTAACTCGATTTTAACTGGCATCACCAAGTCCAATCTGCAGAGAGTTCTCGTTGGTTAGAGTCATGCTGAGACTGCTCAGTATTTAGTCAATTTGTGAGATGCAACAAAGTTTTACAGAAGATATATACGCAATGATTTGAAAATATCATAGGTCTGTCTTAGATCGACTAAAGCACCTATATGTGACTATCAAACATTAGGAAAAATGGTGTCTTAAAGCACTTGTTGACTTGGAAGTTTTTTCTCCTAAAAACAAAATATTCTGCCCATCAATGTTTAAGTCTGAAGTCACAACCATGCGATCATACAATGTTAATCACTTGTCTTCATTTAGACAGAAGAATTTTTAACAATCAGTCAGAAAACAATTGTCCTGCTTATAATTTTAGTCACAAATGATTGGAAATAAATGCTAAACTGAACTGAGATCACATGCTGGCTATAACAGGTTGATTTTTTGTAACAAATTACTCAAATCTACCACTGCATTGTCCGTGATTTTAGATCAGGGGTGGACAAACTATGACCCCCGAGCCAGATCCGGTCCACCAACACTTTTTATCCGGCCCACAATATTCTTCATAAAATTTGTAAAAAAAATCACAAAAGCAAGACCACCAGAAGTTTTCCTCGTTTGATTCATGTGATGCTGCTTTGTTACTTACTATTCTGGCCTTGTCTTTCTTAATAACTCAACGTATTAACCCTGCCAAATTTATATTTAATTTGAAATAAGTAATCCTTCTTCATGTCAGTCATTATAAAGCTTAAAATTTGTTACCTGGCCTTCTGAATTGTTTTAGCATTTAATATGCAAAATGTTTGCCCACCTATGTTCTAGACCTTTGGGAAAGTTGCATTTTGAGACAAGATGCACATTTTACAATTCACCAGACGAATCCAACACCATTGATGTTAAGCAATAACTAATGGTAACAAGTGAAGGGTTATGATGGTTCCACAACAAATGGTTCACAGACAAATGGTTCATTATCTTCCAGCTTCTAGTTTGAGCTATGTTTTCATTGAGAATTCATCTCCTAGTTTCAGTTATATATTCAGCTATTATCCAGCTTCTAGTTTCAGCTCTATTATATTTTCATCGTTCATCCAGCTTCTAGTTTGAGCTAAATTTTCATCGACCTTCCAGCCTATAGCTATGTTTGAATTTCGATTAAAATATAGCACACTATAGAAGCTGGATGAGCGATGATAATATAGCTCAAACTAGAAGCTGGATTATCATTGAATAAAAAACTGACACTAGAAGATCATGAACCATTTGTTCGTGAACTGTCTGTCGTGAACCATTTGTTGGTGAACCATTTGTTGTTTCACCGGTTATCATTTGGAGGCTGAAAGAATTATGCAACAGTTCTAATATGTAGTGGAAACACACTGCAGCTCCAGTTAAAACACTGCAGCTGCACTGTTTCAGTTAAATATGGATTAGGTCTATAATTCATGTTTTCTGAGTTTTAGACACTATTACTAGCAGGTTACTAGCATGTTTCATTTAACTGACAAGTTTCAGCAATGCTGTAGCCTAGTCATAATATCAAATAATTTCCTTTGTGTAAAAACTAATAATCTATAATTGTACTAAGAAATATAAGGTATATGCAAAAAATGAAATAAAAATTCTTGTAGTTCAAAAACAAGCAGTTTGCTATTTGCTAACATACAACCAGGGGCGTCTATTCCCCCGAAGTCATTGGAGCAACTTCCCTACCCATTCCTCCTCTTACCCCACTCCCCTTCTCCAATAACGATGGCACATAGACTGACAGATCTCCCCCCTATTTTTGGATGGAGCATTTGCTCCAAAGTTTCCATGGAGTAGAAGCCCCTGCATACAACCCTCATATTGTTAAATAAAAAATTACAAAGTCATTTATATTAAACATATATTATTTAATTCATTCATTTCCAGTCAACAATCTATCTGTAGGAAATAAATTGAGCGAATGATTTCTATTAAATAAATCACAATCATTTGTATCTATCGACTTAGACGATATTCATAGAACAAGTACCAAATATCATTGTATATTTAGAAGTAGTAGTAAAGCGTACGATTGTTTAATCTCCCCGACTTTGTATAACTTATTTAAGCATGTTGATCAACGAGTCATATAGAACGATGCATGACAAAGAACAGCGTCTAAAGACTTGTGGGGGCACGGGTAAAATGCTGATTTGCTGATTGGCGAGGGGTAAAATGCTGATTAGAAAATGCTGATTGATCAGCATTTTACCTAGCAGCATATCAGAGGGTAAAATGCTGATTGTTTTAATTAACAAATGCTAATTGAAATCCAGACAACTAGTGATCACAGAAGCGAATACACTTTGTTGTTTTCAATATTGTTTTAATTAACAAATGCTGATAGAAATCCAGGCAACTAGTGATCAAAAAGCCAATAAACTTTGTTGTTTTCAATATTGTTTTAATTAACAAATTCTAATTGAAATCAACAGGGTAAAATGCTGATTGAAATCTAAGCAAGTAGTGGTCACAGAAAGCAAATACACTTTGTTGTTTTCAATATGGTTTTAATTAACAAATGCTAATTGAACTAAACAAACTTTTAAATAATTTCAAATAATTGTGTAGCTTCTCATAAGATTTGAATTTGAGAGAATTCGCATACATTGGATTGGAATGACTGCAGACATGAGTGATATCTACGAGTGTTTCAATAGTCAGTCAGTAAATGTAATTGTTAATCGACCAACAGGAGGATCAGTTCTTCATTATTCGTGGTCAGAAGATTTTAAGAAGGATGATTGGAAAGTTGATGGATATCGTTGGCGTTTTTGTGGATCAGCAAAAGAAAGAAAATGTGGCAGTGGTCTATGTGACAGAATGTATTTCCAGATCTATGACAGTCCAAAGTCATGTAGCAAGTGCTTCACCAAAACAGCATATTTTCGAAAGGATCGTCCAGATTCTGTCGTAATCAACTACAACGGTGATGAGAAAGTCGCAGCTGATTTTCCGCATGAAAATGCAAAGACAACGACCAGAAACTTCACTCGCACACAACCTTCAGTACTTCTTTTATCATAATTTTACCCACCAAACAGCATGACCAATCGCAATCAGCATATTTCCAATCAGCATTTTACCCACCAATCAGCATGACCAATCAGCATTTTTCTAATCAGCATTTTACCCCTCGCCAATCAGCAAATCAGCAATCAGCAAATCAGCAAATCAGCATTTTACCCGATGTTCGTCGGAATGACTTTTCAGCCATCGTCTACGGGGGAATAAAAACATTAACTCACCAAAATAGCGACTATCTCATTGTCCTAGCTTTCGTTAATTAAATGTATATGTTCACTAAATTGTATGCACAGAGTTATAGAATCTAACCAGGTGTGGCATTTAACTCGAATTTTTCCATAATCTGGTTTATACTCTCATCCTCACAAAATGGCGAGCGATTAAAGTGTTTCACTACATTGACAAATAAGCTGGAGGTTTTTAACGTATATCCTGTCATCTAGCGAATATATTTGAACGTGCTATAGCACCATGATGCGAGAGGAGTTTGCCAACAAGGCATCTAAATTTAGCAGTCACGGAATTTCCCATCGTTGCCCTAGACGCCAATAATTGTTATGACGTGCAATACTGTTGGACTGCAAAAGAAGTCAAACCTTATTTAATAAGGTTTGAATTCTTAAAGATAAACATCACAATTTAATATCTACGATATAACCCATGCAAAGAGTGTACACACAAAGATAAGGTAAGTTCTTGTAATTGAGATTTTTCGAACTTCGTCTATGTAGCCTAAATCGATGATTCTGTCAAGACACTTAATATAGCGCATTTAGATAAACGTACGCTTTAGCGTATTTAATTATTGGCAGGATTTCGAAAAAATGAATAGCGTATTTAATTATTTAATCCACCTTCCAGCCTCTAGTTTAGTTTAATATTACACATTTTAATCGTTCATCCATCCAGCTTTCAGTTTTAGCTCATTTTCATCGCATATCCAGCTTCTATTTCAAGTTTTACCATGAAATGTTTTCATCGCTGATCCACGGCAACGATAATTATCGGCGTTAAACGATACAGTTTCATCGCAATTCCAACTCCTAGTTTCCGTTTATTATGTAATATTTTCATCATTTATCCAGCTTCTAGTTTCAATAATATTTTTATCAATCATCCAACTTCTAGTTTGAGTTATATTTTCATCAGTCATCACAATTGCTGATAACTATCCACTATAAGAGTGTACATATAATGAACGCGCGTAACGTGGAGGATTACCTTCTTTGCACATCCAGCTTCTCGTTTGATCTCCATTTTCATCGCTAATCCAGCTTCCAGTTTGACTTATATTTTCATCGCTAATCCAACTTCCAGTTTGATTTGTATTTTCATCGCTCATACAGCTTCCAGTAATTAAATACGCTAAAGCGAACGTGGACATTTCGTCCAATAATTAAATACGCTAAAACGTACGTTTACCGCGCATTTATATGCTAAGCAAAACTGCTGCCTTATCGCAAGCTCTGAATTCTTTAGCGCTCAGAAAAGGGATTTCGATAGAGAAGCGTTGCATGGAAAGTTTTTCTCTGCAGTTAGGGCCTACCGATCAAAATATATAAGTTGTGTGTCTAAGCTTCTTTCGTTGGCAGCTTTAGTCATGTGCACTGAACAGAATTAGTTTATTTACAGGCTTATGGTTAGGCTCTTAGGTCCAACTGGAAATTGAATGGAAAAATCGAGTGGCAAGAAAAGGGGACAAGAGTAAAAGCTTACGAGTCATAAAATTAATGGAGTGGAGTATCAAGTAGGCCTACATACTGCTTTTATTCTGGTTCTCTATAATAATTAGTGGGCCCTATTTCCCAAGAAGTCTGCCATTAGAGCCTATTTCCATATTTAATTTTGTTCTTACAGATCATGGCAACACAAGGTGAGAATCGATGGCAATATGAGAAAACGCTGGCACAGTGCATGCAATACATGTTAGAGAATGAAATATCAACGGACGTCTGCTTCGAAGTTGGGCCAAAAGATGGCGACACTGTCACGTTCCGTGCGCATAAGTGCATTTTGATCTCACGCAGTGAAGTCTTTGAGGGCATGTTCTCAAGTGGAATGACGGAATGCAGGAGTGGCCCTGAGGCAAAGGTTCGCGTTGAAGACATTGACCCTGATGTCTTCAAAGAGATTCTGAAGTAGGTTATTAATAGATCTTAAGCTCCAAAATTTACTCCACCACTACCCGTAATGTAATATTATACCCTTAAGCCTGGATAATAGAAGAAGGCGACTCCATGGCCTTGGCAGCCATTAAAAAGCCAAAAAGCTGATCGTGATCTCTTTAACAGCATTCTTAAAAACCCTAGACAGTCACCTCCTCCATGACCTTCTACCTCCCGTTCTAAAGACCGGTATGATTTGCGCCCGCGTTCTCATAATCTGGTTCTCGCTAGATTTCACTCTCTTACCCGACGAGGTTTCCTGGGTAGGTTGCTGTACAGTTACATGTAGGTTCTGTTGCTATTGTTTCATTTTTTATCTGATGTTATTATTAATTCATTGTTCTATTTTCTTTCCTCTCTATGTAGCGTTGTAAGCCTTATGTAAAGCGCCGTGCGTTTATTAGCGTTCATTAAAAATATACTTACTTACTTATAAATAATCCTTAACATAGATAAACCTTAAATGATATTACTACTTCTGCAATTACCTAAACAGCTGCATTATTTCGTCTACACTGGGTGACCTGCTGGCCGACTGGCGACTTGGTATAGTAGTGCTCCCCCCTCCAGACCCAGTTGAATGTGACAGCCTGGGTTAGGACATAGGCCTACTCACGTTTATGTACAGTAATAACACCGAAACCCGTAGGTTGTAACTTTCAGATCATATCAGATTATGAAATTTTCGTGAATATGCACATGTTATTGAAGCATAACAAATTGCTCTACACGTTGATGCCAGCCAGGTGATTTTCAATTTTCTGATGCTCTTTACCTTATTTTTTTTAATATAAGATGGTATGTGGCGTCATTTCTTGCTGGGTTACAACTATTGGCTGCATATGTTCGTAAATCGTATAGTGCTCTATTACTGATCTTATCTAATCCAAAGACGTTTACATAGTATCGTTATCATAATGCATCAAATCTCAATGTATTATATAGGCAGGGTTGAAAACAGAAATTCAGGGCCCTAAGCTGTCTTTAAACTTATGAGAAAATTGGAAAAAATAAATTGAAATAAAAAAGCGTGGGTACGACCGTACGATATTATATTTATATACAACTTCGATTTTATTCAGTAATAATTTTATTATATTTGAAAAGGCATAAATCATAAACTTTGTATAACTTATTTTAGTAGGTAACCCCTTGTGGCCTTGTCTTCTTTTGCTTTCCTCAAAGTGTACGTATTTCTTTTCTTTTGACTTTGCGCACCTAGAGCTCTGAACGCTTTACCGTGCTAGAGGCGCTTTATAGATGTTTAAATACAATACAATAAACAATACAATACAATACAATACAATACTAGTCCTACTTGGGCTATATACCTTATTAGACCATATGTAGGAATTGTGAAACGTGTATGGGAGTTTATCAGCTTCATGTGACGTTGCTTTTGGGTACACAAGAAATGTATGTCGCACTAAATACACTTTCAAGCTGATTTAATAAATCCATTACTTTAAACTGGATATTTATATGAAACCTTTATCTGACCTTATTAATTTTTGTGTTTGCAGCTACATGTATTACGAAAGCGCATCAGTGTGTACCGAATCAGCTGTGCATTTGATGTACGCTGCTAAGAAGTATATGTTGCCCAAGTTAGTGAGAGAATGTAGCAAAATTCTTGATGTAAACAACGTATTACACATTCTGGAGCATAGTTTGCGTTTAGATGAACAGCAACTCCAGGCCGACTGTCTTAAACTGATATCCGTGAACGCGACAGCTGTTCTCACTGGAGCTGAGATTGTGTCTTCATCTCGACAGGTACTGGAAGCTATAGTAAAAGCGGATAACATTCGAGTAAGCGAGCCAATCATTTATGAAACCGCTGTGAATTGGGCTAAACATCAACTTCAGAGTGCCATGTCGATAGAAAATCCGACTGATCTGCAAATTAGAGATACACTTGGTGACCTTCTGTACAAGATCCGCTTTCCCGTTATGAAAATAACTGAATTTGCTGAAATTAGTGAAGGGAGTAATGTTCTGACAACGGAGGAGAAAGATTCAATCTACTACTTCTTAGCGACAAGAAAGATAGGCTGCAAACTGAAGTTTTCGACTAAGTTGAGAGTCGGCGAGGAAGTCTGGATAGATCGAACAGTGACTTGTGTATCTATCCAGTGGGCTAGAGCAGCAAAGGTTGATGCTATTAATTTTGCTACTGATCACGACATTCTATTAACTGGCATTGGTTTGTACACGGGGTACAATGGAAAAGGATACGACGTTGATGTCGAAATTTTGCAGTCGGTCAACTCCCTATTCAAGAAGAGAGTTACAGTTCCATATTCTGGAGTTACAGACCCATTTAAGATTTCGTTGGACGAACCAATATTAATTCCAGCTGGAGCAATTTATTCCGTAAAAGCTTTGTCTAATAATAGTATTGGCCATTACGGTAAATTGTGTCAAGCGGTTTGCGTCAAAGAAACTGTGACATTTACGTTTTACAGGAACAAAGGATCTCGATACACTACTCAAATTTTCGGTCAAATTCCACGACTGTATTTCTGTAATTTGTAGAGCTATAATGAGACTATTTCTAGCCTCACCAAGATAAATCTAACTAGGGGAAGGAACTAGCTCACTTATAATGAAATGATAGAAATGAACGTGAAAACTGATATAACCTCATAATTGATTTAATGAAATAAACTGATTTAATGCTATAAAAGCTATGACAACGCACTAATGTTAACTTCGTGATATAAAACTGTAACGGCGAACTTACTTTAGAATGCGCAGTAATAAATCTTTCACCAGTCACGACTTGACTCAGAGGCTTCAGTGCATGAGACCCTGAATCCAAAATTCTTCTAATTATGACGACGCTAAGTCGTCTTATTGTCTGACATCTACAAGATTAACCTGAAGAGTCATTAAGTACTTGACGAGGGAAACTAGCTACATGAAGAAGGGAATTTCTTGATCAGTATATAAAAGTAATTTATTGGAGGATATGATTTTCAGATACAGATATTTGAAAATATAATAATAAAATGTAAACAGAAACCCATTACAAAACGGGACACGGAAATTTCGCCCCCGGAAGAATCGCCCCCGGAAGATTCGCCCCCGACATTTCGCCCCCGGGAAGATTCGCCCCGCGGAAGCTGGATTAGCGATGAAAATGTAACTGAGGTTAGAAGCGGGATTTATGATGAAAATCTAACTAAACTAGAAGCTGGATTAGTGATGAAAATGTAACTAAAGGCTAGAAGCCGGATTAGCGATGAAAATCTTCCGGGGGCGAAACTTCTGGGGGGCGAAATATCGGGGGCGAATCTTCCGGGAGCGAAAAGTCCTAGAACCAATTTAGAACCTTACAAAACATACTGCAATGAAGTAAACTTCTCATACTGGTTTAAGAGGAATCAGTCACCAGCCGCACAGCGATTCGAGCAGGCTATGGTTCCCAGCTAGAGTGCCGCAAATTCCAAGTTTATAATTATAGACTTCCCGCGTGGCTATGGTCAAAAGAATCAAGAGTGTCACAAAATTAATAACTATCACTTAATTTATCTTCCAATCTGTGATGAGCTTAAATGGTTGTTGTGGCTCATAGACGCTGCGTCGGAATTAGTTATGATTAGGGACAGTAGAAAATCACGAAAACACGGAAGCCATGTTTTCGGCATTTGCCGTGTTTTCCGTGATTTTTGACATTTGCCGTGTTTTCGTAAAAAAATGCCGTGTTTGTTGCAATTTTTTTATGCAGAACGGAGCGTTAGTCAATACACACTGGTGAATGCACCTCAGCGTCAAAATTTGACAGATGACAATTTAGCGCTTCATGTTATAGTGGTATTCAATGCTCGCAGCTAAACTGTTACAGCAAGGAACCAATGACTGACAAATGGTTGACGACAATTGTCAATTTGTCAATGAACAATGAATATGAAAGATAAACATATAATGTGTTACAAGAAAACTGTGAAATTTTGATGCCGTGTTTTTGCCGTGTTTTTCGCGATTTTTTTAAAAGTATGCCGTGTTTTTGGCATTTTCTTACCGTGATTTTCTACTGTCCCTAGTTATGATTAGGCCTATGAGTATATCCGAATACAATACAGTACACTAGACCTACTTCCAGAAATAATTAACCATGTGCTTAGAGAGAGAGGCATGAATAATAAAAGGAAAGAATGAATAATTTCGTCCGATCATGTACCTTAGAGGATTTTTAATTTTCTTTGGATTTTAATTATCTGCACTGAGACACGTTTGCGTAGAAAAATATGACCACAAAAAAATGTTACAGTCAGGACATAGTGGGCGCAACGGGGTAAGATGGACACCAGGGTGAAATGGACCCCGACCCGACACTCAACAAAACGTTCATTTCTTATTGTCCATCTCACCTCGTAATTGAGGTAATTTGGATATTGTTTATCGACTGGTTATTTAAATATACACAGTCTGGAACCAGCCTCTCCAAAGTGGCGTGGCCTATCGATGATCGACAGTTGTAGAAGGGAAAGTGTGCTTTGACTAAAGTGAAATAAGAAACTTAATTACAAGGCTAAGGAAACTGTGTCGACAGTAAATATTCATGGCCTATGAATGGTAAGCTTATTTCTTTAAAAGATTTATATATAAGCTTGTTCTTTAACACATTAAAAGACACTATTTTCGCATACTGTGTCACTGCCAGTGATTCCAAAGGGTAGGACCCTACATGAAAGTTTAACACACATTAATTATGTTTCACAGCAGATAACTCTAATTCTCAGGACACTCATTGTGGTTAGTCGAAGCTAATTAGACCTCTCTGTGATTAGTTTCCTAACCGCGGCCGTTGCAATTAATCTCGAAATGTTAATGATCTATATTGAAGTTGTCAATACATCTCGTAGCTGGACGTCATTTTCAAAGAATCATTTATGCGCTAGTTAGCGCCTAGGCCTACTTATGCTGGATTTCATGCATCACACACTAAAAGTAACTGACTAGATGAAATGCAATCGATTGAAGCTCAAATCCTCGAAGTCAGTATTTCTCTTTGCTGAGCCTCACGTAGGGTGGACAAACAGAACGCAACTCTTTCGCCGTTGAATCGGACGCTGTTGAGAACTTGAGACAAAGAACGAGGTTCCCGGTCTCGGTCGTTTCATTACAAAACTCTATAAATGACGTCACACATTACAGGACTTGTGAGGACCAGATTCGCAATCTTGAGACCGCTGAGGTATGTTTCTCGGTCTATCACACATGATGTGACTCGCAATCTCGTGCAAAGTTTATTACTGAGTTGAATCGATTACTGGAATGTCGCCTTTGCTGGTTTGGCACAGCGCAATACGCATCATTATTCTTCAGACGATCATCGACGCTCGTCTGGCAGTTCCCTTGAAACAGTTCGACCATATTACAAACGTGATGCTAGGTCAGCTTCAGTGGCTGAGGATAGGCGAGCTCCAGAAGTTCACTCTCTGCCTTCTTTTGAACAAGTACCAGAACAACTCCAAAGACAGCATCCGGCAACTATAGGACGAACTTAAATTGCTGTTTAGATCATCATAGAAGAGGAAAAAGCAATCCCTTAAACTTCATTTTCTTAGCCTCGGCGTATAGAGAAGGTGACTAATACTCCCCTTTGCCGTCTGATCTTTTCACCGACAGTATACGGTCTGCATACTCATTGCAGCTGAGTTCGCTAGGGAGCGCAGATGGAGCAGAAATCCCAAACCAAAGTTCTGCCCCAGATGAAATTTAAACCCCAGATCTCTCGGTTGACAGTCCTGCACGCTGAACACTAGACCATCGCGTACCAAGACCACCGATTATATCGCGCCAGCACCTAGGACTAAAAGAAGCGATCGGATATTGTAGATCGCTGACCTACGTACATGGAACAGTCTTCCTGTATCTTAGTTCAGTCAGTGATCTATCAATAGCCTTCGTGTTGAAAAACAGTTTGAAATCCATTTACAATGAAACTCTTAGCATTTCCGCTTTTTGACAATTAACATTTTAAGAGCGACTCATCCGAGGCGCTATCGAATAAACGATGGCAATCCAGGATCGAACTAAATG
Source organism: Allolobophora icterica (assembly GCA_963556255.1). Taxonomy (NCBI): domain Eukaryota; kingdom Metazoa; phylum Annelida; class Clitellata; order Crassiclitellata; family Lumbricidae; genus Allolobophora; species Allolobophora icterica. The sequence continues at coordinate 10,904,643 of OY744610.1, forward strand.
ATTTTCGAGCGCTAACAGTAGAAGCAAAGGATGACCACGAAGCTCATGTCGTAAGAGCAGAGGTAACCTATTCCAGAAAATTGGCCCGACCAAAGCGAAGCTTCTGCGGTGCACTGTGAATGGGGAATAATCAGTCATTCTGTGCAGCAAAGCGAACAAATCTACGGCCAGGAATGGATGAGACCCAGGCAAAGAACTCCATAAGATAAGATGAAGCCGAGTCCACAAGGCAATTACGATTTTATAATCAAACGTCCTTCAGTTTGTGCCTCGGAAACCAGACGGGCCGAACTTAAATAAATACGACCACGGACAGGCGAACAGGAACAGCAAGCATACCGAGACAGATAGACAGACATACACAGCCACGTACATGAACGACATGTGCTGAGTTTACGTCTATAAAAATAGACAGGTCTGCCGCCTAACGGGTGGGGGGCGGCACACTGCTGCTTCGCACCACCTTTGAAAAATCCACGCGCCGCCACTGAGCGCGAGGCAACTCGTGTCTGTCTATGTCTATGTCTATCTGTCTGTCTATCTATCTATCTGTCTGTATGTCTGCCTGTCTGTCTATCTCTATGTCTGTCTGTCTGTCTGTCTGCCTGTCTGTCTGTCTGCCTGTCTGTCTGTCTGTGTGTCTGTCTGTGTGTCTGTGTGTCTGTCTGTCTGTCTGTCTGTCTGTCTGTCTGTCTGTCTGTCTGTCTGTCTGTCTGTCTGTCTGTCTGTCTGTCTATCTCCCAGAAGACTGCTTCCATAGCAGTTTCACTCATGCCACGGTTTGCCTTCTGCTCTGTGAAGAAAATGTCGTGTTCCTTTTAACCTACCGAACTATCAAAGGCATCTTTGTCGGCCTTTTAAGGCGAAGTCAGAATTTTGTACCTGATTAATAATAGTAGCAAAATGAAAGATAAAAATGATAAATATCGTTATTAACTAATAATGAAAGTAATAATAATAATACGCCTTCGAAAGATTTAAATATGCCAGAGTCATCCGAACGCATGGTTTTGTGGCGGTAGCACTGGAGTCCAGCGGTGCTTGGAGTTCCGAACAGAGGCGTAGCTAGCTCTTCATGGGCCCGGGTGCAGAGAGTCTCGCATGGGCCCCTGTATGGCTGTGTATGCCACCCGCCACATAAGCCAAAATTATGCCTAAATCAAGGTCTTAGGTCACACTGATAAAATTGCGTAACATATCGCTATTATACAGATAAATCAAAGATATAAATAAGACAATATTAAGCAGTTAGTTATTCTGTTTACTAACTTCACTGTAGGCCTACTTGTGTACTGCCTACGAAAACTAAACAATTACATTTGATATTTAAGTATGCAATACAACTCATTCACCGAATAAACATGAATGCTGCAAGAATGAGACGGATAAATCACAATGTTATAATTTCAGTTATTTCTCAATCCGATAATTTAACACATGTCACTTTGCATACGTACTTGCATTGCATGCAGTGACTCATACTTATTCACTTACAGTACTAGTACTTACAAATTCCATGGCATTATAGTTTTCTTTCTAGCCTTTTGTTCAGCAAAATGTCAATCATCCTCGCAACGTTAATCATCCTTGCACGCTGTACAATCTGTTATCGGTACCGATCCAGTTCCAGAAATTGTTGTTGCCGATTCTGCCTTAGTGACAATGAAACTGGAGATTTTTGGCAATTTCCCTGATTCTGTTTCAATCTGTTGGCGTCGTTTACGTTTCGCAAATCCGCTTAATGTTTGATGTAGGCCTAATACTCGTATTACGTCTTGCAGACATAGTGTTTCATAGAGAACAGTTTAAACTTCAACAGTCTGCTAAGTTGAATTATTTGACGCATATCGGCATAACATTTTCATTTTGCTAATTCACTTCATTTTTACAACTTAAAACTGCTACAACATAATTTGTGCACAACGTCATATACTCTCACGTAATCATACAATTTGAAAGTTGTCACTCGAGACGCAAAAACAAGTTAAAGGAGTTCAGTACGGTGGCTGGCAGCATAGTTCGAGAATTCGTGACTCACGGTTTTAAAATTCGTAAAAATTCGTGAATTTTTGGTCTATTTTAAAATTCGTAAAAATTTGTCAGGCCATTGTTGGGTCTTTTTTACACTGACAGTGGCGTTTTGCAAAAATAGCTTAAGCAAGAACATCAAATGCGGTGACGTCATAATTTGTTGTGTTAAGCTTCTGCTTAGAATTTAATGTAAAATTCAATATAAAAGTTTATTACGTAACGAGTTAATTTAGTAATTTAGTTAAAATCTAATTTCTTAAGGATGAAAGAACATGGACCAGAGTGGAAGTATGTAGAAATTTGGAGGAGAAGGAAAGGGTAATCCCAAAAAGCAGTGTTGTTTTTGTGAAAAGGAATTTGTTAGTTGTTCTGCCCGAATTAAATTCGGGGCATTTGCATGGCGAAAATACAGAAATCAGAGTCGATTGTGAGCAGTGGCCTGTTCCTGACTCAGAATCAGAGGACGATGAAGTAAAAGACACAGCTCGGTGAACGTTGCCAACCCTTTTTAACCATGTTTGATTGCAAGCTGTGTTACTGACAGACTGATCACACTGGAGCTGGGGCACTGGTGGTTTCTCGGTTTGCTGACTGACACTCACAGTCACACACCCAACTATGATAGAAATGAAAGTTCAGGACTACAAGTAGAACAGTAACTGAATATCAGTACTATTGTGTTGCTAGTCAGCTATCTTTTACCACATATTGATTGCCTATGACATTGACTTATGAAGTTGAAAACTAAACAAATAATAAAATTCGTTGCCATTGCAAAGAATTCTATCATTTTATTATTTCACGAATTTCAACGAATTTTAAAAATTCGTGAATTTTTAAAATTCGTAAAATTCGTAAAATGCGAATACTCGAACTATGGCTGTCAGTTGGCTATTTTAAGGATAATGCAAGTATGTCGACTGTCGAAGCATGTGAATTAGATTAATTGTAAAACGAAACTTTCAACTGTGGTTAAACAAAATTGTCTGGTGTCTCTGTGGGCCCCTGGGGGTCGTGGGCCCGGGTGCCTTGCACCCCCTGCACATATGATAGCTACGCCGCTGGTTCCGAAGGATTGGATATTGCGATGGAACTAGGACGAAGGTTGACGGATACAGCTCATGGGACACTTGAGACAAGCTACCTGTTCCAGAGACTTTCGGTAGCTATCAACGCGGAAAGGCAATCTGCTCTTCCTCGACCTTACAATGCTAACTTGTTCACTTCGTCATAACAATAATAACAAAAATTATAACAATAAAAAATACTGATACTAGTAGTAGTTGTTGTTATTGTTGTAATAGTAACATTTAGAATGTTAAGAATAACAATAACAATAGTTTACAAATGCAATGCAATACGATGTCATCAAAAACGATGCGATATAAAACAACACAAACTAGTGTACAATACTGACGCGTTTTCTAATCTTATATCGTCTAATTTTATGACTAAAGTAAAAAAAAAACTTACTCATCACTGGAGCAGTCTCAAGGTAACTTTGGATAACTTTTATTTTGAAAAAATAATTTTATGTGTTAGATGATGGGTAGTTAGCTCTATCCATTTCTTCGCAACTTGTCAGTGTTTATAAATCGAGTTAGCGAACTGAAAGCATTGTATGACTTCTTGCTTTCGTCAACACTTGGGGTTAATTAAAATTGTCCTATTTGAACACCTTCTTGCTTAAGTATAAGCTGATGATTACAAATTGTCTTCTCGGCTGTAGCCATGTGTCTGCCTTAGTCACAAGTATCCACCGTACAACAGTGTCGATATAAACCAATAATAACAACAAAGAGATGGTCGCAAGTTTTTGCACGTCATGTAGCCTTCATTCAGTATTACATTACGAAAATCTTCCACCTTTAAATCGCGAAGTCCATTGAGCTAGATTATTGTAATTAATACAAGGATATCTAGCAAAACTATAACTGACTGACGTGGTTCTTTGGGTGTGATTACCAATATTCTATTGGTAGAACAACTTGCATAATATTAAGTCACCCAAAATGCCTTTTCCTAAACTAAACGGCCGAATTTCACACGCAAGATTCGAAGGAAAGAGAAACAAGGGCAAACCAGGACTACGATGGATGGACATATGAGGACATAACATCACTTGAACTAACGCCAAGATGAGCACTGGACATGACCGAGGCAGTGGCGTCACTAGGGTTGGTGTCACCCAGTGCGGTAAGTCAAGAACAGAGGCCCTAGGTTTGAGCCCTGTGGGACCTCACATTTTATTTATTTGGAGATGACACTGTAACGATGGCATAACCCTCGCTACTGTTGAATTATCTAGCGCCATTTCGTATTACTGCGTCAATTGCCTTGTGTCCATTGATATTACGGGTTTAATTATCAGGCGCCAAGCCGTACTGCCGTTTCAGTTAGCTCGCGTCCTTATTCGCGCGGATTCGCATACGTCACACAATTGGTTGCTAAGGGTGAACATCTGGCCGGTCGCGATACTGACTTGAAAGGACGCCGACACACGGGTCTAGCGATACAGCGACGACGAGTCGACAGGTAGGCACACATGCGAATGACTTCAAAGAATATTTTGATCTGCAGACTTAGTGAGAGCTAGAGGGGCATCGACACAGACACACGCACGACGACATAGGACAGGCAGACGGTCAGGCTAGATCAAACAATTACGCTGTCGCCGCGTTTGAGCCTCGACGTACAGAAATGTTAGAGGAGGTAGACTTCAGAGGACGAGCGCAGTTCAGTTGGTGCGCAGCCTGTCTGATGTAGATTTGGAGAAACTAAAAATTACTCGATGACATCCGACCAGATTGCGGAGGGGTTAGGGCCCTTAGCAACGGCTGTACTATATAAGATTTCGCGTCTAAAATCAAAAAAATTCTCGTATTTCGGCTGCCTAGAGGAAGCATGTAGGTTTGGTAGCGTGTTTGGCACGCTAGATTCGTATAATATGGCTGATGTGGTCGGCCAGTGTTTGAAATATAAATTTGAATACCGTTGTGAAATCGGGCGATTTTGACGTGCGCCTTAGGAGTAATCAGTGACATGGCAGTAGAGTGACCAGACTATAAGCCATGCTGGAGGGGATAGAGAAAGTGTTTTTGATTAATATAATTATAGAGCCTGTTGTACATTAGTTTTTCCATGAGTTTGGCAAAATATGGGAGATTAGAAATGGGACGATAATTAGAGGCTTCGTGCTGAAGCCTCTGATTGCTCTGTTTGAAAATTTGTATGATCTTAGCCATTGTTAATTGTTAATTTAGAAATAATAATTGTTAATTTAAAAATAATACATTTCTGCTAAAAAAATATGCACAACAGTTTTTGTCATTTCGGTGTCACCACCTCTGAAGTTGTCACCCGGTGTGGCCCGCACACCCCGCACCCTCCTAGTGACGCCACTGGACCGAGGACAGTGGAGAAACTTTTATTCTTACCTATCGTTGTCAAATGGCTGACCTCAGGAACTGATGATGGTGATGATGAAACGGCCTTTGCCATGACGGAGCGTTCTTCATAGGCTATTAACTGTACATCTTAATAATTTAGGCCTATATCCGGGGTGCAAGCGTCTCCGGCAGCTAGGCCAGCTGAAATGTAAATCCTGGTTGAGACAATGACCTTGTTGTATGTGTAGCCTATGCGACTCTGACGTCGAGTAATTGCATCTCCAAATAGATCTCTGGGGAAACAGCCTACTTTGGATGGTTAAAGGGGGAAGAGTAAAGATTTGGAGATAACCAGTTTTAAAAAATCAGACCACAATTTCCAATCTGTGGAAGACAGTGAAATAGATATTTAACTGAGTCTTGTTTTTATTGAGTTTTTGGCATATGACCTACAGTCTTTGGCCAGTATCTTTAAAGTCAATATTAATTCTTGATAATCCTCACGAATACCCACAAATACATGTTTCACTGCATCGTTGAGCTATCATCGGAAAAAACTCAATTCACTCAAGGTAACGTTGGATGGCTTTTTATTTAAACTTATTTGATGCATTTGTCAATGTGTAGTTATCTACCTCCATTTCAGTGGGATATGTAAAAGAGCAATCTTATGAACCCTTATTGAACAATGGTGACCTAGATCCTGATGACAACTTATTTTTAACCAGACCTACTGATCATGGGTATGGCACCTGTAATGGGGCAATTGCAAATGACCGACCGCGAACGTTAGAGTGTCAGGGTCAGATTTTAGAAGAGTGTGAAATGTACACACAGGTGGAAAAAGAGAAGGTTAAAATGGAGAAACCTTTGCAGAGCTCAAAGTTAACGAGGTTAACTGGAAACTCGAAGGAGCTAACGAGTAACAGTGGACGAGAGAAAGTCTTTGAGAAAGGGAAAGGGAATCTCGAAGGGTTTAGTGATTGGAGGAATAATCCAAAGTTAGGTGGAGGAGAAAGCGGAGTGATAGAAAGAAATCACAAATGGTACAATAAAAGGGCTCATGCAAGTAATTGGAGAAACGATCAGGCGAGTGCATTCCAGCGTAAGAATAGTGCACAATGCAAAGCAGATAATTTAAGCTGGCGTAACTCGGAACAAAGAAAGGATTTGAGAGTGGATGTGACCAGGGAAACCAGAATGTCCTGTCCAAAGAGCAAATGGAAGAATAGGCCATGGACAAGGATTGGCTGGTCAGACTCAAGAAAAGTTCCAGGCGAGCCAAAAGGAGGAAATAGTAGAATGGAGTGCAGTGGAAGTACAAAAGCAACTGGATCGAAAGCTGTCAAAGGGAAACGTGAGGAAGATAGTAGATATCTAGATAGCAGTGATGAAGATTCGGAGGACGAGGATGTGTTGAATTGGAGGAAGAAAGGAAAGTTTGACAGACAGAAGGGTGTACCACGTTATCATATGATGAGCATATGATTGCTAATTACTCAGAATAGTAGTTTGGAGTAAGCAAAGAGTTAAGTTGTAAATATGTGATAAGTAAGTGTTTAATTATTAAGTTTGTGGATAAGTTATTAAGGTGGAGTAATGCGATGTAAAGTGATATCACTAGAAAATTGTAGACCTAGTGATAACTTTTAGAGTTGATAAGATGTAATGTGTTGTAATAGATAAATAAAATAAATAGAAATAGAGTAGAATTTAGAATTTAAGAGGTAAGGATAAGGAGTAAGAATGTTAGTTGAATTCAGTTATAGATAAGGATATTGTGTGTTTTAGTAGGACATGAATAGTTAAATTTGTGTCCAAATTTTAAGTTGTGGAGGCTTATGTAATGATGTCCATACGGTCACACAATATCATCTTATGATTAGACATTTGACATTGAATTGCAATGTTATATTAAGTCATGTAAACACAGATAGTTAATTCGATTCATGATTAATTAGTGGTAATTGTTAATTGCCAGCATCTCGATCAGCATCTTAGGGACATAATATATATATGTAGGGTTCGGGGATATTTCACGGTTCCTGGTTAAGAGAGAAGTGACGTGAAAGACGCTCATTGGTCCAATTAAATTTCAACCGTGAAGAGGGCCGTGTGCAAGAGAATCTGAAGACGTGTTCAGTTGGAGGCTAGCTGTCGTGAACGATGGAAGTTCTACGTTTGACAGAATCGGCTCCAATCTCCTGATTGATCGTGTAAAGTTGATAATTACCGATAACTACAATCAGTTGTCGTCGTGAACTGTAGGGGGTAATTGACCTCAGTTCATCGAAGCGAACAGTAGCGTTGTTCGAGTGAGAGGATAATCGAACTGAAGCGTGGTGTTTGACTGCGGTCGTACGGTGATTCAACGACGAACTGCGATAATAATTCGAGTCGATTGATAACTTCTCGTAAGACGATCCTTGCGAGTTTGAAGCGATAGTGAATCGAACGGTGCACGAATATTCCTACTGGAAGGAAAACGGATTCTACACGTCGATTGCCTAGAACATATTGAATTAGAACGATCTGCAATGGTGATCATTGAAACAGAACTTCGTGAGATGGGGGCTGTTATGGACTTCTGAACTGTGGTCGAGTTAAGGACGGGAATCAAGTTCAACTCACTGGAAAAATCTTCAAGTTGAGGGAGGTAGCTTTAATCATAAAAACTTAGATTTAACATAATAGATGCTGGTCTAAGTAGGATTAGATAAAGTTACATAACTTTGTGATTCAGGTTGTATGGTGAATATTTCCATTTGAGTGCATGTGTAGCATAAACCTGATATGGAGTATTTATATTAAAACTCTCTCAAACGAAGCAACTGAATTGAATATATATTGTTTGACTAAAATGAGAATGACTCATACTGCATGTGATCGAAATGGGATTGATTACAAGTAACGGGGGCAAGATCCAGCCCCACGCCTAAAGGGGACGTTACAGCACCCAAATCAAGTCTCTTCAAAAATGGACAAAGGACCACACTTATGTTCTTGCATGCATATCAACTGCAGAAGTATAGTGAACAAAATCTCCGACATACATTTATTACTTCAGCAGACCCATGTAGATGTTCTAGATGCCACAGAAACTTCGTTTACGGATAGCGACTCTATACAAATTCCTGGGGAATATTTTGTACATAAACCTAGAACCTTTGGACGAGGAGGGGAGTTGGTCTTTTTTTTATGAAAAATCACATATCATTTCAACTGTTTAATACTGAACTGTCACATGGTTCATTTGAGAGTCTTTTCAACAGGCTCCCTCAACCCAAAGGCTCCCCTCTGTTGCTTGGGGTAATATAAAGACCACCGGGACAACCTCTACCAGCATTCAACGAAGATTTTGATCAGCTTTTGGCTGAACTTACCTCCTCAAACAGAGAGGTTATCCTATTAGGTTGCGGGAAATAAGTATTGCGAAACAGATTGGACTTTCTTCCTTACTTAATTTGAAATGTGACCAGAACAGAGAAAGAGACCGGAAACCCAGTTCCCCTCTGATTCCGGTACTATCAATGAGCGAATATAATCTAGTGATTTCTATAGCGCCTGTAATGTTTAGTAACGTTATACTTCCAGCTCATTAAAACCAACTCACACGTGCAAAACATTCAGTGTCCTAGTGCTCTAGTTAAAGTAGTGTCTTGTAACCAACTGTTCTCGAACTGTCCTGCCAAACATACATATTCCTCAAGATGCTCCAGTGCATGCCGTAATTTAGCAGGATACTACATCCCTTCTTTTCTCAGTAATGTTCAAGTAACTTAAAACCAAATTTGAAATATAACTTTAACAGCATCATCTAAGAACTATAAATAAACTGCATATTAACACAAACCTCAAACTACAACATTTGCATTTTAGCTTAGCAGTGTCGGGGTAGACTGCCCTTCACTGGTTATTAAACAGTGGGTTTTATTTTGACCCACAAATAAAATCTTGGAGATAGGATGGTTTCTGATGGACTCTTGAAGAACGTCTTGGAGCAGACACGGCTGTATCGTCTGGAAGATTTGGATGCATAAGATCATCACGTCCGTCAGTTCCACCAGACTGCTGAACATCTTGATCCGATGTCTGAACCTTTTCTTGATCAGTATTCTCTCGTCTATGGTATTTCCTGACATATGCAATGTTTCTGCGATAACTCACTCCATCTGTTGACTGCACGGTGACCTCGTTTCCTTTTCGTTCAGTCACAGTGTAACGTTCAGGGTTATATGTGGAGTTCAATTTATTCTGCTGTTTCTGTTGAACTAACAATGTATCTCCAACCTCAATTTCAGTATAAGTAGCATGTCTCTTTTCGTCTCCATATTCTTTTCTTGCCCTCTTGTTCTTTTCATCTTTGATTCGAACATCTTGTATGTCCATACCAGCTACAGCACAGTTAACATCAATTAACTCTGGCAACTTTGAACGAATTCTCCTTTGGTACAACAGTTCAGCTGGAGCTTTGCCTGTTGAGTGTGGTGTCGTTCGATATGCAACTAAGAATTTATTCAGTTCCTCTTTAAGATTCTTTCCTTGCAGTTGGAGTATCTTCATGTATCTTCAGCATGAGCGTATTTAATAAATCGTCCTCCCGGTGGGTGCGCGTGGTGCGTGGAAAGCCGGGCGAATTGCTAGACGGTCTCGGGGTGGTGTAAAGTTAGTTAAGAGTAGTTAAGATTGCTCGGATCGTTGCATTAGTTGTACTCCTGTATATGTGTTGGCTTTTTTCTTCCCTCTTTCCAGTTTTGTCTTTTTGCTGTGATTCCTCTTGCGCTAACTCTCTTGCTTTTCTTTTCCTTCTTTCTCTCCTATTTCTGTTCCCAAGGTAAAACTCAACTAATTACATAGACATGGTTCCTAATCGACCTTGGGGATGACCTCGTAGTTTCTCTCGTCTATTAAATCAAGTGGGTAAATTACACGTACAGGTGGCCCATTAACGGGACCTTGGTCCATTTGGGCTTTCCCTTTTGCCTTCATACACTTACAGTTAAGTGATACGATGTAAAAAAAAGAATAATATGATATGATTATCTTGATTGCAATAAATGACGTTGAATTGAATTGAATTGAAAAAGTGTACAGTTTTTTCATTCAACTCAGCATTGGATTGTGGCCACAGTGGAATGCTTGTCTTTAATATACTGTATTCCCAAACTTGTGAGATATCTTTCAAACTCCTCTGATGTAAAGGTAGCAGTATTATCTGTCTTTGGAGACACTGGCAAACCATGTGTTGTAAAAATATCATCCAAACAACTGAGGATGCTCTTTGATGATATGGATTTTAAAATGCTGACCTCAAAGAACCTGCTGTAATAGTCAACTACAACTAGCAAGTAATCTGCATTTGGCAAAGGTCCTAACCGATCTGGTAGCTTGGTACGCTGCATTGGTTCGGGTGATGATATTCCACCGACAACTTGACATTCATGACATCAACGACAAAATTCTTCAACTGCCTTGTCCATTAATGGCCACCATATCTTAGTTCTCAACCTTGCTTTTGTTTTGGTTATACCTTGGTTTCCTTTGTGTCCTAGTGAAATTGCTTTCACTTGCAATGCCTTTGGCATAATAATTCTTGTTTCTCATAGGACTACTCGCCCAACGCCTGTAATTTCATCCTTCACAGCTTTGAGTCTAGTGGAACACATTCCAATTACCAGACTTGACTGCTAGTCTGATTTTCTCCAGGTCAGCATCTGTGTCACTTGCCTTTTCGATCATCTGGATAGGAATAGCACTCAATGCGTCTTGTTCTGCCACGAAGCGAACATATTCTTCAGTTAGATTTGTTTCTGAGTGTAGCCCTGCTGTCTTTTACAAACTTTTAGTGAGCCTTGACAACGCATCTGCGACGTTAGATTGATCGGCTCTGTAAACCACTTTGAATCTGTAATGCTGCAGGCGAAGAACCCAGCGTTCAATCCTGGCAGATGGCTTTGATCTTTTGCCACAGATCACTTCCAGGGGTTTGTGATCCGTACCCAGTGAAAATTCAATTCCTCCCAAATATACATGGAAACGTTCCCAAGACCAGACCAGTGCAAGAACTCCTTTCTCACTTTGTGAATAACGTCGTTCTACACCAGATAAACTTCGACTGGCATAATATATTACTCTTGGCTCGTTGTTCTGCCACTGAACAAGAACGGCTCCAAGTCCAACAGCGCTTGCATCAGCAATGACCTCTGTCCTTGCATCTTTATCGAAGTATGCCAACGTTTCTGCCGAAGCCAGTCGTGACTTCAGTTCTTCAGATGCTCTTGTGTGTTCGTCGTTTCATTCGAACTCAACGTTTTGCCTTGTGAGTTTTCTAAGTGGTTCTGCAACGGCTGCTAAATTGGGAATAAATTTAGCTGAAAAATTCACCAAAAACTGCTTACTTCAGAAGGTGTTTTCGGATGTCTAGCATGTTTGATTGCTTCAACCCTTGACTGAGTTGGTCCCACGCCTCGCTCAGTCAATAGATGACCCATGACCTCCATCTGGTTCATTCGAAACTGACATTTATCTCGATTGACAGTCAATCCTACCTCTGCAAGCTAATTTTTAGTACCTTAGTCAATCTCTGATCATGTTCTTGTTGATCCTTGCCATGGATGATGATGTCATCTGCAATGTTTACTGCTCCAGGACAACCTTGCAACACCTGTCGTATGATGTGCTGATGCCGTTCTGGTGCTGAATTGACTCCGAACAATAATTTCTTATATCGGAATAGGCCAATGTGTGTTCCAAAAGTACAAATTGGTCCTGAATCCTCATGCAATTCTATTTGATGAAAACCCATTCGAAGGTCAATCTTGATAAACACATTGCTCTGGTTTAGCTCTTGAAGAACTTCATCAATTGTAGGTATCGGATGCCTTTCTATTATGATGGTTTCGTTCGCCTGACGCATGTCCACACAGAGTCGCACACCCATTCCTTTAGGAACAACAACCACAGGACTCGCCCATGAAGTCGGGCCCTGAACTGGTTCGATGATGTCCTGTTGAAGCAGGCATTGGATTTCAGCTTCAACTTTATCTCGTAAACCAAATGGTATACGTCTTATCTTCTGTGCAACAGGTCTGACCTCTGGATTAATGTGTAGCTTTGCTTGATAATTCTTCGGTTTTCCAATGCCCTCGTACAATTCTGGGAATCTAGATGTCATTTGTTCAACTGCTAATGAATTCACTTCTAGTCGACCAGTTCTAAAGCTGTTTTTCTTCCCAAGATTGATCGAACATCACCATCGATTACAACACATTCAGCCCGAGTGTTGCGTTCATCAATCTGAGCAACAGTAGTAACTATGCCCGATGTTTTCAGTGCTGTCTTTGACGCATATGAGAAGATTCTTTTGGGTGTTCTCTCTGATTTGCATTTAATTTTGTTCTTCTTAAGTCCTTCCCATGTGTTTTACCATATGAGGTTGCATGTTGCACCTGAATCAATCAACATGTCTCTTAGAAGAATCCCACCTACACAGACATTTAAAAAAAAATCATCATCTGTGTTGTCTCCCACAGTGAATGCAAAGTCATCTTCAACAGCATTTACTCCTCGGACACTTCTACTGCCTTTAGACGGTTTTGTCAGCATCTTACTGTGAGAAGTTTGTTCAAATTTACCTCTACATTGTGCCTGGAAATGTCCTACTTTCCCGCACTTCCGACAAGTTTCTTTCCTTGCTGGACACTTTAAGTCTTTCGAATAGTGTCCCTCACGTCCACGGCGAAAGCAAGTACCTGGACGTGTCTGAATGTTGTTGACTTCTCGTTTGAAAGTCTCCCATTCCTTCATTTTAATCGCCTGTTTTTCAGCAGCTTGCTTCGTGCGTACAATCTCCAGAGCCTTAGCCAATGTAATATCACGTTTTCTAACAACTGTTTTCGCAAGGACAGTGACCTACATTTTCAGTCAGTTGATCCCTGATATTATCATCCCGTTGGTCTCCGAAATCAAAAAAATCGGCCTCCTGTCGTAGTCTAGTTACAAACTGTGCTACCGATTCAGACGACTCCTGACACAGCTGTCTAAACACGTGTCTTTCCTACGGAGTCTTTGTTTTCGGCTGGAAATAAACATTTAATGCACGGACGATTTAATCGTACTCGTCTTCGTCACTATTAATTTCAGGTAATGTTTCGAAAATATCTTGAACGTTTAACTTTGCAGTGTGCAGCAACAATGCCTTCTTTTGATGAACGTAGGTGACGCCCCTCGCTTTTCGAACGAACTTACGCCACTTCCGCCATCTTTGAACCAAATTCGCATGGTCGGTGTAGCATTCGAAAGTGACGAGTCCGGTTGCGCCGAAGTCTATTCTGCCATTTTTTTTTATTCTCGTCGCCAATGTAATGTTTTATAACGTCACTGGAGTATTTACACGTCATATTATGACGGCAGTGTATATAGGCCTATATTGGTTAAAATGCTCTGATCGCCGTTGTCAAGACCGCAGTACTGACGTCACAAACGGTTTCTGTTTCACAATAGATTCCAAAGCGTTTATCGACAGACACACGCTCTATGGATATTATACGTATAGATATTTCCAGCTCATTAAAACCAGCTTACTACGTGGTCAACATTCAATGTCTTAGTGCTCTCGTTTTGTATCTTGTCTTGTATCCAACTGTTCTCGAACTGTCGTGCCACACATACACATACAGATACTCCAGTGCAAGATACGCAAGTTAGCAGGATACTACACTATCATCAGTCAAATTTTCAAAGAGTCGTACCCAGAAGAAAACACTTCATTGCATCCTTAGTGAACACTATAGACTTCTACTTTGTGGGCCTGTAGCAGTTTTACAATGTTACAATAAGGTGAGAAAGTGAACATCTTAGCATTTTGATGACTATGAGAAAAACCTTCTATTCTGTTGATTCCCTACACTATTTTTGTAATAAAAGTGACTCGGTAAGTCTTTGCATGTATGTATCTCGGCACTTCTATGGCACCTTTCATTTTCATAAATCACAATTAAGTGTTTCAATCTTGCTTCAGTCTTTATCAATGACATTACACTTCAGCACAGGTAAACAAATAAGTCGTCAGGTGGACAAAAGCGATGGCTAGAACAATGCTCTAGAAATTCCTTATCTGAATCCAACATTTCATCACATATACCACATCCAAAAGATTTTGCCAGTAACGGTTTAGCATCTTCAGGTGATTTGAATTTGTTAAAATAAAGACATTCTCCATGACTAGTTTTCACAAAAGAATTTGTAGTTTCAATAGAATCATGATGCATGCTTCTTGACAAATGTTCACGTGGTTCATCAATAACGCTTGCACTATCAAATGTGAAACATTGATCAGATGGCTCAGCAATTACATCACTTTCCATATTAAAATCCTGTAGCTGTATTGCTGCATGGTGTTTAAACTGCTTGGTTGAAAAACCGCTCTTGTCAGGTTTCTCACACATGTGTCGCTTTTCACCTGTATGAGTTCTTCTGTGTATCTTTAGATTTCCAAGTTGTGTGAATCCTTTATGACAAATAACACATATGTGTGGTTTCTCTCCAGTATGGGTTCTCATGTGCGTTTTCAGAAGACTAACTCCAGCAAATGATTTTAGACATAACTGACATATGTATGGTTTCTCTCCAGTATGAGTTGTCATGTGTATTTTAAGTTTACTAACTCCAGCATATGGTTTTAGACATAACTGACATTTGTATGGTTTCTCTCCAGTATGGGTTCTCATGTGCGTCTTCAGATTACCAACTACAGCAAATGATTTTAGACATAACTGACATTTGTATGGTTTTTCCCCAGTATGGGTTCTCATGTGAGTCTTCAGATTACAACCCTGGGCAAATGATTTCTGACATAAGTGACATTTGTATGGCGTTTCTCCAGTATGGGTTCTTATGTGTATTTTCAGATAACTATCTTGAGGAAATGATTTTAGACATAAATGACATTTGTATGGTCTCTCTCCAGTATGGGTTCTCACGTGCATTTTCAGATTTCTAAGTACAGGAAATGATTTTTGACATAACTGACATTTGTATGGTTTCTCTCCAGTATGGGTTCTCATGTGTGTCTTCAGATTACAACCTTGGGCAAATGATTTCTGACATAACTGACATTTGTATGGTGTTTCTCCAGTATGGGTTTTTATGTGCATTTTCAGATAACTATCGTGAGGAAATGATTTTAGACATAACTGACAATTGAATGGTTTTTCTCCAGTATGAGTTCTCATGTGCATTTTCAGATGATTAACTACAGCAAACGATTTTAGACACAATTCACATTTGTATGGTTTTTCCCCAGTATGGGTTCTCGTGTGCAGGTTCAGACTACGAACTACAGCAAATGATTTTAGACATAACTGACATTTGTAGGGTTTTTCTCCAGTATGGGTTCTCATGTGCGTTTTCAGATTACTAACTACAGCAAATGATTTTAGACATAATTGACATTTGTATGGTTTCTCTCCAGTATGGGTTCTCATGTGTGTCTTCAAATTACAACCTTGAGCAAATGATTTCTGACATAACTGGCACCTGTGTGTTTTTTTGTCAGAATGGTTGCTCATATGCACCTCCAAGCTACCTCCTCTAGTAATTGATTTCCAACATAACTGACATTTGCATTGCTTATCTGTCGTATGGTTCTTTGTACTATCTGACAGTTTTTCACCTTGAGCACACGATTCCTGAAATAATTTACGTTCATGTGGTTTTTCGCCCAAATTCGTTCCTGTGTGCATTTCTAAATCAGCAAAATTTGCAAATCATTCGTTGCATAAGTTGGATTCGGAAGTCCTTTCTTCAGCAGAAGTTATAGTATCCATTTAAAGCATCAGCTTGTTTAGATGTTTCAGATGTTTACCTGATTGGTTCATGTTTAATATGTCAATGGTAATTCTTTTTGGATAAACTAAGAAAGTAGTCACACAGTTAAACTACTAATTTTTGCGACGAAATACTGAAGGCACCCAATTTCTGTAGAATATCACACCCTTCTGATGCTCTTCAGCAGTTATTGTAAACGACGAGGAAATAGTTGACAATAATGAAACTTGTAGGCAATAATATAGCAGCTGTAACGTTCTTCTCGTACAAATCCATTTGAAGTTCCAACAGACAGCTGTTCGTCTTCGCGCACTAGCAACAATTAAGAACAGCAATATCTAAATAGCAATTGCTATTATATTTAAAAGAAATTATTTTATTGTTGTTTGCTCGAAAAAGCCTGAGTGAGTCTTGAGAACGAAGACCAGAATGTCAACACTACAGTTGAATAAATAGTTGGTGCATGTATCAAATGTAAGGTACCGTTTCAGTAATTCTTATCCTAATTTTTAACCTAGGTGCTTTCCTTGCTTAATAAGTACAAACTAGGTTATAAGCGATTGATCCATGATGACATGATACTGAGTCTAACGATATTTAGTGATCTAACAGGGCACGGGTAAAATGCTGATTTTCTGATTGCTGATTTGCTGATTGGAGAAGGGTAAGATGCTAATTGGAAAATGCTGATCGGTCAGCATTTTACCTAACAGCCAAATCAGCAAATCAGAGGGTAAAATGCTGATTGAAAACCAAGAAAGTATTGATGAAAGAAGCCAATAAACTTCGTTGTTTTCAATATTCTTGCTGATTGAAACCAAGGCAAGTAGTGATCAAAGAAGGGTATTGTAGCAGCAAGACTTTTAAAACACTGTAAATACCCCCTAATAATTGTGTAGCTTATAATAAATTTTGAATTTTGCAAAGGTCACATGCATTGGATTGGAATAATTGCAGTCATGAGTAATATCTATGAGTGTTTTAATAGTCACTGAGTAAGTGCAATTGTTAATACACTGGTGAAAGGATCAATTCTTCATTCTTCGAGTTCAGAAGATTTTAGAAAGGAAGATTGGAACGTTGATGGATCTCGTTGGCGTTTTTGAGGACCTGCAAATTAAAGCAAATGTGGCTGTGGTCTGTGTGACAGAATGCATTTCCAGATCTATGATAGTCCCAAGTCATGGAGCAAGTGCTTCACCAAAACAGCATATTTTAGAAAGGATCGTCTAAATTCTGTCGTCGTCAACTACAACGGTGACGAAAATTTCACAGCTGATTTTCCGCATGGAAATGCAAAGACAAAACTTAAAAAATAAAAATAATCATTAGACTTATTCATGTCCACAATGGTACCACAATGTCTGCGTTAGTGTTTCTAAGAGAAAGAAAAACTACACTTGTAATATGTGCATATAAAAGTAAAATGGTATTTAGCTGTTACTAAATACCTTAAACCTGGGACTAGCTTAAACTAACTTTTGTATATTTAGTAGAAAACAATCCACATTCTCTCAACAGCATTTTACACCAGTGATATTTTCGTTAACGAAAACTAAAATTAGAAGTAAAAATAAATGATGTCGTTAACGAAAACAAGAACTGAAAGTAGGAATTAGCCTATTTCAGCAGCAAAAACGAAATTAGGAATTGAGTAAGAAATTATGAAAGTAATTAACAATAATTTTAAAGTTAAATCATTTTACTTCTTGTGGTGTTTAACTTAAGTTGAGATGAAGGGAATGAAGTACCTCAGGGCATAATAATAATAATAGTAATAATAATAATAATAATAATAATAATAATAATAATAATAATAATAATAATAATAATAATAATAATAATAATAATAATAATAATAATAATAACCTATTGTTACATCCTGTTGTTATAATCAGCATTTTTCTAACAGCATTGTACCCACCAAGCAGCATGACCAATCAGAGTTTTTCCAATCAGCATATTACCCCTTCGCCAATCACCAACCATCAAATCAGCATTTTTACTCGTGCCCCCACACATTGTATCATATCGTCTTTCTGACTCTTTAAAGTTAAATCATAAAAATCCTGGTAATCCTGGGTTTTAGCGTCCGAAATTATTTTCATTGAAACGTTCTAATACAATATGCAATAATACAGTAAATAATCATCGGTCATCCAACGTCTAGTTTCAGTTATATTTTAATCGATTATCCAGCTTCTAGTTTCGTGAATATTTTCATCAATCTTCCAACTTCTAGTTCGAGTTTTACTATGAAATGTTTTAATCGCTCATACACGGGAATCAAATAGTCACTAACACGATATATTTTCATCGCAATTCCAACTTCTAGTTTGACTTTTATTATGTAATATTTTCACCGATCATCCGGCTTCTAGTTTCATTGATATTTTCATCAATCTTCCAACTTCTTGTTTGAGTTTAACTGTGAAACGTTTTCATCGCTCATGCAACGTATATAATTTCGGACGCTAAAACCCAGGATTACCAAAATCCTCAACCGTGTAAGCCTACAAATCAATCTGGGTAAACGTACGTTTTAGCGTTTTTAATTATTGGACTTAATGTCCACGTGCGCTTTAGCGTAATTAGTTATTGGATGCTGGATGAACGATGAAAATAGAAATCAAACTGGAAGCTGGATGAGTGATGAAAATAGAAATCAAACTGGAAGCTGGATGAGCGATGAAGATGGAGATAAAACGAGAAGCTGGATGTGCGAAGGAAATAGACCTCGAACTACAAGCTCTATCAGCGATGAAAATGTGTCATATTAAAACTTAAAATAGAAGCTGGATGTGCGATGAAAATGAGCTAAAACCGGAAGCCGGATGGATGAACGGTAAAACGTGTAATATTAAAACTAAACTAGAAGCTGGAAGGTCGATGAAAACATAGTTCAAACGAGAAACTAGATGAAATAATTAGTTACGCTATTCGTTTTTTGGAAATCCTACCAATAATTATTATTACGATAAAACGTACGTTTACCACAATCGGGGTCTACCCGAATTCGCGAAACCAGATAAAATGTGGAAATGCAAAATTGATCGATTTCCCGAAAACAATATTATTCCAAGTGCTCAAATCCTGATAACTAGTATGGATTAGCCGGCCAATATCCTGAATAGTATATTCGAAACTGTCTCTAAAGTTAGATTTGCGCAAATAACTTTCTTGTAACTTGGAAAATATATTTCGGAGATCCGACGAAATTCTGTTTCGGGAATTAGGGTGTCGGGAATTCGCTACGCACCCAAAACAATCACCCGTAGTCAGAAACAAAGCCATGATAAATCATTCAAAACACTTAAAACGTTTGCAATTACTATATTTATTGTTGCTCAAATTTCACTTAATCTCACGGCGTGATGAATGACGAAACCAAGACGGATTAAAACTACAGTCTTAAAAATAATAAATTATTGCTCAGATTCGTAAACTTAAACGTAAACCTTGTCGGGAAGTAGTAAATTCGCATGCGCGTGGACACGGATCTGCAGAAAACGCTCTGTGTTACTAGCAGTAAACAACGCATGTAGGATGTGTAGTTCTTATTTAGTATTTGATACGAAGTGCACAGATAGGCTACGTGGGATTAACAAAATTAATGCTGGTACTCTATGATCCGACCAAGATAGGAGGTTCTTACTTCCTACCAAGGTGTTAGACCACTAATAGCCTACATGCAGAAACTGAATCTAACTCAAAACGGTCAAATTTTCAGTTCCGTAGTTCTTTCTTATAAGGGCAGTAGGCTATTGATGCTCCTCGGAAACTTTCCAGCTATCGCTTACGGTAAAGTAAAACATTAACTCACCAAATAATAATTAGCAACTAGGCCTATCGGTAATCGATCGCTTTAACGGAATTAATTATTTTTATCAATTCGCATATCGGAATAGCGGGATTAATTATTGTATATATCTTGCACTATCACTTTAGCGGAATAAATAGCTTCTAATTTAATTCATATTTTAATCGTTGATCCTGCTTCTAATTTAATTTATATTTTAATCGTTGATCTCGCTTCTAGTTTTAGTTATATTTTAATCGTTCATCCCGCTTCTAATTTAATTTATATTTTTATCGTTGATCCTGTAATTAATTAATTCCGTTAAAACGATAGTGGAAGAAATCCGAAATAATTAATTCCGTTAAAGCGATAGATTACCCAACTAGGCCTATCTCATTGATCTAGCTGTCGTTAATTAAATGTGTAGGGGCTTATGTTCACTAACTTATATGCACAGAGTTATAGAATCTAACCAGGTGTGGTATTTAAGTCTAATTTTCCCATAATCTTGTGCATACCGTCATCGTCACAAAATGGCGAACGATTCAAGTGTGTCACTACATTGACAAATAAGCTGGAGTTTTTTGGAGTTGCATCTATTTTTGAAGCCTGTCATATACCGAATACATTTGAACGTGCTACAGCAGCCACGACGTAACAGGATTCTGCCAACGACGCATCTAAATTTAACAGTCACGGACTTTCCCATCGTTGCCCGAGACATGTTATGACGTGCAATATTGTTTGACGGCTGAAGAATTCAAACCTTATTAATAAGGTTTGAATTCTTAAGATTAACAACACGACAAAACGGGGCCCGTAGAGTAATGGATAACACACTGTCGTGAAGAGCAGTAGGTACCAAGATCGAACCCCGTAGACCCCGTTAGCTTTATTCAGCCTTCCACTCGCTAGATGGCGGCGGTGGTTAAATGAATAATAGGTCGTGAATGGCGCCTCCTGGCTGCCGTATTAACAGTTACAGTGTGCTTCTACTGCATACATGTATGTAAGGCGCCCTGCGTGGCTGCTCTTTCCACTATATGTATGTTCACTTTACAGCGCAGTGCGGTTAACAGGCGCTTAGATAAAGACCAGATTATCATTATTATTATTTTTTTTTGCCCTGAGGTACTTCGTTCCCTCAGGGTCTTAGAGATTAAATTAGTTGTTTTTTCTTGTTAACTTTTTTTGTGTTAACCCTCGTCCAAGTTATTATTATTATAATTATTATTATTATTATTATTATTATTATTATTATTATTATTATTATTATTATTATTATTATTTTGCCCTGAGGTACTTCGTTCCCTCAGGGTCTTAGAGATTAAATTAGTTGTTTTTTTCCGCAACGGCTAACCCTCGTCCAAGTCCTGCTGGGCTGATACCATTGAGCCGCTAAAGGCCACCGCGTTATTATTATTATTATTATTATTATTATTATTATTATTATTATTATTATTATTATTATTATTATTATTATTAATTTAATATCTACCATAGAACCCAAGGAAAGATTGTAAACGCAAAGATAACGTAAGTTGTTGTAATTCTGCAGTTTTACATAGGGAAATACCGAATTGATATATCAATAATAACGCAGGACACAAGAAGTTTCGAGCATCGTTTATGTTGACCTCTTTTTCTATCAAGTCACTTAGTATTGCGTATTTACATGCTAAATATAACCGCTGCCTGATCGTAAGCTATGAATTATTTAGCGCTCAGATCAGGTAATTCGATAGAGAAGCGTTGCATGGAAATTTGTTTCTCTGTTACCGATCAGAATAAGTTGTAAGTGTGCCCAGGCTTCTTTCGTTGGCAGCTTCAGTCGTGTGCACGTAACAGAAGCAGATTATTTACAGGCTCCCAGCTAGGCTCTTAGGTTCAACTGAATATTGAGTGACAAACTCCAGTGGCAAGAAAAGTGGACAAGAAATTAAAACCTTATGAGTCATAAAATTAATGGAAATATCAAGCACATACTGCTTTTAGTCTGGGTCTCCATAATAATTACTATTCCTCAAGAAGTGTGCTCTTCTTCTTTTGTTCTCTGCCCTCAGGCAGGTTCATAATATTATCAAGCACATACTGCTTTTAGTCTGGGTCTCCATAATAATTACTATTCCTCAAGAAGTGTGCTCTTCTTCTTTTGTTCTCTGCCCTCAGGCAGGTTCATAATATTATGTCCAACGGCGCCATTCCTCTCGATGTTGAGCTTCGGCTTTCATCTGTCTGTAGCCGTCCCTCTTTATTATCCAGTCTGGGAACTAAAGAAGTGTGCTATTAAAGCCTATTTCCATATTTTCTTTTGTTCCTATAGATCAGGGCAACACGAGGTGAGAATGGATGGCAATATGAGAAAACGCTGGCACAGTGCATTCGATACATGTTCCAGAATGAAATATCAACGGACATCTGCTTCGAAGTGGGACCAATAGATGACGACACTGCCACTTTCCGTGCGCATAAGTTCATTTTGATCTCACGCAGTGAAGTCTTTGAGGGCATGTTCTCAAGTGGAATGACTGAATGCAGGAGTGGCCCTGAGGCAAAGGTTCTCAAGTGGAATGACTGAATGCAAGAGTGGCCATGAGGCAAAGGTTCTCAAGTGGAATGACTGAATGGAGGAGAGGGTCTGAGGCAAAGGTTCTCAAGTGGAATGACTGAATGCAGGAGTGGCCATGAGGCAAGGTTCTCAAGTGGAATGACTGAATGCAGGAGAGGGTCTGAGGCAAAGGTTCTCAAGTGGAATGACTGAATGCAGGAGTGGCCATGAGGCAAGGTTCTCAAGTGGAATGACTGAATGCAGGAGTGACCATGAGGCAAAGGTTCTCAAGTGGAATGACTGAATGCAGGAGTGGCTCTGAGGCAAAGATCCGCGTTGAAGACATTGACCCTGATGTCTTCAAAGAGGTTCTGACTGAAGTAGGTTAATAATAATATTGATCTTTACTCCGCCACTACCCGTAATGTAGGCCTACTACTAGTCCCAAGCCTGGAAAAGGAAGGCGGCGACTTGACAGCCTGGCAGCATAAGGTATCCTTAAAAGAGATATACCTTAAATGGTATTACTACTACTGCAGTTCTCTAAACAGCTGCAATTTTTTTGTCTGCGTTGGGTGCAATGCTGACCGCCAGTGGTATAGTAATGCTGCCCCCTCCCGACCAAGTTGAAGGTGACAGTCTGGGTTAGGACAATACTCATGAGTAAATTTGTCTGTGTACAGTAATAACACTGAAACCCGTAGGCTGCAACGTTCAGGTCATATCAGGTTTATGAAAAATTTTCATTCACTTTCACTTTCACTTGTTCTTGAAGCATAACAAATAGCTCTAGACATTTATATCAGACAGATGATTTTCAATTTTCTTCTGCTCTTTATCTTGGTTTCTGAATACAACATTGTATGTGGCGTTATTTCTTGATGGGTTACAATCCTGCGACTGTCTTACTATGATGATATTTTTAACAATTATAAGCGAAAAGATATAATACCCGGAGTCAGTCGCTAAGGAGTTAGCGACTGACTTGATGAGTTAGCGACTGACTTAGCGTCTCAGTCGACTAAGTCGCATGCTTATCGACTGACTGAGTCGCTTAGACTTATCGACTGACTTGCCATCGACTTCTCTGGTAATCAGATGTCGTTTGGGCATACCTGATTACCTAACGATATAATGCATTTTACCGCATACTGTAAATGGACCGTGCCATCATTTTCGTGGGCATTAGATGGGACCTATATGGGCTCTATAGGGGTTCAATATGGGAATGTTGGTCCTATATGGACTCCGCTCACTGTGGGCATGCGCACATGGGACAGACCGATGACTGTGAAAATTAATGTTCATGTGAATTTGTGACGCATTTGAGTGTTTATAAAAGGAATAAAGCTTACCAATGTTCCATAGCAGCGCATACTCAGCTGAAACAGTTGTTATGTTGAAGAGGCACACGAGATTATAAAATGGTAATTTACATGAATGTAACCAGAGACGTCATTTGGGGGGGCAGGGGGCATTTGTCCCCTTGATTTTTGAAAAAAAACGGGACAAAGTGACAATAATGCACACTGCAGCACGCATCATGCAGCATTGGCTTGCAGAACTAAATGCAAGACTTAACAAGCCGGCCAAGTTCCCCCGGAAAAATACTCAAATGACGACCCTGCCCCACCAAGAAAAACGCTGAAATGACGTCCCTGATTGTCACGGGTTTTGTCGTTAAAATAGGAAGATAAGAATCGATTTTAATTGAAGCTGTAGAAGGTGATAGCCTGATAGGTCTAGTTAATGTGATATAAACTAAAGCATGCAACAATAAAGTCGCTGCTTATACAGTAGGCCTAGTAGGCCTATTTCATATCTCACCTACGGTAGCATAGTTCGCCGAAATGGGCCCAAACTCCGGATTTCCCTGGGGAACGCAAATGGCCCACTATTTTCCCCAATTTTACAAACATATCAATTTTCTTGTCTTCATCTGCAGTTAAACCACTGGCTGAAGTAGCTGAAACCAGCGTATTTTCAACGAGGCGTTTGCCCATAGGCGTAATTTGTGGGGGTACGGGTACCACTTGTACCCCCACCTCCTAGACTGGGAGTACCTTACCCTCCACCTTTTGAACTGAGGGTTACCGTAACCCCACTTAAAAAAATGCCAATCAATATTTCGTTATTGAGCCTTCCCAGAGATAACAGTCCCTACCTTGCTTCGTGTATGTAAGAAATTGGTACACCCACTTTTTAGACCAAAGTTACGCCCCTGCGTTTGCCCTTCATGACATCGCAATGGCAACGGCGATCACACAACTAATGTGTGCCCCATCACCGTGGTTGGGTTATGTTAGCTCGAAGGACAAAGTCAAAATTGAGCGCTTGATAAATCGATTGAAGCGAGGAGGATTTATAGCAGACCCCGATCTTACTGCCAACCAGTTCGCTGATGACGCCTCTTTCAGGTCGTAGCAGAGAACGAGAATCATGTACTCCGACACTGTCTTATCACCCCTCAACACCATCTTCGTTATGGTATGCATAAATTCTTTTTAACAAAAAAAACATCTAAATCCCCGTATGCTCTACAAGAACTCTTACAAATAGAGCAAACTCCTTCTCTAATAATGCACGAAGTTGCGGCATGTCAGCTTGTCTTCCTCAATAAACGAATATTGTATTGCATTGTAAGTGTTGCTGATGTCCTGTTGCTGATATCTTCGTCAAATCGAGACTTGGAAACCGCGATTAAAACAACAAGGAAAATATTAAGTGAACGAAGTCGCCAGCAGTCGATAGCTTAGCGACTGGTTTCGACTTGAGGGCTTAGCGGCGGCGGCGGCGGATGGCGGCTACGCCGAGGACTAAAAAGAGACATGCACGTTACCTTCAGATAATAGGCATTTTGAGAAAATTGAGTAATATCTGAATGACTTACCTTTTGTCGTTGTCAGAAAGAGAACGCAAAGAAAGAAGAGAAGGAACTCTCACTGAACATTTCCCATCTTAAGTCTGTTTCAACTGTTCACCTGAAGATATTCTCATTTGGCAAAATTTTTGTTTCCCATTGAATCCTATTTAGTACGTCCCGAACTACGAACAGAACTATGTGTCAATAACATCATTAGCATACCAGGTGCAATTATAAACTTTTAATATTATGGACGCATTGCTATAATTTTTAGATAATATTCTGTATTTATTTAGCGACTGAACGAAAATAAGATTTATATGACATTGTGAAAAACAATTTCAAGGGTGTCTAAGTGTAGGTCATTATAATTCGTAGTAGGGAACGCCTCTTCTATGGTCCGTGCACAGAAACCGACGTGTAGTTGTCAATAAATGCTTAAGATAGATAATTTAAGCAGTAATAGAAGCGGGACGATGAGGATGAGGAGGAGGAGCAGGAAAGTGTTTTGTTTTCCAGCTGCATCCATGTATTAACTGAGACACAGTATCGATTGTTTCAGCGTAGAATATTTTAACTCAACTAACGATCGATTATTAGAATAATGTTTTCATAGGTTTGGAAATCTTACATGTACTTTCGAGGATTATATTCTGTCTTTTGTGTAAGAGTAAGCGTTTGATAATCCAATTTGAGAAAAGATTAGACACCTTTACTATGTTAATTCGCTTATTCCCAGGATAAAAAGCTGAATTTTATTCTTTTAGTAAAAATATATGATGATAATGATAACATAATTCGTGTGGTTATTGACAAGTCACTGACAAACCGCAGTAAGTTGCATAGAAACAATTGAAACATGTCCGTAAAATTATCAAGCTATTACTTAACAGACGTTTTTGGCAGCCTGTAAGGCGCCCTCTCATTTTGCTGCTGCCGCTAGGGAGTGGAAGGCTGAGTCGACCTAGAGGTAGCTTATGGGTATCGAACGGCGATTTTTCAATGATCTTCACGACAGACTGTTACCATTCCTCTACCCCTCCCCTAAGTAATGCACAAATCTGATTTCTAATTGTAAAAACGTTTGGACTACTAGCATTTAAAAAAAATGAAGTCTATTGGCTCACAGGCTTAATCACTAAGGGCCAACTAATGTAATTGGATGCTTTACAGTGTAATGGGCTCTATGTAAATAGAATTATTTTATTGTCTACCATTTAAATATTTCAGTTAAGTAAGTAAGTAAGTAAGTAAGTATATCCTTTATTCAAAACCAACTGCTAACCGCATTTTGGTGTACATAGTTCATAATATTAATTTAAGCATATAACATTCGAATGACAAAGGTTTTACGAGGTAAAATTCTATTGTGTGCCCTGGGGCGCAGTGAGTAGACGGATGGCTTAATCGGCGGCAGCAGGTCGTGCAAAATGTGTGCCTCATCCACCAAGATTGCTGAGAAGAGGGAAGAGTCTGCTCTGAGACACAGCTGCTCAAAAGTAGGATTATTATCAGGAAGGTAATGGTAGCGGATGAGGCGACGCACAATAGCCTCAAAACGGTTTCGTTCGCTCTGACTCGTAAAGCCCCACCAAGCAGAAGAGGCATAGAGCATCCTAGCCAAGGTTGTGGAACGAACAACATCATGAAGCGGCGGTCCGCTCAGGCCATGGGCAACCAGAGTGCGTAAAGCATAGATGGACTGGCGCGCCCGGCAGCATATGCGATGTGACCCTTTGCAAACCCGGCATTGCATCCGGGGTCTCAGTCCGGTCGTGCCCCCCTCTAGGGCGTCGAATTAACATCTCACGAGATTTTCCATGGTTGAGCTTCAGATTGCATTCTGCAGCCCATCGCGACACATGTGCCAGCTCAAGTGGCACAGAGGCACTGTTAGAAGACGGAATCAGCAGGTAGCTATCATCAGCATATTTATGAAGCCTATTTGCAGAATGAGCAGTGGCCAGCCTAGAAATTACTGAAATGAAATTGTTGGGCCCCAAGACCGAACCTTGGACGATGCTGGCATTAATTTCAACATACGCTGATATTTCCCCTTGAAATTTAGTGCAGTGCTGTCGATCCTCCAAGAAGGCTATTATCCAATTGTATACTTGATCAGGAATTGGCATTTTAGCCAGGATATTTGCCAAGTAGCCATGCCTGACGGTATCAAATGCTTTAGAGAAATCTAGAGCAATCAGATGGACATGATGATTGGATTTAAGAAGATCCGAAATGTTGTGGATAAGGGCAATTAGGGCGGCTGAGGTAGAACCTGTAGGCCGGAAGGCAAATTGGTCAGCAAAGCTGCGGTTTAGCAATGGATTGGTCAGAATAGGGTAAAAGTATCGATGTACGATTTGTTTTTCCAACATTCGACGTAAAATGGGGGTTATCGAGATAGGTCTAAAGTCAGCTTCAGAGGAGGGCTTAGCGACTTTCGGAACCGGGGTGATCCTGCTCTTCTTCCATTGAGGCGTTAGGCCTACTGATTTCTACCTGTTCATTTGGAGGTGGTATATTACATACAACTGATGCTTAGAAATTGCTGTACTTGTATATGCTTTTCGTTTTTTTTCTAGAAGCAAACATTTTAGATGGATGCTCTTCAGAATATGTACTGTAATTAGCATAAATGGTACTCAACAGTTTCTAATTTAAACATGTCACAACTCAAAATTTTACTAATGCAATGGTTTGTGTGTGAAGGTTGCCTGTAGATAATTGCAGCAGTTTTAAACAAAAACTATTTCATTATTCATTTTTACACACAATAAGATTTCAGACAAAGTACGACCGCACGTTACTTAGGCCTACCTGAAAAACGCACGCGTACCGTTATAGAGAAATAACGTACGTTCTGTAGGCCTACATACGGTCGCACACCGATCTCAGGGGTCTACTTTGATGGTGTATTTCCTATTCAAAAGGGGCGTAGTTGCAGTAACGGGGTCGGTTGGTATCGGTAAATGCAGGCGCGTATACACTGACTATAGATGCTAAGAGATCACTTTCATATTTACCGTTTAACGATTAAAATATAACTAAAACTAGAAGCGGGATCAACGATTAAAATGTAAAATAAATTAGAAGCAGGATCAACGATTAAAATGTCAAGTAAATTAGAAGCGGGATCAACGATTAAAATGTTAAATTAATTAGAAGTGTAGCAAGGTTGAGAAATTGACTCCGACTTAAACTCTATGCCTGCGACCAATGACAGCACTGCCAAAGATACTAAATATTACCCGATACCAACCGACCCCGTTACTGCAACTACGCCCAAAAGGGGAGCGGTTGTGGAGAATTTCTCGCGATTAGTATCGATTTAAAAATAATATACTGGCCGAAAAGTCAAGGCCATACGCCATAGCGATAAGGAAATTTCAAATCAATAACAAGACTCAATTCAATATCTACTTCACTGTCTTCCATAGACTACAATTCGTGGTTTGATATTTCAAACTTGGTTATGTCCAATCATCGAAATCTTTAATCTTTCCTCTACATATTGGCCCCTAAATATATTCCCAGAGAGCTATTCTCTGATGGAATGACTACGCGTCACAGCCGCAAATAATACACACTGTCAACGTCGCAAACAGAATTTGCATATCGGCTGGCCTACGTGCCAGGATGCTTGCAAGCCGGATATAATTATTATGAGGCACAATTATTAATAGCCTACATACAGCTGTAAGAAAAGCCCCGTCATGGTAAAGGCCGTTTCATCATCATCATCATCATCATCATCATCATCATCATCATCATCATCATCATCATCATCATCATCATCATCATCATAATCATCATCATCATCATCATCATCATCATCATCATCATCATCATCATCATCATCATCTCTTCAGTTCCTGACGCCGGCCATTTGGCAGCCACTGGTACGAGTAAATGTTCCCCACTGGCCTCGATCATTTGTCTTTTGCAGTGCTCCTCTTGGCGTTAGTCCAAGTGATGTCCATTCGTCCATCCTGCACAGGCTTGGTCTGCCTTTGTTTCTCCTTCCTTTGAGTCTTGCATGTATTGGAATTCGGGCGTTTAGTTCGAGAAAATCCCGTTAAACTGTGGTAGATCTAATAATAGCATGTAATAGAACATGGCGAGTTACGTCCAAAGAACCAAATCAATGATCAGTTATAGTTTTACTAGATAAGTTGCCCTGATGTGGGAAAAGAAACCTAACCTTCAACTAATACATCAGATGAAGTAGAGGATACGCTTGGGTTTTTCTGACTATGGTCATAAAATTAGACGCCATTCAGCCTATAATTATTAGAAAGCGCTTCATTATTGTACACTGGTTTGTCTTGTTTATAATCTCATCGTTTTTGATCATATCGTATCGCATTGTACTCTTTTATTATTATTGTAATTGTTACTATTGTTATTATTATTATTATTACTATTATTACTACTACAACACCAACAACTACTGCTAATATTTTTTAATTATTATTTTACTGTTATTGTAATATTATTGTATTTTTATTATGTAAATAATGATAGCCTTTAACTATTTTTTTCTCCTTCTTTTTATTACTATTATTTCGCACTAAATCACGAGTTCGTCGCAAAGCTGCGGAAAGGAAGTGTCTTCGATAGTTTGATAGATTATCAGGAACACGAGATGGCTTCAGACTTCAGAGAGAAGAGAGAAACCGTGGCATGAGAAGCCTTCTGTTAAAGTCAACACAACCTGAACCAGATATTCATATCCGCAAAGAAAATATTGTAATTGTTTGCGTTTGGTTGTGGGTCGCTGTTTCTGGCTTTAATAAAACAACCATTCCATTAGAGACATTGCTTCTATTTACTTGAAAGTTGGTTGCTTCAGTTAGGCTAGATATGCTTACCATTCCTTAAACACATCACATATATCTTTTAGGGTGTATGCGTACAGGCAGGCAGGCCCTAGGGCAAGGCGAACGAGGCAACGGCCTTGGGCCCCTGGCTTTCGGAGACCGCGTGCTGCTGGCCATAGTTTCTTTACTGTGTTGAGATTGAGCGCTGACAACGCTTATGTCGCTTAGCAACAATAGCCTACTGGTAGTCATTTTGCCGCGTGAATGTGATAGGGTGACTTAGGAAAAGGCGAGCCTGCAGATAAAGTGAGTAACAACTACTGTTCTGCTGGTATGTGGAATTAAATTTCTGCGGAAT
Organism: Allolobophora icterica; assembly: GCA_963556255.1. NCBI lineage: Eukaryota > Metazoa > Annelida > Clitellata > Crassiclitellata > Lumbricidae > Allolobophora > Allolobophora icterica. Next base: position 10,935,281 of record OY744610.1, read on the forward strand.
ACGGTATTATTGTTGAACTGGATTGAGTTATGATACAGTAACCAGTTTCTATTAGGCCTATATTCGCCAGGTTGTCGTTTCAATATTTTTTGACCGTTTGACGTGACCCATGATCTAAGTCTTTTTTCTGAAAACTTGACTTTTAAACTGAAATCTTAAAAGGGTTTGGTGACATTTAAAACCGTGACACTTAATACCATGACAGTTAATAGCCTACCGGTCACATAATACCTATGACACTTAGTCCCTATGACACTTAGTCCCAATGACAGTTAATCCCTATGACATTTAATCAAAGGTACGAACTAAAGTGCATCAGAACTAGATAAGAAACAGTTAAATAAAAATCAGTAAAACAATAACACAGCAATATTCCATATCGAGTTCCTTGTGAACGTCACGAGTGAGAAAGGTGAGACATAGCCCGAAGGTAAACAAGGATTTCTGTTTTACCGCATGCCGCAACCGCTCCTTCCACTCGCTTTTGCAGCATTGAATACATTTTTTGGGAGGATGAACGACACCGATCGCAGCCTGTAGTAGTAAAGACTTAATTCTGCTTGTTCAAAGAAGCTAAGCAGTTCGTTTATTTGTTCGTGTTGTACCAAACTTTCGGCAAGAAGTTCGAATGCTTCCAACACATCACTTAGAGGGACAAATGCCAAAGCAGGTAAGCAACGTACGCAAGTGCTAGTGCCGTTGATCCGTTACCCGGTTGCGTGTGTTGCTCATTTATAATGTTATAATGTTGTTATCAAACAAGCTTTGCAGTGAAACTGCACCGATTTCCTACAACGCCAAGCCGTGGTTCCGTTGGCATTGTCCTGGGATTGTCTATGGGACTAAGTGTCGTCGGTATTAATTGTCTATGGGACTAAGTGTCGTCGGTACGAGTAGTCCGGTATTAAGTGTCACGGTATTAAGTGTCATGGTATTAAGTGTCGTGCTACCCTTAAAAGTCCCTGTACATTTTTAAATTAAAGAAACCGCATACTAAATTATTTTTTTATATTAAAGGTTATTAGTGTCTAAATTTTTAGCATTTCTAATTTATGCTTGAGCGATATTGAAAGGAATTACTAATTAGACTGTGACATTTTGTTCTCTGTTTTAAATTCTGTTATTAATTAATAATTTTAATTTGAAGGGAAATGCCACCAAAAAGAGATCGCGATTTTGGCATGTAATATAAAAGTGCTAATCAGAAAACACAAAAGGCAACACAAGATTGTATATGCATACAGTGACACTTTAAATTATAAGGATGGTGAAATATTTAATTATCAACATCCTTTTCAGTTGTCAGATATTCAAATAATTAGACCAAACATGATTATTGCGTTCATAGTGAAATGCTAGTGTTAAGAACCTGATTTGCATTTTGTGTTCATTAAATCATTTAATTTCGATTTTGTATTATTTTAGTACCTAATAATTCTATGCCAGTACTGTATTGGTAGGAAATAAAATGCCATTTTTTGCTTGGGACCCCGCTCATCGCTTCCTTCCTTGGGCCCCGCACACCCCAAGGCTGGGCCTGTAAGCGTAGGATCGCGAACGAGAGCGACAGATGCACGGTTTATGGAGTGTGTAGCTGGAGGCAAGCGCGATGCAGACCTTTGATGCTTGATAATGATTGTGAGCCTTTAGTGGTCTAGCTTCAAAAACCAAATCATATCGTCAGTCTACTGTAATTTTAGGTGTGCTAGACCAAGTGTCTTACCTCGGCTGACTTAAATAGAGCATATGCATTATGCAGTTGTAGTAAATATGCAGAAAACAAAACAAAGAAACAATTATCAACCGATTAGTTTATTATAACAAAGAGAAACAGTAATCTAATGATATTACAGCAATCCAATGGTATTTAAATATTTGTGACATGTTCGTTTGTTAGTGTCGATATACATGTATGTTTCGCCGCTGTCGCCTAAGAGATTATTTAGTCCAAACTGGCAATCATATTGTACCACCACAAGAAAAAAACATCGTCAACAGTGAACGATACGAACTATTGTGATCAACATCTGAGCATTACAGTATGTAATGATTAAGAACTTAAACTCTGCTGTTACGACACGCCAATTATGCAAAAGGAAATTCATAGCAGTGAGCAAATTGCAATATCATGTTAACATTGTATTCGCTCAATACACAACGAAGTGAACCATATTCAAGTAAGTATTGAAATCAAATGCTCCTTAGGTCAGCAATTCTCTGTTTGAATATTATTTTGGAATCAGGATGCTTACCAGTCACTGTTGACTGTAATTTCTACTATAATACCATTCAATTTAACCTCACTCTGATACATGTTTGCAGGGCCGGATTAACCAGTATGCTCAATATGCTTTTGCACGGGGCCCCCTGCTTACAGAGGGTCCCATGCTAGGATCCACACTTGTATGATTGGTTTCCGTAAATAAATATGTTCTGTGATAAATGATTTCCCTGGCAACATTGAAATACATATCTGATTTCATTGGTGCAGTAAATTTCGGCTTAATGAAAGCCTTGACATATTCGTCCATAGGAAATGTTGAATTTAGTATGGGGCCCCCGCTTACAGGGGGCCCCATGCTAAAGCATATTGAGCATACTGGTTAATCCAGCCCTTAGGCTGTGTACAGTACACAGTTTGCTGCAGCTGCTAAAAGTCGCAGATGTTTCCGAGATGTTAAAAATTAAGAGAGCAGATCCGAATTTTGATTATTTTACGCTAAATATATGTTTTCAATATACTGCAACAAACATTTGAGACAACCTTATAAGATAGTCCCAAAATGCAAACAGAGGCGCATTCACAGAAAACGGGGCCCTAGGCGCAAACATTTTGGGGGCCCTTCTGAACTTATAGACGTCTGAGACTCTGGTGGTGCTAAACCTATACATGTGCAAAAAACCATGAAGTTGAACGTGAAGCCGTTTTTGCGAATGTTATTGACTTGTAATTACAATTAGTTATAGAAACTATTTTCAAGGAATGTGAAGTTATTTGATTTAATGATTTTAGTAAACAACGCAATAATATTTATAATTGTACAGTGTTCAGTACTCGTTTGTGTGCAACACAATGCGTCAAAGCTAGCCTATATAATGTAAAAAATGCTTAAAAAATCTTTGAAATTTAATCCAGGAATTGCTGTTACTTTTTAACAACTAGTCTGGTCATAAACAAAGTAGGCCTAACAGAAACAGAAGAGAAAATTTAAATTGCAAAAACATGCGAATTCAGAATTTAAAAAATTCTATTCACCGCTTGCTGCAGGGTTTTGTTTCTACATTTGAGCCTAGCAAAATTATCAATTTTTTTGTCAGAGTTTCAGCAGATTCGATGGAGAGCAAAGCTAAATTACCTAGCCGATCTCGATCAGAGGAACTTCTGATATAGCCTAGTTTTTCACTCTTAAGTACAGAAAACAACCGTTCTCCAGAAGTATTAGGCCCTACTTATTGGTATCGTAAGGTGAATACGCAAAATTGTTTCCACATTTGGAAATGTGGATTGTAGACTACGTAACACAAGCTGAATCATATCGATGGGATTTGTGATGTTTTCATTTTAACAATATTAATGAAAGTTTCAATTACTTTTAAAAACTAAAAATTACGGAATAATCAGACTTAAACATTCAACACGTAGGCTAAACTGCAGCTACAGACGGCCGTTGTTGCTTGTTGCTAACAAGTTTGATGTTATTTTGCGTAAAGTTAAAATGAATTATTAGCCCAAATGAACAAAACAATAATAAATTACAATAATATATTTTAATATGAGTGCTAAACTGTAAAAAATAGAAAATAGGTTATATTTAAAAAAAGTCAAAATTCACATGTTATTTTCATAATTGAAAAAAATATTTTCCGCCTTTTGGGGGCCCCCAGATTTGGGGGTCCTTGGCGCGCGCCTAGTGCGCCTACAGGTAAACGCGCCTCTGAATGCAAAGCGTTAAAGTTGTGTTATATGCTTTGACTATAATTATATATTACTAATCTGAGCAGAATGCCATACAGTATTAACCCTTCTTTACTACAAGTTAATTGTCATGTCTTTAGGGGCCATCCACATATTACGTACGCAATGAGGGGGTCGGGGGTCGGATTTAGGTGATTTTATGTACGGATGCTAACGGGGGGGGGGGACAAAATCGCAAAATAAATGTCTAATTATGACGTTCACATTAGCCTATTTATAACTCTGTATTGTCCTATAGTCGTCCAATGGCATTTTATTACATGATATAAAAGCCATGTGCAGTTATTCTGTGCTGTGAACGAGACACCTATAATTTGTCTGCATTGACCCTTACTCATCCTTCAATCTAGCCTAAAGTGCAGACAGTCGCTGCCTGGAGCTGTCGAGACACTTTTTGCAGCTGGTCTTCGGCGGGGTGTGCGTCAAGCGTACGTACGCAGGTGAGGGGGGTGGAAGAAAGTACGCTTGCGAACAGGGGGTCCAATTTTCCCGGATTTTTTCGTGCGTAATATATGGATGGCCCCTTACGGCATCCCAATCATTCCATGCTCAATACGACAAAGGGCCCCCGTTTGTAATGAACATGGGCCCCCGAGTGGTTAATCCGGCCCTGCAAGTATTACTGAAATTTATCTATAAATTAGTGGTAATAATGCACAAAAAAGAATATAATTAAGAGTCCCGTTCAAAAATTGCGTGGCTTACATTTTGAACAAAAAATCGGACACCGTCACTGACTATATGGTACAAAAATAGTGTAACTGTTATTTGACTACATTAATTTCCATTAGCTTATGTTAGATAACTCTGAGATACACGCAATATCAATTATACTCGTGTCTTACGTACACAAACCCAAAGAATGTCGCCCTCGTTGTTGGACTAACCGTAGGATTGGCCAGATTTGCCATTTCCTAGCCATACCCACTGTCAAAGTTGTTTTAAGCAATGGATGATATAAGACAGTCAATGAATATTAATGAGTTGTATTAAAAAATATACAAATCATTGTATAAATAACATCAATGTCATGACATTTCAAAACATCTATCCTGCCTCTTATTATTATTATTATTATTATTATTATTATTATTATTATTATTATTATTATTATTATTATTATTATTATTATTATTATTATTATTATTATTTTTATTATTATTATAAACATTTTTAACGCGCGCAAAGTCACACAGAAATGCGAATCGGAGGCGCGGTTAGTCAGCCGCCAGGTGAAGAGCAATTAGATATCCATATGTTTGAAAGCCAGTGAGAAGTAATGAGTTTTGAGGCGTTTCTTGAAGGCAGAATAAGAGGTCGAGCAACTCTTACTTAGACCAGCTTGACATTAACAAATCTATATAAATTAACCCTATATTAACCTCCCTCCTTTCTTTTGCATGTAGCAGTGGAATTTTTCTCTCAAATTTTGCCCCCAATCGTCAATTATTTCAACACCGCTGATGTGGATTGATGCTGCGATCTAGGCGGATGAATGCTCCGGATTCTTCTCCACGTAGAAGTTCTATAATTTCTTGTAGAATTTCCACCAAATCGTAGGATCACATAACTCACATTTCCAGCCTAAATCAAGGTGCGAAACAATTGTTAAAAACTCGTTCAAACCGAACCAATCAGTTCAAACGACAGTTCGCTATTATATATTAGCACACGACGATCGACTCCCAACGCTTCACCTCAAATGACTTCAATCATGGACGTAATATTCAAATTTCTAAAGCGCCACTTGAAAGTTAAACCAGATTACATAGGCGTTGTCTATAGATATAAAAAGGAGATCCAAGTCCAGTTGCACGAGATAATAGAAAGGAGGCACGGAGCTGCTAAGGCGGGTTTCGTTAAAGTCAAGGAAGGTTGGAAGGCGGAGGATTGGATGAATCTGGTTAGGAATTTGTGAAAAGGTGAAACTTTAACTTTAAGTCAAAAGCCTAACCAATGGTTGATAGATGAGCCTTAGCAGATGATGATGGGTGAATGATGAACTGAAAATTTGAGGAATTCAGAAGGGAGGGAGGATGTAAGTGTGACGCAAACGGTGTTGAAAATCTTTAAATTTCAAATACATGGTCATTCAATGTTGCATGAAATCACTGAACACAGATCAGCAAGTCATTTAATGAAAACTGGACAATGTTTACTCGAAAGCATGACGCAATCTGTTGATTGTAGAGAAGTAGAATATCCTTAGAAGGGGATTCTCAGGCTTCTTCTATGGCAAATACCAGTTTACGAAGCAAATTTTAGTACACAATGCTTAATTTCACACAGTGGGTACCCAGATAAGTTTGGAAACCGCTGTAATCTAGGGCACCGTTTTTGAGCTTATTCTTCAGGGTTCGTTATGGAACGAGTTTTAACATAATGTGATGTTACGAAATGCGATATAACTATAAACTTTTGAAGAACGCGTGAAATCACACAACAGTTCTTTATAAATTGGTTCTTCTCTTCTTCTTTCTTCTCTTCCATCAGTGATCTGACGATGAGGCCTTTACGAAACTTCTCCAAAGTTCTGTTTGGTTTCATTTCATATAAAGGTTTCTTGGTCTCTTTGCCGGGTGGTGACCAGTTCTCTCCCGGTAGGGTAAGGAGGCCGGTGGGCCTTTTGGCCTCATTCGCCCTAAGGTGTCCTTCCAGCCCCTGCCGCCTGCGTTAGCCATCCTTTTCAGGGTTCCTGGTGAGCCTGTCCACCTCGCGTGTCGCCCTAGGAGGTTCTTCGGCCATTGGCCTTCTCCTCTGATGGCATAGCCTCACCAGGCTATCCCTTACTTCGGATGTTCACCCCCCACCACGGTGAGCTGCAGGTCGGTCTTTGGGGGGGGTCGGTCTTTGGAACCTAGAACCCTTGAATGAAGGGTTCTAGGACGATCGCTAATAGAACGATCGCTCATAGAGACGATCGCTCATACGTTATGTTATTTAATATTGAGCGTCAAAGTAGGGACGCTAGCAATTAACTTCCATTAAGCTGCTAAAGAGTTTGGAAGCATAGGCACATCAAAGTTGGGACGTTTCATAAATATCTGTAAAGTCATATGACGTTAATTGGAACATTTGAAAATTTGACTACTTGTATCATTGCCACCTAATTGGATTTCAAGGTTTTCCCCGGGACTCCAGAGCGATTGTGTGAAGCAGAAAATAACCTTACACCAGGGTATTACTGGCGTCCAGGAGCCAATCGCCAAGCGCTATCCTATTTTGAAAGATCGTGTCATCAGAGCATTGGCAACATACGATAAAACTGATATTCTGACTTATCAACGTGGTGTTGCTTTCTTATCGTTCAAGTAGTGAACAATCTTCAAGACTTTTCATGTCTTATTTTAAAAAATGGATCTAGAAAACGAACCTTGGCTTCTGAGTTTTATTCACAACTTTACTATTTCTTATAATTGATCGCGGTGTATCGTCCTTATGAGCGATCGTCCTATAAGCAATCGTCCATATGAGCGATCATCCTATGACCGATCGTCCTATGACCGATCGTCCTATGACCGATCGTCCTATGACCGATCGTCCTATGACCGATCGTCCTTTGAGCGACGTCCTGTGAGCGATCGTTCATATGAGCGATCGTCCTATGAGCGATCGTCCTATGAGCGATCGTCCCTATGATCGATCGTCCTATGACCGATCGTCCTATGGCCGATCGTCCTGTGACCGATCGTCCTATGAGCGATAGCCCTATTAGCGATAGTCCACATTCCGAATGAAGAAGCCTTCCTGAAAGGCTGACAAAAGAAAGTCACGTTCAGCGTTCCGTTGACGACAGAGAATACGGTCTTATTGAGAACCAACCAAGTCTAGACGCTTTTCTTCATAGTTTCCTGTTAACTATAATGGAATGACAGTGGATCAGAGGTTGAAGAAGAATGTACTGAGGAGGAACATGAACCTACTGCGAAAAAACAAGCAATTTAGATCTGCGTTGGTAACATGCAAATCTCACCTCGAGTATCGCCGAAACCAAAGTCGTCTTATTAGCCGGACGTCCATACTGTGGTGCTGTAACTGTTATCTAAATGCCTTCCTCTTTTTGGTGCAGTGCAAGAAGACGGGAACGACCACTTCTTCATTTCAACGAAACTGTCTGGCTGTTTGAATATGCATGTCCGATCACCCGAGTTTCGAATCGCACCACACTCACATGGCAGATCAAACGCATGCCAAGTCCCCTTACTAGAACGGCGAAAACCTTCAAGACTATAGAATGGCTTACGGGATAGCCGGTTCACGCGACGATAAAAGAAGTAAGCAATTAAGTTTCATTTTTCGGAATAACATATCATGAAAAGCAACTTTCATGTGAAAATAGAATTTGGTCATTGATCCGAAGAAAGTTTAGAACTATATTTTAAAAATACAAAGCTTTCGCAGGAGAAATCGGCGAATGATGTGTTCAAACGGAATATTTGTTTTCTGAGCAGTAAATTCAGTCATTACTTCAGCATACGGAAGATTGCAATCGATATAACATCTGACTTTCAAATATCTTGCAAGAAAATGTCTTCCAAGAAAATAGTGACACTTAGTGGAGTAATGATACTGAAAAACGAAGAGTCTACACCTAAAATAGTACATCAGTCGGGCAAACAAGTTTTCAGACGTTGACTCCACAATTTCTTCACAATTTCTTCAACTTGCTCCATATCGTCTTTCATAGGTAATAAATAATAAAAGAGCGTGTGAAATCCGAGCAAAGACTGTACGTTTCTATCGAAAAAAGAGTCAAGCGGCGGCATCAACAAAACATTCGCAAATGAAAATTCCTTCAGATCGCTCTGCAGATCGGGCTCTTGAAGAATTCGCTCACACAATTGTTGCACTTCATCGTATTGACTACACTTGTAACGATACAACGCACGATAGCAGTCGACTGTGTTACATTGGACACCAAAGTCTTTGCTAATCACTTTGTAGAATGCTGCCATATTTTCTAGAGCATATTCCATTAGGGCATTAATTACTCTTTCTTTAACTATCAAAGGATCCACACTTGTTTGATTGGTTTCCGTAAATAAATCTGTTCTGCGATAAATGATTTGCCTGGCAGCATTGAAATAAGTATCTGATTTCATTGGAGCAGTAAATTTCGGCTTAATTAAAGCCTTGACATATTCGTCCATAGGAAATGCTGAGTTTGGCAAATCACGATAAAAATCTAAATGTTCGGATATTCCTTCTGCAGATAATGCAGCTATATAATGAGTAAACACCATTGGTGAAAGACGCAGATCAAGACATAGCTGCTTGTTGATGTAATGAAGATTACTGTTGGTAATCTTCTTTTGAAGGACACACAATCCAACGATTCTTACGACATCGTCAATAAACAACAGACAACCTGCATTCAATGTTTCCTTATACTCTTGAGATGTCTGATCTACGAGAACTGCCAAGCAGAAGCGTATTGCTTGTTGATATTCCGATGTGGCAAAATGGAGAGCAGCCAGATAGGCCAAAGCTGCAGGAGCAATGCCGTAGGATTTAGAATCGCCATATTCCAGAGCTTTTCTCAGAAACTCCTTTGACATGAGAGACAAAAGTTGAAATACTGAACGGCTATTTGATCCAGTTAAATTTTGCATCAGATTCTGGGCATACAGAAATTGAAATCGACTACTTTGAGCTGTGTGCGTTCTCGGAAAGTTATGATACTGAGACTTTATAACGTTGGGATGTTTCGAAATTGCTTGGACAAATTCAGCAAAGAGGCTGCTATCCCATGAAATCTCTCCGTGACGTAAACCATATGCGGTATGCAAACTAAACAATAGTATGTCACAGTGTGTGAAACATACGAGGTTCTGTATTATGGGAAGCTGTCTCAGTCTATTGTGTATTTTCGATTCAAGAAATCTTGAATTATTTGTCACTACGAAGCATTGGCACAGTCCTGAATTTAACCCGTCTTTTATTATAGGACGACTGTGGATATGAGCATATGATAATGTTAAATAAAACAAGAAATCCAACGATTTTGATTCACTCCTTTTATAAAACTCAATGATAGACAGCATGTAATCCAATAAATGTGGCATTACTCCCATTGTGCTGTCAAGATTGAAACGTGTCCGAATGAATGGCAGTATGTAATTTTCCACAAACCAATGACAAAGAATGCCAGAATTTCCAAATTCATTTAGTCGTTTTTCAATCTTGTCAAGGATTATGGAGCTCGATGGCTCATGAAATAAATTTGCTTCAGGAATAAAATAGTTGGGACAGTATCTCGTCTTTACACGTGCAGAAAGCATTTGTAACAACTGACAGACGATGACAAAGAAAGAAGTGGAATTCCACCAATCAGGCGACATCTCTTCACAAGCCCATAACATCAGCGTCTTTAAATGATACGTACAGAGAACTTCATCCTCCTTTGGACAATCCTTTTGTATTAATTCTCTTTTTGCGAAGAATCTCAGCAAATGGTAGACAATCTGCTGAATTTGAGTCCAACTCTGAATTAATATTACTTCTGCGACAGAAAATGAAAATCTCCACTGTAGTTTATCGTCTCTGCAAGCACGATGCTGAACGTATACAACATGACAACCATTTTGTATAACCTCAGCGATTGTATGATTGGTCGGCCATCCGTTATTCCTAGGTCGTTTAAGCCAACTTTGGGCTGCTTTAGGCCACTGAGGACACCACATGCTTTGGACCACATCACATCCAAGATAATTACCAGGAGGTTTTTCTCCTGGATGTTTAATTGCTGGCCCACTAGCGCTTTTTGGCAAGGGGTTTCTTAAGAATTTATAAGGGGTATACCTATTTGCAATACTATCCATATTTATGCTGATGTATCTATTTGTAAGAGTTGTAGAATTAAATTCGTACTTTTTGTATTTCCAGTTATAGGTCATTGCACACAAAACTCGTAATCGAACAAAGCCTGGATACCTCTCGTATGATTCAATCTTGTAGCACTCGACCGTATCTGATAGGCCACTCATATCACATGGCAACACTGGAAAGTCGCCACTGAATGCTAGTTCATCAGCTTTTGCGATTAAGAAATCAGCGTCGCTGTTGCATGTATTCACAGGCCGAATGTAGAACTCAGTTTGGCTGCCACAAAATATTAAATAATCAGTTGGTATAGTACTTGAAGACCCTATTAAGTTGTGCATATCATCAGAGACAAAAGGAATTGACTTTGGAAGCAATTGACATGTTCCAACGATGAACGCAGATGTCATTTCTTCATTCAATCTACTCGCTTGTTCCGTCATCCTAAATGAAAAAACCTTCATCCTAAACATTTATCATTATCATTACTATCATCATTTTCATCTTCATTAGCAGCAACAGCAGCAGAATTCAAGAGCTAAGAATCACTTTCATCGCTCACATTTCGACCGATCAGGTTTAGTAGACAGTCTATCTAGTTTCAGTTAACCATCTATATCGATATCGATATCAATCACTACTTTATCACTAGAGTTTTGTTCAGACATGTTCCATGAACAAAATACTATTGTACCTTTCATAGACCAATCTAGACTAATGTTTTTTTACTGTAGCATACTATTTCTGTAAGATAGTTGCGGTTTGTCAACTTTGATTCATAGTAAACGAAATTATCTCTGAATCTCCTGACTCTAACCATACGAATAACAGTCTTCAATGGTGAAAAGTAATCAGTAACAAAATATACAATTACAAACGCAGGTAGTTCAACCTTAATGAGCCAGGTTCTACGAAGCAAACTTTACTGGCCAACATTTTTGCTGGAAAATAACTAAACTAAAATATGTATTACGCAATGTACTGTAAAATCTAATAGACGCAGCACTGAATCAAAAACTCCAGTTAAAATACAAGCTATCATTACAATTTGCGATCTGGCTTATCCAGTGGACTATGACTTCGACAATTGATTCTTCGTGCGAGATGTCGGCAGATTACATCAGCTTCCTACAGATGCGTCTTATGGTTTAACCTTCGTGTCCAAACCTGTATTTGGGCGACGTATTCCGAAACCTGGTGGAATTTTCCCCATAGCTGACGAAGAATCACTCCTCCTTTAGATTTCCAAAGTCCGTTGACGTCGATATGAAAAAGTGTTTTAAACAGTTCTCACCGTTCCTTTGGTATAATACAGCTCTGAAACAGTGTCGATACAAATTAGTTCAGTAACGTTAAGAGCAGCAGAGGATGGTCGCCGTACAAGGACATCCTCAGTGTATTAGAATATTCCCAGATAAGCTATTTTGAGACGAAAATTACCCGAAGGCAAAGCTGCACAGGCTACAATAACCATTAGCATCGGCGCAACCAGGATCTGCATCTCAGCAGGCCTACGTGTCGCAGACGCAAGCAAGCCGAAGATATTCGAGACGCACTATTAACAGCTCAGAGAAGAAACTGACTGTCATGGTAAACGCTATTAAGATTATATAATCTTAAGCTTACTGGGCCATCATTAAAATATGGCGAATTGCGTTCAAAGAACCAAAACAAACAGTTACTATTTGACTAGATACCATTTATTAGGTACAATAATCTATTCCAAAGGAATCATGGCTAGGTACGGCCATTGGATAAATATTTTGAGTCGTTAAAACGCTTCTGAGACAGGACATTTTGTATCGATGTCAACTGCGCTATAAACGGACACGAAGAAACATTTGCTTCAGACTAACTATTAATTAATATGAATATTAGCTCTAACTTCAAGAGTATTGGCCTATGGCTTTTTTTAGCACAACTGAAACGGAGAAATAATTTTTGTCGTGTCTATTTGTAGCACAATAATTATTGATCAAGAGAGAAAAATATTTTCCTGGACTATTTATAGCACATTTGACATCGACACTTTTATGCGGAGGATACTTGCAACTTCGTCCCAAAAGACACCAACTGGACTGACTACAGGGCCGGCGCCAGAGTATTTGGTGCCCTAGGCGAACCTGTCGCACTGCGCCCCTGGCAAGTGCGATAACTACGCCTAATTAATATTAAATTAATCAAGTTAATATAACCTTCACACAGCATCAGTAATGTTTCACGAAGTGAAGCAGATTACGTAAGTACTACTTAAAAAATTAAACAACAAGAACTACTCTAAATTTAGAAGTTCCTTACAGTCAGTTGAGTCTATAGTTTGTTTTTTCAAGAGAGCTTTGAATACTGCAATCGTGTGTAGACAATGTAGAGTGTACAGGCCACAAGGCTTGTAGAGAGACATTGAGAGAGACAGACTGCGACAGAGACATAGCGAGAGAAAACGAGAGAGACAGACAGACAGAGACAGACAGAGACAGACAGACAGAGTGAGTGAGACAGAGACAGAGACAGAGAGCAAAAGACAGACGAACAAGGCATACTATTTCAGTCATATCTTAGCGCTGGAGCTGAGAGATTATACGGTAAAAGTGTATTCCGTGGTTGTACATCTAAAAGAGAGAATCTGGCTCATGTGCAGCTGGGTGTTCGCTTCGACTGGGGGGTCGAACAAAGTCAATTACTCCTACACATTAGGGTAACCTAGTACATGTACAGACAAATGCCACACGTACAATATGTCTGTGGCCCTGTGCATCAGATATCATGAGGCATCCCGGCCGCATCCGTCATCATGCAGACTGTAGTTCAGACTGCAGAGAGGCTGAGACGTACACGCAGTACACGGGCTTTTTGAACACCGTAGGCTAAATATGTCATCAGGTGGAACAGGTAGCCAAATTTAAAATTTGTGCGCTTGGAGGAAAATGAAAGAATAGGGCCCTAAAGCAGAATGTGACAGGGGCGCGTACGCACCTTAAGTGCCTTATATGGCTACGCGTCTGGACTGGCAAAACGGCGGCGATGGTTTAAAAAATATATCTTTGTGTAGCTTTTCTTTCGCCCCCAGAAATGTGCCGCCCTAGGCGGCCGCCTAATTCGCCTAGTGGTTAAACCGGCCCTGACTGACTACAGTCGAAAAGACATTTTATAACCATTGGATTATATTTAACCAAGAAGGTTTTCAAGTGGGACAAGTTAATTAACCCAGAAAAGTTTCGACGAAACAGGATATCTTAGGATCCTTAAGGTCGCCCATCATAAACTCGATTTCAAACACTGACAAAATTTTGCACTCGTCCCACTGAAATGGAGGTAGATAACTACCCATCCGCTAATGCATAGGGTCACTTCTTAAAGTAACAGTCATCCTACTTTACCTTGAAGAGGTCGACGTAGTGAACTGAGTTCCAATGATGGTCCAACGATCAAGGCCGTACGGCCTAACCAGGATTTTGTTTGCAAGGCGCTGTAGAGCCGCATCACCTAAAGTTCACATGACTTGTTCTCATAGTTCTTACACCGCGTGTTAGTAAATGCATTATTTCATTTTCCATTATTTAATTTCGGGTGGTGTTCAAGCACATAAAAAGCACCCTCCTAGCTGCGGCCTTGCCAACGATGAAGTGAAACGTGTACTTGCAGGTTTTCCTGACGGTGCTAAAATTAAAGGTTATTAGAATAATCATAGAAGACTTGTGCAATGCGCTTCAGTGTAGTGCGTTGTCCGATGATTAAATTCGCAATGTAGTACTAATTTGCATTGCATTATTATTATTATTGTTAGTATTATTATTATTTGGTTTTTTGCCCGAGGTAGGGAGAATCCCTCAGGCTCCTAGAAGCAACTCCGAAAAATTACTGTTGCTACTGGGGCTCGTGGTTCTCGTCCCCGGTCTTATAATTATTATTATTATTATTATTATTATTATTATTATTATTATTATTATTATTATTATTATTATTATTATTATTATTATTATTATTATTATTATTATTATTATTATTATTATTATTATTAGTATTAGTATTAGTATTATTATTATTATTTTCGGTTAATATAACGATAAGTAGGTCGTTACTGTTTAACGACACTGCGGAGTCTCCTTCCTCCTTTTGTGATCTAGGAATTGTGAAATTGGTCAGTATAACACAATGAAAATCATTTTCTTATATGTTGCGCTATTGTTTCCGTTATCGTCAAAGTTTCTTAGTGATTTTAGAACTGGTTCAGAATTATACGACCATCCTATTAGCCATAGGTTGAATAGATATAATTAAAAGATTTGTTTGTAGAAATATAAGGACATCTGTAGTTGAGACTGGGCTATATGATCTATCGACGTAAATGGCCTTTGATACCTTTAGTCGTTGATAGTGTCTAGAATTGGACGGCGAGAAAATTAGGTCTAAGGACAGGAGTGAGTTAGTGGGTGAGGGAGTGGTTAAGTGAATAGCGCTAGCCACTTGGGTATATATGTGGGCTGCCACCCGTGGAGTAGCGCTCGTAAATAGGCCCACGCTAGTACACTGCGCATAGCTTTAAATTAGAGTACATTGTCGGTGGGAATATCAGACGACGAGGTAGAGTACAATTAGGCTACCATAGAGGTATATTTGTGTTGTGATCACCACTGTCATAACACAAAGTTATATATAATGTTGAGGGGTAAAAATTACCCCACTCCGTCCCCAATGTATCATAAAATGACTCCGTCCTTCGAAGGTTAATGTTTTACGTTGCATACATTGGTGACATCATCCATTTTGTTGCGGTGGACACCAGATGAGGGGATTGGTCACCTCCACTTTGTGAGGGAAAGTTACACCAATTGCCTCCCCATCTCGTAAAACCCATGCGCCAATGTCGTATTGACCGATCTATCTGTCTGTCTGTCTGTCTGTCTGTCTGTCTATCTGTCTGTCTGTCTGTCTGTCTATCTGTCTATCTGTCTATCTATCTCTGAGGCTCCTACGCCAGTTTCGCTCATGCTTCGGTTGATCCTTTTCGTTATGAAGCCACATCTAAAGGATATCTATCTAAACATTAACTAATTGTTTTAGTTCTTTTGATGTCAGTCGATATATTCTACGGATAGACCATCATGCATAATATTAGATCTACTAAACGGTACTAAACCAAAAGATCTAATTCCATACACTGCATGACTAAATGCAAGATTCGCAGGAAATCACAGGCAGACCATTGAGACGAAGACTAGTCTGGATAGACATCACATGACGACATGACATCAGTTGAACTAATGACGGAGGACAATGGAGAACATTAAGAAGGGCTTAATTCCAAAAACGGTTAAGTCCATTTTTGATTTCTTTGGGAAAAATGATTTGTATTTTTTAAGGTAATTGATAATTTAATTGGTTCAAATTTTTGTATGGACATAGCCCATTAGGAAACACTATATTTACTGTACATTAATGAAATCATGCTTGTTATTAAGAAGTGATATACTAAGTTTTGTTCGGACTTAACTGGTTTTGAATTTCAAATATGGCAATAAACTTATGAACTAGTAACATGGAGTGTTCATTTCGCTTTAATATGCTTAAAACTATCTGTAACCACTATAATGAAAACATGACATTGCAGTGCACATAACCAAACATCAATAACTTTCAGAAAAACTCCACTTCAAAACTATCAAACTCTTCCATGATGTCGGCATCATCATCATTTTCAATGTCAGGACTGGCATCGACAGAAACTGCATTTGATACCGAAGCGTAAAAAGCCTGAATATCTTGTCTTGAAGACATTTGCACACCAGCTGAAACCAGCAGCTTAGCAACATCAGAAGCTTTTGCTGGCTTCACCGAACTCTCTAAAGCAAGGGGTGTGTTTTGAAGAGATGTAATCTTTTTGCCTCTCTTTCCAATGATGTGCCAACTGAACTCCCCATTATATACATTTTTGACACCAACCTTGCCACTCTCGAATCTAATAACCTTTACCTGAGCAATCCCCAAGCCTAAGTTTGCCTTCAGTAACTTATGAGCCTGCGCCTTATAGTCACAGAGATTCCAGTTTCTTCCTAATAACCGAACAACACCGAAATCCTCGTATATTTTATGATAGTCGGCTGGTATTAGGAACACCTCAACTTTACGGAACACTTTTTCCATCCTGCCGAATACTCTATCAGGGGGAAGAAAAGAATGGCCTCTGACTGGAAAGTAATGCTCAATGACGAAATTTGGCTTCACTACTGTGCAGAAATAATAGCAAATACATATAATAGTACTGTTTCTGTTCTGTGATGCACATGCATCACTGAACAGCCGAATTTTATTAACACCGGCTGGTATGTCGAGATTGCTCAGAAAATGCAACAGTGCACTAGCCACATGATTAGAGTCTCGACCAGATTGTGTTTCGTCCCACGTATAAACGAAAACCTGATCTTTATTCTGGGTTCTACCCTTGTGGATTACAAATGTCAAGTTGTACACCCAAAGTTGTCTAGCATAAAAAGCTTCAGATACCGAAACTTTTGGAAGAGGTTGGTTCTGTTGCATATCAAAAGCTACTGTAAGACAAGGCTCAAGAACATCATCACGATTGATTAGTGTATAAAAGTACTTTGCTCGTCGTTTATGCACCATGAACTCAGTAATCATATTATTCCTCTCTGTTGCATTGCTACATAATTTAATTTTACTTTTAAGTTTTTCACACAAACCACAAACATCCGTTCTGGGGCTACCAAAGCCTAGGTTAAACTCCTTAGTAAACACAGAATAGTATAGACTGTATTTACATTCAGGATTGTCAGTCTTAAATATCATCCACATTTTGCGGATGGAAAGTTCAACAGGAAGATACTTTCGGTAAGTACTGTCCTGACGGCTGTAGTGACTCTCCCTGCATCGGAAGGTCTTTATGTGGGCAGCTCTTCACGCGTGCGATTGAGTCGGAACCCTCCACGTCGCTCTTTAGGAACGGTCTTGTTTGTCATCCAGTATTTCACTATATTTTGGAGGCGTGACGGCTTGGTGTTTGTAAGCGAGCGGAATGCTGTTGCACAGACAGGAACTGACTGTGCTCGATTATCAGTAACCTGCCAAAAAAATATCACGGACATGAATGAGGGTGCTCTGTTTCAGTGACAGGTGACATTCATATTCGAGGTGAGTAGGTCGCTCAACCTGGGACTCCAACCCGTGACCCGATGGAAGCTACAAAAGTTATACCCGAAATAGCGGAAGTACCAGAGGGAGGGTAGATACCATCCTCCCCTAGTTTTTTGTCTGCAGTCTATTCATTACTCCCTCTGGAAGAGAAACATCACACGCTATTCTTTAGAGGGAATGTAGGGCTAGAAATCACCTGTTTACTGATTTCTGATTTGAGAATCTGAAGTGATCATAAAAAATAGAAAAACGCATCTCAGTGTGAAAACGGCTGAAGCAGCGAAACAACGTAGAACAGACTAGTATGCCCTTGGTAGCCAATGTCACAGAAGAAACTTGGTTTAACTGAGGGTTAAGGTTAGGATAACTATAGATATAAAATGTTATCAATAATATTTGAAGCCAGGCGTTAAAATAATATTACTGTTTTTGACATGACCCTGGTGTGAAAATAACGAATGCCATAAGTTTAAGTACTAGTGAAAAAGCAATATAGATAACCTTGTAAGCGACTGTCACTGCACGACTTTTCGTAGAACCCTCTATCCTCCCTCGCCGGCGTCTTGGCGTCTTCACGTCCATGCACTTCAATAGGAAAGCATCCTGTATGGTCTTGTCCGAAGACGAATAAAGTCCTTGAAAGAAGGAATCCATATCGCTTTGTGTAAGGGTTGAAGCATAGCAGTTCCGATATACCCGATCCACGTGAACACACGCAACAGATGGTTGTTTTCCATCGGGACCGTATAGGATTGCCTTCCTCACGTTCTTTTTCCACAATTGAGGACACCGAGCTCTTTTTCTAGGTTTGGAAGACGGTGAAACCATTTCCGTAAAATCGTCAACCTGTTCATCCGCCATTTTTCCTTCCTTGCTTCGAACGAGGAAAATCAACATCACGTGACGATACGGAGCAATATGATTGGCTATGGACTTCCTTGCTTTTGAACACGTAATGCCTGTGGACTTACCGGCTTATGGAATAGAAGCTATTTTTTACCTTGGTTTTTCCAAAGGACTTAAATGTATTTGAGCTTAAATATATCATACATAGCTAGGCATTATATTTAACGACCTAGATGGACAATAATATCAATTTTCGAAAAAGTGGACTTAACCGTTTTTGGAATTAAGCCCTTCATTTATTCGTACCTATCACCGCCAAATAGCCGACATCAGGAAACGACGACGACGACGACGACGATGATGATGATGATGCAGGCTATTAATTGTGTGTCTTAATTTTTCCCGGCTTACAAGCATCTCGTGCACGTAGGCCAGCTGACATGAAAATGCTGGTTGCAACGATGACAGTATAGGGGCCTAATTATATTGTAGCATATGGGGCTCTAACGCCGAGTAATTCATTCTTCAAATAACCGATATGGGAAAATAGCCTGTATACTTAGGACATAATACCCGGAGGAAAGATTTACTGAAGCGCTTTCTAATCTAATAACCTCTAAATCTCTATAACCATAGTCAGAAATATCCCCAAATGCATGACGTACTTCGTCGTTGGATCAGCCTCGGAGAGAACTGAATTCATTTCTCAGCTTCCTCAAGGTAATGTTGAATGGCTTTTTATATTGAAAAATAATCTGAAGCATTAGTAAATCGGTAGTTATCGTTTCCACTTCTGGACAACTTGCGCGCGATTTATTTGAAATGTATTTGAAATGGAGTTGGCTTAGAGTGAAGTTAATGGATCCTATGATATCCTGCTT
The DNA here is from genome assembly GCA_963556255.1 of Allolobophora icterica. Taxonomy (NCBI): domain Eukaryota; kingdom Metazoa; phylum Annelida; class Clitellata; order Crassiclitellata; family Lumbricidae; genus Allolobophora; species Allolobophora icterica. Next base: position 10,954,955 of record OY744610.1, read on the forward strand.
TGGTCAACACCTTTGGGTTATTAAAATTCTCTTACTTAAACACCTTCCTGCCTAAAATGTAATCTAATTATAAAAAAATTGTCTTCTCAGCTGTAGTTAGGTGTCCCCTTTAGTCACAAGTATCCACCGCACAACAATGTCGATTTGAACAAGTTTAGTAGAAATTTCAGCAAATGAGATGATCGCCATTTTGCAGGTCATGTAACCCTCCGTCAGCATTATTATGAAAATCCTCCATTTTTAAATCGCGTAGTCCTTTGAGCTGTAGTATTAAAGTTTAATACGAAGCTATCTAGCAAAACTATGGCTGCTTGATTTGTTTTTTGACGTAATTCTATTGATAAATCATCATGTACAATATTAGGCCCTAGGTCTACTATCGGAGTTACCGACTGACTTGAACAGTTAGCGACTGACTTAGCGACTCAGTCGACTAAGTCGCACGCTTATCGACTGACTATGCTGCTTACATTTATCGACTGACTGCGACTTGCTATCGACTTCTCAGGTATTCAGGTATGTCAACTTGACATACCTGATTACCCAGCAATATAATGCACTTTACCACATACTGTACTGACCTGCTATCATTTCCGTGGGATGATGATGATGATGATGATGATGATGATGATGAGGATGATGATGACGATGATGATGATGATGATGATGATGATGATGATGATGATAATAATAATGATAATAATAATAATAATAATAATAATAATAATAATAATAATAATAATAATAATAATAATAATAATAATAATAATAATAATAATGATAATAATAATAATAATAATAATGATAATAATAATAATAATGATGATGATGATGATGATGATGATGATGATGATGATGATGATGATGATGATGATGATGATGATGATGATGATGATGATGATGATGATGATGATGATGATGATGATGATGATGATGATGATGATGATGATGATGATGATGATGATGATGATGACGATTATGATGAGGATGATCATGATCATGATGATGTTGATAAAATGGACTTAATCATGACGGGGCCTTTCTTATGTAGGCTATTGATTATTGTGCGTCATATTAATTATCTCCGGGTTGCTAGCGTCTCCAGCACGTAGACAAGCTGAAATGTAAATCCTGGTTGAGACGATGACAGTGTATATTGTAGCCGATGTGGTCTTACGCCCAGTGGCGTAGGCTTGTTCAAAATATAGGGGAGGGGGCAGTTAGGTATTCATTGTCGAAAATAATGAGGTGAAGGATTTAGTTATTCATTCAACACTTCTTGCATTTGGTGTACAGAAGGCTCGTTACAAAGCCAATCCGATGACTGGAGTTCTGGAACAAAATACTTACCTCGGAAAATTTGACTGGACACAGTGCTCAACTCCTATTTTCATAATGAATTTCTGATAGTATTTCAGTTCTTTGTCTCTATTTTTTTCTGTTTCTGAAGGAGTTTGTCTATACTGAAACACGATATTTTAATATTTCAAGAAATTCACCTCTCAATATTGGTGGGTGGGCAATAATCGTAATCGTAATCGTAATTGTAATCTCCAAGTTTCTAAAGCACCGCTGTAAGCTGAGCGCAATGCACCAGCTTATTCACGAACGCTGTGACGTATCCGATGGGTTGTCCAGAAATCGATGTCCGTTGTTGGTCCGAGTCCGGTTGCCAGAGAGACCAGAGAAGGCAGAGCAGCTGTTACGGAGGGTTTGTTGAGGGCGAAAGGGCTTGGAAGGCAGAGGATCAGATGGATTAGGATAGGAAATCTTGAAGAGGTGAGTTTTCAATTTGGAGTGGAAGAATGTGGGTAATGAGTAGAAGAGCCCGAGGTAGATGACGATGAGTGAGCGCCGGTATTGGTGGAGGAACTGAGAAAATACGGAATTGGGGTGGGGAGATTTCGTTCCAGGGTTGAGGTGCAGTGTGGGATATGGATCGGTTGGAGAACTTGAAGCGAGTAGCGACTGGGCCGCTTTTGCAAGGCTTGCAAAAGCGGCCAGGGAGATTTGGTCATGGGCGGCCCACATTATCGAGCGCCGAAGGCACCAAGGGCGTAATTTTTTTAGGGGGCGCAAATCTTTTTAAAGGGGCAAAAAAATTTAGTTTGGGGCAAAATGACGCTTTTGAAAAGAACAAATTTGCATAGAAAAAAATGATGATCAAGGACTTTATCCAAGCGAGCGCAATGCACCAGCTTATTCACGAACGCTGCGACGTATCCGATGGGTTGTCCAGAAATCGATGTTTTCTGTGCTCTTTATCTAAGCGTTTCTTCGTGTTGTAATAATCATACTAATCAAAAGATTTTATTTTTATATAATACTTAAAAAAATCCAGGGTGCGCAATCTCCCCTTGCGCCCTTGCAGTGTGGGATATGGAAGGCACGTTCAGGATAAGGGGCATGGGCCAATGCTTTTTGTAACATTTAACATTAAATGGAGGGCATTTTTAGTTATTAATGGTCCAAATGGCATAATATTGTTAAATGAATATTACAAGATTAAGAAATTAACACGTATACGTTTTAATTTGTCATTTGTCGTAAATTCGTAATTATGTTTGGAACCAACTGTCATATTTTTATGTAGTGCACAGTTTAGTTTATTTCAAAAACTTAACATCGTGATATAATTAATAGACACAACTTCACACAAGCACTTAGTATGGGAATGTTTTCATTGTATCACAAGTTGACGCCAAAACGTCAGCGATGTCATCATTAATTCTGAGAAGCAGGTTCTCTCACAAGCCATCAGCATGAAAGACTTCAAACTTCAATGACTTAGCACATTTTTAATCTGTTCAAAATGCCTTTCAGTTTCGAAAATGAACTCTCACAAGCAACTTAATTGTGATGAGGATAATGTCAAAACGAATTTATAAGCCAAAAACAAATTTGAATAAGTTAGACTATGCAAATTGAACTTAAGCAGAACGCGGTAAAAGCAACCAATACATTTTCTGCAAGATTTGAAGTTTTTTTCTGTTCCTGTTTTCTGCTGTTGGGACTGTTTCACTTTCTATAGGCTTAAATTCAAATTGCATGGCGTTTTCTGTGACCGTGTCTGTTATTTCAGTGTCAAATAGCAAATTATAGTTTTTAGTTTCGAAGCTTCTCATTTTCTTGCAAAGTCCAATAATTCCCTTTGCAGCTGCTCTTTTGTTACACTGTAATCCAATTTTCTGAGCAACTCGGATGCTGTATGTAGTCCATAAATGAGAAGCCTTATCGAAATTTATGCAAATTTAATTGTTTGGATCTAAACAAGACAGATCAGCATAAAGAGTACCGTGCTCAGAGAATATCTATTTCAAACTACTAATTACTTGTTCCATTACCATTATTGTGAACATTTACTAGAAATTTATCTTTCGCATTTTCGTTTGGCTGGTCCGTAGCAGGTTTTCCTGGCAATTTCTGTTTTGATCAGATTCTTTCTGTTTCAAAGCAGTCTCAACATTAATGTCAAGATTTCTTTTATCTAGTTCACTTTTAGCAAGTGCTGAAAAATGTGTAACTGCTTTTCAAAAATGACATCAAAAGTTCGATGTATTTGGCTTAATTCAATGATAGTATCTTGAACCATCTTATAGACTCGTATGATGTCCATGCCGTTTATTTGCAAATAGGCCTATTGATATAAGGGAGTTGTGCGTTCAAACATTTTCAAAATCAATTGCGCTTCAACGTAAATTCAAAACTTGTCAAAGAATCCATTATCCAGGAGAGTTTTCGCTCTGTACCGGACATCATTGTTAAAGTTGTTTGATTCAGAAATATCATGAAATCATGTTGTAACATATATCTAGGCCTACAAGAAATCGATTACTTCTGTTTATTGCATGCGCTATAATCAACGGTAAGTTAAAGTGAATATTGGCACGTAGCCGCACGTTTAACGAGGCAGTGCAAGTTTCTTGGTAACAACCATGCACTGTCAATATTTCATGATTTTTAACACTAGAATTAAGAATTAGAACTAAAATATCACAATATTTTTTAATCATATTTTTCTTTTCTTATGGCGGCCGACCCGGTCCAAGCCTGGGCGACCGGCCTAACTGGAATTTCCCGGTGGGCCAGTCCAAGCCTGTGTAGACTAAATAATCCTTTGAAATAACGCAGCTGTCGATCAGCGACCGACATGGCCAGTAACATGCGCATTTCTCTCCTTTGTATTAATACAGCGTCATATATTATAAGTTGTAGGGAATGCAGGCTAACTTCGAGGGGTTTAAGCCAGTGTGTCGTAACTGCGTTTTACAACATTCCGAGAGAAACGAAGAAAACGAAAATTTTAGTAGAAAAAATTGCCTTAATCATTTCTGTCTTAAACAATGAAAATTATTTATAGCAAAATGCTTTACAATGACGATCCTTTTGAAGATGCATTAAAGCATGCATTGTAGTGTTGACATAAAACGTGATAATTAGGTGAAATTTGTCAAAATGTGACAAGATGAAAAATTTCCGCTCCCCCTAAAAAATGTTCTCGTAAATGTACAATGAACAAAATATTACAGCTAGTCCACATTTCGGAACCAGAGCTCAGACAAAGTACTGCCCACATAGTTATATAGCATCGTTCACATATGCCTGTACAGTGTACACAGACAGAGACCAGCACACTGTTGAGCAGCTATTATACATTTGCGCTATGCCCTACAGCCCTTCATGCAGCCACATCTGAGCAGTTCTATCGAGAAGCTTTGGCAAGTTTTGTCCACTTCACTTCCCAGCCTCCTTCGATCGTTTGCAGCCATCCCCTTTCACCAGGACATGGTAGCTTAGGAACAGCTAGGAACGTCTGTGCCCAGACATGTCCTGCATGATAGGAAGCGCTCTTGGCGATATAAAAATAATAACAGAAACCATTGTACACTGCTGAAACGCATTCTGATCTAACAACCCCTAATTTTATGTCCATAGTAAAAAAACAAGCTCAGGCTGAATTTCATCGTAATAGCAGCTGGATTATTATAGGGCTTACTAGTTAATGCAAAGCTATCTAGTAAAACCATTTGGTTGTTTGGACGTAATTCGCCATATTGTATTGGTAGACCAGCCTGCAAACGGCCTTTTCATAAACTAAACGGCTGAATCCACACACTGCAGCACATTCAAGAATCGAAGGAGAGCGAAGCAGGGGTGGAGACTGAGGGGGACAGAGGGACGGTCCCCGAAATCTGAGGTGCGGATAGAGTTGCTTGTATCCCCCTATATTTGAATATTTCAGAAATATTTCATATATCATTTTAAATTTCTACAGTATTTTCCACTCTAGGTCTACATTTTGTTTAGTGTTCGCGGCGCAGCAAAAGTTAACGTAGCCTATATCGCTCGTCAGTTGCCACAGACTAAAATAAGCTTTTCAAAATTAAAGACGATTGAACGCGTTGTTGCCGTTGTGTTTCTGAGGGCTGAGGCTGGTTTCATGGTGTTTATTTTGAAATAATGCTACATTTCCTATTCGCACAATTTTTTTCGTCCTGTCCCCCAAACCCAGGACCAAATCTCCGCTTACAAAGACAGACAAAGGCAAACCAAGACTACGCTGGATAAGCAATGTTAATGAGAACACGACATCACTTGGACTAACGGCAAGAGGAGCATTGATATGATATATGACCGAGAACAATGGAGAACATTTATTCGTACATATCGCAGCCAAATGATGAAGATGATAATAATGAAATGGACTTTATCATGACGGGGCGTTTCTTATGTAGGCTATTAACTGTGCGTCGTAATTAATCACCACCGGCTTGCAAGCGTCTCCGGCACGTAGGCAAGCTGAGATGCAAATAATATTGATTGCGACCATGACAGTGTAAAGTTTAGCCTATGCGACTCTGACGTCTAGTACTTCCAGGGCTGTAGTCGAGGGTATACGCGGGTATACAGCGTATACTCACCTCTAGAGACCGTATGCGCACCTCACAAAATATTTGAACTCACCTCTATTATGTTTCGGGAAATTAACCATTAGCGTTTACAGTAACTCACCTCTAATTTGTTTCGGAAAACTAACCCGTAGCGTAAACTCGCCTATAATTTTACCACTACAGCCCTGAGTACTTCCAACCCATCTGGAACTAGTATATAGGCTATATTATGTAGAGGACCTGTATGTGGAGGAAAGATAAAAGATTTAGGTAATTGGGTTAAAAATATCAAACCACGATTTCCAGTCTGTGGAAGAAAGTGAAGTAGATATTTAACAGAGTCTTGTTGTAATTGAGTTGAGGTTTCCTTTATAGCTATGGCATATGGCCTTGATTCTTCGGCCAGTTACTTTTAAAAACTATATCGTGAAAATTCTCACAACCGCTCCCCGTTTAAATAGGCAACACACCATGAAAATATGGTGCCCCGGGAAATTACCGTGTAATGTAAAGATGAATAGCTTCACCTGCCTCCTTTAATCCAGTGGCGGAGTTTACCCATCATACCGCAACCTAGAGAACATTTTTCCCTGTGAGAGTCTTTTACGCACGACTTTAAGCGAATACAGTTATTCAAAATTCCTTTCGCGATTTTACTTGAATATTATTTTTGGCTTACAAATAGTTTTTACTTCATGAGGTTAGGCTACTCTTGTGTGACACAATGTCAAACTCTGACGTCAAAGTTGATAAAATTATTGTATTGGATCAATTGTTTCTCTTGAAGTGTTATTCTTAGAAGAACGATATCGGTGCCAATTGTGTTTTCTAGGTGGCAGGAATGAACATAACATATTTTGACACCCTCTGGTACTTACATCTTGCAGATCACGTAACAGTTCGCGCGGTTCACTTGCGTGACACTTGAAATGACAATTTTGCATCCGTACAATCATAAATCTTTGAAACTTGATATCGGTGTCCATACTAAGGTTTTTGACTACGAGGAATTGAAAAGCCCATGTTTGCCACTGTGTCATAAATATATCATGGATCTCGTGACGTAACGTTTTATCCAAATGAGCATTCACATCTCCACAGCGATGTCTTAGAAAGGTGTCCAGATTGTAATTGTAATTGTAATCAAGAATTTATATAGCGCCACTCATAATCAGAGGCGCTCCCGACCAGGGTCAGTGTCTTCACTGACAAAGAGAAATGTTTTCAGGCGCTTGCGAAACTGGGCAGGAGAGAGAGAGAGAGTGGAGAACAAGCCTAAAGCCTTGAGGGAGGCTGTTCCAGCTGGGAGGTCCCACAACCGCAAAACTACGGGACTGGGCAGTAGCAGTGCGCATCCAAGGAACTAGCAAGTGGCCACGGGCAGTTGACCGGAGAGAGGCCCGACCAGGCAAACTGGAAACTGGGGTGCAGTAAGCCTTGAGATACAGCGGAGCTGAGCCAACAAGACAGTAACGCATGAGGGAAAGGACCTTAAATTGGATGCGTTCGTGAATGGGATTATTGTTTTACGACACGGAGGTTGAACCATGAGGCAAATTTCTAGAGAACGATGTAATCTGACAACTTCTCGCACGACAAGGTGTACAAGTAGTCATTACTCCTCCATAAATCACAGTTTATTGGAAACCATTCCAGTAAAAGTAAAAAGCAAATGGAGATGAATTGTCGGGTAAAAATAGTTTCAAAGCTAATCCAAGGACGTCAGAAGGTCGAATACAGAAGGGAGAATAAGACCATTGATTCAAAGGTAAGTTAATTCACCTGACAAATCAGTTAACAATCTCTTGAAAAACTTTGTCTGGAGGTTAGGGTGAATTGCAAACACCGATCCAGCAACCAGAAGACACGATGACGCTTTAAATATACCAATGCATAACCCCAAATAGGGTCGAATACAGACCCCAAAGCAAAAGATACCTGCATTGGGGTAAAAACGGCAGGCTCTTGTATAGTGTAAAAAGCACCAAGCATCCTCCCAAGCTGTTGGTGTAAAACTGTGAATGAATTAGTCGTAAAGGTAAGTATTATAATCAACAGACTTAATAAATTAACTCAATTAAAACCTAGGGGACTTATCTGGGTCTCTGGGGTGCGCGTTAATCTGATGGTTAGTGGGTTGTACTGGTGGTTAGGGTGCGCCATCTCAGCTAAAATCAATAAAATGGGCGTCTACTGTCGATGGGAAGATCCGGTGGCGAGGGAGATGGCTGGTTCCACGACATCAGATGGGGATGCTAAGAAAACTGGTCGCTAACACTTCATATCTACGGCAGCCTCTCAGAATAGCTCAAAGGACTCATTTCTTCTTCACCTAAACTGGCCCTTAAGTCTAGACCTGTAAGGTCCATGAAATCGGAAGACACGATGTTTGTCAGTGACGTCGCTGGTCCGGGTAGGAAGCGCCACTGATCTTTCTGAGTGGCATTTAAAAAATTCGTTTTCAATTACAAATATTGGTCGACCTGAGAGTGATTAAGGTGATTTTTGGTACTTGATTTGGGTGATAACTAGAATTCTCTTCCTTCCGCTGTTGCTGCTACTGCTGCTGCCGATGATGATCATAATGGTGGTTATACATTTTAGGATGGAGACATTTTTCATGTAGGATGGCTGAATATACGGATAAATCGAATGAAGAACTGGCATCTGCGTTCATCGTTAGCACATGTCAATTGCTTCCAAAGTCGTCTCCTTTTCTTCCTGATCAGATGCATGACTTGATGGCGTCCAGGGACCCTGCATCAAAAGATTACATAATTGCGTGTGGCAGCACTGCAGAGTTCTACATCCGACCGCTCAATACATGCATTGACGATGCTGATTCTCTAATCGTCAATGCTGATGAATTGGCCATCAGTATTGAGTTCTTAGTGTTGCCAAGTGATATAAGTGGCCTTGCAGATACGATCAAGTGCTACAAGATTGAATCATACGACATGTATCCAGGATTTGTTCGACTGCGATTTTGGGGGGAAATTAGATATAATTGGAAATACAAAAAGTACGAATTTCACCATACAGCTCTTACAGGTAGATGCCTGATGCTAAACATGGATGTTGGTACAGGTATGTTTTACGTTGGTAACGTTAGTAGAAACTCCTCGAAAAATACTTTAGGCGGTCCTGCTGTTAAATGCCAAAGTGATATGACAAAAACTGATGTCGTTGGCAGTTTGTGGTGCCCTCAATGGCCGAAAGAAGCCAAATGTTGGCTTAAACGACCTAGGAATAACGGATGGCCGACCATAGATACAATTTCCGAAGTTTTGCAGAACGGTTGTCATGTTGTTTATGCCCAGCATCGTTCTTGCAGAGACGACACAGAGCAGTGGAGATTTTCATTTTCATTCGCAGAAGTAATATTAATTCAGAGTTGGACTCAAATTCAACAGATCGTCTACCATTTGCTGAGATTCTTCGCCAAGAGAGAAATAATACAAAAGGATTGTCCAAAGGAGGATGAGGTTCTTTGTACGTATCATTTAAAGACGTTGATGTTATGGACTTGTGAAGAGATGTCACCAGAATGGTGGAATTCCTCGTCTGTTATTACGATCTGCTGTGAGTTGTTAAAAAAGCTTACAGAATGGCTAAAGAAAAGGCACTGTCCGAACTATTTTATTTCTGAAGCAAATTTATTTCATGAACCATTGAGCTCCACAATTCTTCACGAAACTGAAAAACGACTAAATGAGTTCCAAAATTCTGGTGTTCTCTGTCATTGGTTCGTGGAAAATTATATACTCACATTCATTCGGAGACATTTCAAGCCAACAACGCCAATGAATGCAGAGCCAGATTTTATGGCATGCGTGCTGTCTCTGTGTGAGTTTTGGAAAGTGAGTGGTTCAACATCTTTGGATGTATTCTTTCTTCGCACATTCGCACATTATCGCAGGGTAGGCGAAAGTCTCATGCGAGTTGTCGTTCTATAATAAAATACGGATACATTTCAGGACTGCGCCAGAGATTGAAAATGATATATAATGTAAAATATGAAGAACTGAAACAGGACAGAGAACTTACATTTTTTCCAACAGCAGAAAGAATCATATGCTTCACGTACTATGAGATCCTACTGCATATTTTGCATACTGTGTATGGTTTAGTTTGTGGAGAGATTTCATGGGATAACGGTTTATTGGTCGAATTGGTCAACGTAATTTCAACTCAACCTACTATTATAAGGTCCGAGTATCATAACTTTCCGAAAATATATACAACCCAAAGTAGTCGGTTTCAATTCCTGCGTGCTCAGTTGGTCATGGAAAATTTAACTGGATCAAATAGTCGTCCGGAATTTCAACTCCTGTGTCTCATGTCAAAAGAGTTTCTTAGAAGAGCTTTAGAATACGAAGGTTCGAAATCAAACGGTATTGCTCCTGCTTCTTTGGCCTATCTGGCTGCTCTGCATTTTACCACACCAGAATACCAACAAGCAATACGCTTATGCATGGCAATTCTCGTTGATCAGACTTCTCACGAGGAACAAGAAACACTGAATGCAGGTTGTTTGTTGTTTATTGACGATGTTGCAAGAATTCTAGGATTGTGTGTGCTTTACAATAAGATAACCAACAATAATCTTCATTGGATTGACATGCGTCTTTCACCAAAAGTGTTTGCTTATCATTTGGCTGCACTATCTTCTTACAGAATATCCAAACATTTTTATTTGCATTATGCATTACCAGATTCAGCATTTCCTATGGATGATTATTTGAAAGCAGTATTATATCCGAAATGCAGTGTTTCGACGACATCAGGTGCTCATCTGAATTCTGCCAGACAGATCGTTTATCGCAGAACAGTTTCATTTCCAGAAATCACAGGTAGAAGAGCGCAACCTTTGATAGTCAACACATTAATTGATATTCTAATGGAATATGCTCTGGAATATATGACATCATTCTACAGTTCGATTCGCAAATACTTTGGCATCAAGTGCAACACAGTCGACTGCTATCGTGCGTTGTATCTTTACAAGTGTGGTCAATATGAAGAAGTGCAGCTTTTGTGTGAGAGAATTCTGCAAGAGCCTAAACTGCAAAGCGATCTGAAGGAAATTTCCTTTGCAAATGTTTTGCTGTTCCCACCGCTTGACTTATTTTTTGATGGATACGTACAATCGTTGCTTGGGTTTCACACACTCTTTTATTATTTATCACTTGTCAATGATAATATGCGGGAATTTGAGGTAACTGACGAGTCAACATTTGAACACATCTTTGTCCGTTGTTTAAACTTTCAAGGCTTTCCACTCTTGAGGTTTCTCGAACGCCGTTACTCAATTAAATGTCACTATTTTCTTGGTAGACATTTTCTTGCAAGCTATCTGAAGCTGAGATGTTGTATCGACAGCAATCTTCCGTATGCTGAAGCAATAACTGAATTTGCTGCTCAGAAAACTAAACTTCTGTTTGAACACATCATTCGCAGGTCTTTTCTACAAAACATTCGATTGTCAAAATATAATACAAGATTTTCATCCCATCAGTGACTAAATTCTGTTATTCAAATGAAGTATCTTCTGGTTCTCTGCCTTCAGGCAGGTACAACCTTCCGACGTCCGACGTCGCCACTCCTCTCGCTGTCGAGCCTCTTTTATAATCCACTCCAGCATCATCTGCCTTGGTCTCCCTTTCATCCGCTTGCCTTCCAGTCTTCCTTCAATGTCCCTCCAAATTTTAAGTCTTCATCGGAAGAACAACCAGAGTCTTTTTTAAAGACTTTCAGATATTCACAAAACAAACTTTGAAAGTCCACAAGTATTTTATTTTCAAAAATATCAACACTGAAATCCTACATTTTGGTCATTTTCATGGGAGAAATAATGAAGTCTTAGGACTGTAGTTGTTTTTACATGAACGCTATATTTTCTTCTCACTGTAACTCTGGACTGACGTGGGTTTTCTGGAAACACATCTGCAAATACATGTTCTGTAGCATTAAGTATAACAGGACATCGTTAACTCATAAATTTCAAAATGAATCCTGGTGGTTGTTCCGATTAAGGCTTCATTTCTTAGGGGAGTCCCATGTCAGCGTGTGCCCAATCCATTTCCTTTGTCTCTTATTGTATGTATCAAGGATCTTTCTTCTCCAATCCTTCCCATCACCTCTTCATTTGCTGTATGTTCCGTCCAGCTTATCTTCTCCATTCTTCTCAAAATCCACAGCTCGAATGCCTTGAGCTTTTGTCCACCTTCGTCATGGTCCGTGTACCCGTTCCATACAATACCACACTCCCCATTCATTATACTCCACAGTCCTTGCCATCCTTACCATATTCCACACTCCTCATACTCCACAGTCCTTGCCATTCTTTTCTTCAGGTTCCTCTTCATTCTTTCTCTCAAAAGCTCTTTACGTTTGTCAAATGTATCTTTACTCAGTGCTATTCTTCTTTAAATTTTCATTGGTCATTTTGCATCTTTCATGATCATGCTCTCCAAGTAGCAGAATTCTTTCACTTGTTCAATTTTCTCTCCAGCGATGTTTATTCTGATCACAGTTTCTTCTCCGTTACTTATCCTCTTTACCTTTGTCTGTTTGGCGTTTATTTTCATTCCGTATTCGATTTATATGGCGCTTATTTCGATCCATCTGTAGCTGCTTGGACTCTCTGACTTCCAGCCATCATCGCCTGGTCATCTGCGAACCTCAGAGTTCTCTCTAATCAGTCTGACTCTGACCTTGATCCCACCATCCATGTCCCTCCATTCCTTCTCTAATAAACTTTTCTGTGCAAGTATCGAAGAGCAATGTTGATAACGGGAATCCTTGTTTCACTTCTCCGCCCAGTTTCTCTGGTTCCGAATACACTCCATCTATTCTTATTTGCACCGTTTGTCCAAAATAAAGATTTCCCAACAGTCGTCTATCTCTCCAATCTACTTTCATCCTTCTAAAGGACTGTATAAGCCTTCTCCAATCTACTCCGTCGACTGCTTTTTCATAGTCCACAAAACATAATTATATACACCTCTTCTCCGTTTTGGCGGTTTCTCTCTGTTAGTACTCTTGTTCCCATGCCATTTCTAAATCCGAATTGGTCGTCTCGAATCCCATTGACTGCCTCCGTCTTGCTTGCACTGTCATTGTTAGTATTCATTTCATGATCTTTGACGCATGGGTGAGGAGGCTAGTGGTGCGGTGGTCTCCGGAAGCTGTTGCATTTGGTTTATTTTTTTACTGTTATTGTGATAGATTGCAGGAAGTCCTCTGGTCATGCTCCCGTTGTATATTTACCTTGGTAGAGCCTTATCAGTTCATTTATGGCTTCTTCTGCTGATATGAATTCTATCCCTTCCGCTGTGCTACTTTCCAAGTTCATTATGGTCGCTCTCACCTCCTCTCTCAGCACCTCAGGTCTCATGCCCTCTGTTCCGTCTCGTATTTCCTCTTCTTCCATGTCATGATTATCATATAATCCTCCATTTCTGTCTTCGCTAATTAACCAAACCAAAAAGCGATATTGGGTGGAATATTTTTACTCCGCCACACGTCTCCGCCACTTAGTCTAGTTCCAGGCGGAACAGTCCAAAGCCTTGATGAAGGAGGAGGGCGACGTGAATGGTCTTTGTTAATATCACACATTGTCGATAAACCCAATCTCCTACTGCAATCGATATCGATGTCACACACAAGTTTAGTTTAGGCAATGTCGACGTCAGCGGCTCCGGCAGCAGCAACATGGCGTTAAAATAAATGTGTCTAGTATAATGTCTGTCTATCTGATATCATGACTTCTGCCGAGTATTCTATCACCATCACCGACGTTATCCAACGTAGTCCTATGCTGTCTCCTCGATTTCATCACCGGATTTTCATCTGGTAGGCTACCGAAACGGACCAAACAACGCGGATCTTGTAGAGTTGAATTGATATAGCGCAGGTTTATCCGATAGTCTTTTGTGCGACGCTCAGTTAGCGCATGATCCGTGTCACTGTTGAGTTTAATTGGCGCCTTATAAATGTCAGATTACAATTACATGAGTCGGGAAGGAGACGTACTGCATAGCATTAAAGCTGGATTTTGGATCCTGGAATTACTTTTAGTTAAGAGTAGGCCTATCTATGCGTCTATTGAAATCGCCCGTTTTTATACATTCAGGAGAGAAACAAGGAATTAAAGTTTCGTCGAGAGCAAGGCTATATATATCCACGACAAGGACAGACGAACAGGTTTAAATGAAGGCCAGGCCTGTACATTTGCAAAGTAGATCAAGCATATTTTTTCGTTAAATCCCATATGATGTAGAAAATTATGCAATATTTAACATTGTAGCTTGATTTGTTTAGAGACGATCTTTCTAATCAGCGCTCGTGAATAGCCTGATGCCCTGCGCTTGGCATTCGAATGGCGCTTTAGAAGTTTGGAGAATACGATTACCTTCAGACATTACGTTTGCATGAATACATGCATGTATACCAAAGTCTACCTACATGACTTAATTCATCGCCCTCACTCTGCTGCTTCCCTCCGTTCCTCTGACCGTTTGGACCTCTTCGTTCCCCGTGTCAGGACTTCTCTGGTTCAATCTAGGTCTTTTGCTTCCATTGGCCCTGCTCTTTGGAATGAGCTTCCTCCGTTCGTTCGTTCTTCTATTCTATCAGGTAACGTCTCTTCCTCTTTTACCTTTCTTAAAACTTGCTTTCTCTCTCGGGGTCTCTCGCACTTCGAGCCTTTCTGAATGGCCCTCCCGCTAGAAGCGCTTTATAAATAATTATCCGAATACAATACGATACAATACCTTCATTCGTAGACATACTTATACGTATTAGAACTCCGCCACTGGTAGGGACTTGCACTACTCTGGAAGAGGAAGTCCCAAGCGTGGAAAAAGAGGAGGTTGACGCTACTTTTAGCTATTTTAGCCACTGATATGTTCGTACATGCATACTTTATACTAACATAAATTAACATGTTGCAGTGTTTCGTTACTAAACTGTTTTTCTGATTTATAATCAATTACCATAACTGTCTTGGTGGTGCTATATGTGATCCCGCCGCGTCTGTGTGGACGGGAGCTTACAATAAACGAATACTTGATTTTGATAGTCATCTTTGTTATAACTCAGTGTTATTAACCCTTTAATGCGCAACTTTTTTTTCTTCATAAATTTTATGCCTATTGTATTATTTTATATACTTGGATCCCTGAAACAGTTCATTTTATTTAAAATTGTGTTCCGTTTTACTCGTAGAACACCAAAAAGTTAGCGTCCCACTAGTGGGACGCTATGCACTATAGGGTACAGGTTCCTATCATATGCTGCAATGCATTTAGTTGATGATAAATTGATCAGCATCAAAGTTTACAAGTTCTGCATATACAATGATTGTTCAAAATCCAACAAGTTCAGTTGACATAAGGTTAGTCTTGTTGTTTGGAGTGAAAAGCACCAAAGCATCTGTCGTGCAGGGACACTGAGCACTTTGAGCACACTCTTTTTGTCTTCATGCCACAGATAACGCAGCGTCGCTGCGTTGTGATAGCCTCCAGATGATGATTGTGACCATCATATCTCACATCGGATGATAGCCGTGATGCTAGTGGTCGATGGCGACCAGCAGAAATTGGTCGACCCATCGGCACACGAGAGCTGTACTTGGCGAAATATGTAAGAGCAATCTGACGTCTGAATTCAATCAATGGCAATGGATGCTGTTTCGAAGCTGGCCCACATCGATATAAGTACCAAGCGTTGCAGACAGCAGCATCAATAGTGAATGCAAATAGTGACCACCACCACTTCTTACTCCTTATGGACACCCTATAAAGGTTGATGTTTTGGTCCATCCTGTCCGTGCCACCCATGCATCTGTTGTAGTGACCAATGACAGCCGGCTGGGTTATGCTGACATGCTTCTTCAAAGATGCTGACCAACGCTTCACTTGCATCAATGGTTGGACGCCGGTATTGTTTGAAGCCATGTTCACAATGCTGTTGTCATGCCAGCGAACGACAATGATTCCAGAGGTCGCATCTGTTCGAAAGTCATATTCGCCTCTGGGCTTCTTCTTCATTTTGTCAGCATCCAACACAGGGCACTTCTGGAGACGATTAGACCGAATGGTACCAGTTGCAGTTACGCCTTTCTCTTTCAGTCTGTCAAACAGATTCAGTGTTGTAAAGAAGTTGTCCATATACACAGTGAGATTCACATCACGTGGCATCTCAGATAGGAGATGCATAACGACAGAACCTCCAAGGCCCAAATTAGGGTCATAGCTTGATGATGCTCCCTGGTAAGGTTCAAAACGGATTAGATAGCCCAGTCTTGTGTTCAAGGACCAAACTTTAAAACCGAACCGAATTGGCTTTCCTCTTATGAACTGTTTCGCTGAATGGCGACCATAATATGGCACCATAGATTCGTCAATCGACAACTCCTTCTCCACCGGCCAATAGCGCAGACATCGTTCATTTAGAAGTTCAAACAATGGTCGAACCTTTGCCATTTTGTCCAGGCCATCAAGTTTAGTGTTGTCAGCTAAATGCAAATAGCGCATCACCTCCTCGAACCGATTGAGGGACATGCTATTACTCACTGCTTCATTACGCACATCCGAGGATGATTCCCAGTACATTCTCCTTCTTGGAAGTGGTACATAGCCAGAGACAAGCAGGACAGCCATAAATGAGCGTATTTCACCACTTGTGACCTTGAAACTTGGTTTCCCTTTCTGGTTTGCATACAGTGTGGTCATGTTTACAATCATATCAAGAACTTGCTCGTCAAAGAACAACTCGAACAACATACATGGAGTCATATCCTGCTGTAGAAATGATGGTTTGTTTAGCTCTTGAGCAACACTGTCAACTACTTTCAGGTCTTTCTTCTTCCAAGTTCTAATTGTGGATTGATTTGTGCGAGCAGAACGTTTTTGACATGCAGCCTTTGTTCCAACTATGGACGGACTTGTAGATGGCACCGACAAACAAGACTCAGTTTTATCATTTTCTTCATAATCAATTCCATTGTCACTCACACCTGCTTTACACTGTGTTATCTTTGGTGGATTCATTTTCTTTGCTCGTTTGACCTTGGTCTGAATTTCACGAACCGGTCGTTTCCGGCTTATGTCTGTAGTTTCAACTATGGGTGTCCGGTCCAGTGCTGATATACATTCTTGTTCGTCAACGTCACTTTCATTGTCACTATCTATGCCACCAAACGTTGCTTTCTGATGATCTGTAGTGTGCACAGTAGCCTCAGCTTCCTCTCTTAGTTGTCGACCAGTTAAATTTTCTACCGTACCACCAGCATCTTCGGGTCCACTGTCTACGTCAGTGTCATTTCCATTGGATGGAGGCTGAATGTAAATATCTGCCGATGAAAATGCTGCGTCATCTTCCAGCATAGAGATAACTTCATTAACGGTGTAACGCCTGTAATAATTAAAATATAACCGTAATTTTGGAGCTATATTCAAAACTCGTAAGAACAGCGTGATCAGTTTCCTGTTGTGAAACTGCTTGCGTCTAACTCGTCGTCCAATACTATTGTCACAGACCCAAGCACAATACATGACCCGCCCAATTTCACCCAACCATCTGTACATCTTCATCCTTCCAATCTTGTAGTATACTGAGGTTACAAGCACTAACTTCCTATTTATGAGCTTTTATCATTTATAGTCACTATTATGTGTGAAATCAGCCAGAGTTACCACTCTAAAACTACATGCGCCCATTCGTGCATAGCGTCCCACTAGTGGGACGGTGTAAATATAACCTGTGGCAAAACACTTCCGCGCCCAAGTCAACAATACTTGCACATAAATGGATGAAAAACTGTATTAGAACTTATATTTCACAATAACATTGAAATAAAACTCCATTATGTAAAAAATACTGACCTTTTAGGCGGCATGATAATCCAAAATAGAAAAATATCGAAACTCCGCTTTCGTCAAATATTATGTAAACACCATCAACAAAGAGTATGTATTTGCTGAGATGCTGACATTGGCCCATAAGTATGTAATTCATATGTGATGGAATCAATACAATTTGCACTGTAAATTATTTTATATTCAACTTTCATTTGGGCGTCCCACTAGTGGGACGCTATGCATTAAATGGGTATTAAACAGCAACTAATCAACCAACATACGTACGCGCGTACATGCATAAGTGCGTATGCATAATACATTTGCATGACTGTATTGATATATCTATCTCTGTGTTTTACCAAGAATTAATATAGCACCATTAGATACCTCGAAACAGCGTTGAAACGGCTTTTAGCATATCTAACAAGATGTGCTATTTTACGTTCTTCAATCAAAGTAGGCCTACAGAGTGATGCCATGAAGAAAATTGCATAATTCAAAGGTCGCATTCTTAAATCGATTACGTTGCGAACACTGAACACTAAAGGAAACGTCTGCCGTTAAGAAACCACAGCCAATGTTCTTAGACATGAAGGAAACTAAGCATAGTCCAATAAACAATTAAATTGCGACCTATTGTTCAATTCTTTTTAATCAAAATGGGTTAAAATCTCACAATGAGCAAGAGTTCATCTTTAAGTAATGTTGACAAGATGACAAGGTCCGTCATGACAGAATGTGTTAGTTTCAATATCATGCATTTAGAATTATTCACAAGCACTGTCAGACATACACGAATTTTCCACTTACGAGAATCTAGAGTAACTTATCATAAAAGATATTACACAAAGTTGCTACACTTATGTTCTACTGCTATTTATTCAACTTACCTACGATTATTTAGAATGCGAAAGCAACAAAATGAAGCAAAACGAAGAATTGCTTGAACTACAAGCTGAATTATCGTCAATTCTGAATTATCGTCAAAAACCAAATTTTCTGACCTCATACGCCCGAGCACAACAGTCACAATTTGTATCAATCAACACAATAACTTGAAGACTGAGACACCAAATGATATCTTAGATATTCCACTCAGTTCGATAGTTCCATTCCGACTGATGAAAGTCTGAATATGAGGGAATAACATCATTTAAAAAACCAAATTTTAACGGCAGTTACAGCTGGAAGGGGTTAGAAATCGCAGCAATCTTTCAAGAATACCAGATGCTGGGACCAAGGGCGTAGCTTTCTCCGAAGAGTGGTGAACAGACTCCGCCGTCCCCTTCCTTTCACCCCTTCAATATAATTACACGAATTTTGTATACTTAGTCCGCCACCATGATGATCGATGATGACCGAAGGATACAGCGGACTGAAGAGAAGAGCACAACGAAGAGAGTAATGGCGTCATTGGAAGTGGAAACCTGCCGAAGGGCAGAGAACTTAAAGAAGAACAAGTCCGCCACATTAATCCACTCGAAGATAACAAAGAAAGCCCAGTGGTCTGAGATCCGGGACCTCTGATCGACGCCTTAACCAAACCTCACAACGTAGGCCTAACTTCACAATGGCCCTAAACACAACTATCTGATAGATGTAACAGATGAGACTTAAGATAGTATGAAAATGTTTCTCAAGCTGCTAGTGGTACCAATGATTACCCAAAGAAGCCGAGACTGTCACCTGACTGAAGTTGGTTTTTAAGGCACATGCTCTACTAATATAACTTCATGTAGGCTATCGGTTAATGCGTCCACCAGGTCCCTACTCGCTGTTGCAGAAGGTAGGACTAAAGTATGTCGTTCTCGAGTGTAAGCTGATGTTACCATCCTGATATATTTATATAGGCCTATGCTAGTTTATAAGGGCGATTCATGATGGTAAACCAAAGCCTGGGATGCATTGTCTATTTCTAAGGACGTGTATTGTGGTTAGCCGAGGTCGACGGGCCGTTGCTGAAAATACTTAGAGCTCCTTGTGACTAGTTTCTTGACCTCGGCCATTGCAATTAATCTTACAGGGTGAACAAATAAGAACGCAACCTTTCGCCGTTGATACGGATGCTGTCAATCCAAAGAACGAGGTTCGAAGTCTCGGTTATTTCTTTACGGAACCCTGTAAATGACGTTACACATCAGGTCAGTCTCAGGATGAGCGGGCGCCTGAAGTATTGTATTGTATCTAAACATTTATAAAGCGCGTCTCACAGTGTTCGCTAATCAGAGGGGCTCCCAGTGCGAAAGACCCAGTGAATAGAAAGTGGTTTTAAGACAGCGGAACGAGGCTTTTGGGCCACCAGCTAATAAAGAGGCAGCTGAATCCATAGGGCAGGGCCAATGCAAGGAAAGGCTCGAGTTTTGGCCATAGTGGTCGTGGCTCGTGGTACAAGAAGATCGTGGCGATTAAGCGATCGCAAAGGACAGAGGCCCGGGAAGTGTTTAAAAGTTGGGTGAGCCAAGTCAGCCAACCAAGTCAAACACACACACACACACACACACACACACACACACACACACACACACACACACACACACACACACACACACACACACAGAGCATGGCAAGCATATAATATATTAATAATACATTATATATGTTCGCCTTGGTATATATATTTTATATACCAAGGCGAACCTATATAATGTATAGGTTTGCCTTGGTCATATATATATATAAGGTGGATTATCCATTAGGTCGCCTTCAGTTTCTTTTTAGATAGGTTTATACACACCTATCTAAAACGAAACTGAAGGCGACGACGACCTTTGCCAAATTCATCTACAACATTATTCATGAATTCTGTTTTCTTCTTGCTAATTTTCTCTCTGTGTAGACTCATCATACACAATCCGGAAAGTCTGTCGTCTGTCAAAGTAGATCGTAGCCAGGTTTTCACACGACGCAGAGTGCTGCACGATCTTTCGATTGCACTTGTAGTGGTTGGCAGAGTTAGGAGAATAAGAATAGCTTGACGGCTAGAAGGGTAGAAATCAGTATGAGCAAGCAAGTCGATGAAGTCTGCGTCTTTCAGCCCTCTTTGCAATGGTGAAGCAGACCAGACATCATACCAAGCCGATGCCTCTATATGCCTACTGACACAAACTTGGATCTTTGTCAATATTTATTTGTATGTGAGTCTAGCCTACCTGTCTGCCTTCCACGATTAAGCGGCGAAGGTGTCCAACGACTAGTGATGAGCACAGTTAGGTGACGAACGAAAGTTTCGAACTACGGTCACAAATGTAGGCCTACAGTGAGTGTAGTGAATGGCTGGCGACGAGCGCAGTGAAGGTTATAATAAATCGGTTAAAATATCCTGCCACGAGCGAGTAATAATGTCAGAAAGAACACGTCGCACAGACACTTCGTGAGAAATGTACCTCTGAGCACTTGGATGCGACTTTGAAAATATTTCATGTACACTGATTTGCAGACTGTATGGTATATTTAATGCATCTGCAAAGGTCGCATCCTACAGGATTCCATTTGAATACCAGCAGCTGCTAAATTTGTGCACTGCCGGTCACTTGAGAGGTCAACAGCGACCTCAGCCGGAGACTCCGAGATTCTCCACGCCTCAGCGCATCAGATCTAAGACAAAGGAGCCCTGTAAGGCTGTAAACGATAGCTAATACACACTTACACAGAGCCACAACATCTGGCATCTATACCACAACATGCTGACCGTCCAGCTATAGGTCATGACCTGGGAAATCTGGAGTCTTACACTTCCTCTGGATCTACAGAGGCGGAGTCGCGCGTTTGTTGCGATCTCAAGATGAACTAAACACTCTTTCTCCTCCCACTCTGAAAGCCCACACACACACTAAATATTGTATTTACGTATATATATATATACACACACTAAATGTTGTATTTACGTATATATATAATATATACACACACATATATATGTACATATATAGCCTACATACATACATGCATTCATACATACATACATACATACATACATACATACATACATACATACATACATACATACATACATACATACATACATACATACATACATACATACATACATACATACATACATACATACATACATACATATATTTATACCACAGCTGTCTTAAGAATTAGTTGTTTTGTGTCCACTCTCCTCAGTCTAGTAGGATGATATATTGCGCCTGTCACTATCAAAGTCTCCTACAATTTTGGATCAACAAATCGTTCAACAGGCTCACAGCCATCACCTTTGTAGTTTTCAGACCGAGAGGGTAAGGTTTCCAGTATCCACGTTTCCCTTAGCAGTCGCCTAGCTTACTGACCCTTTCCAAAGGTCAGAGCTGACATTCGCAGGTTCCATTAGGCGTATACTGTGCTCTTTCTATAGTATATCGAGTATATCTATAGTGCTATTTCTATAATATCGACTGAGGTTTCGCATCGGTACAAGCTCTGTTTGACAAAGGCTCTCAAATTTTGTCAAATCACTGTGAAAATTTTGTGCGCAAATTATATTGTTTATTGTATCAATGCCCAAAAAGTTGTGTGAGCATACGTCTGCCTTGGCGCCACAGAGCCAAAACTTGTGTGAGCAGCGGCGCCTTTGGCGCCATAGGTTCCCGGGCCTCTGGCAAAGGACGTATGGAAGTAGCTGAAATTGGTTACAGACAACAAGGTTACAGAGGTACTTGGGTGCTAAGCCTATATAGGACCGAAGGACTAAAGTGAGAACCTTAGGCTAAATCCGAGCAGCAAGGGGAAGCCAATGAAGATGATCGAACATGAAAGAAGAATTATCAGAAATATGTCAGAAATATCTAAGAAGTGCTCTGCTTTCTTGTGTACAGAATTGAATGTCAGAACAACTGCACAGACAGCATGAGACTTCTTTCGGACGAACTTAATATGCTGCGGTTTAGATCATCATAGAAGAGGAAGAGCAGTCCCTTAAGCTAAGCTTGGAATGAAGTCTTAACGACTTTATTTTCTTAGCCTCGGCGTATGAAGGAGGTAGCTAGTCCTCTCTCTTGCCTATGATCTTCTCACAGATAGTATACGGTCAGCATACTCAGTACATCTGAGTTATTTAGGGAGCGAAGGTGGAGCAGAACTCCTCAAACAAATTTATGCGCCAGATGAAATTTGAACCCCCGACCTCTCGGTTGACAGTCCGGCACGCTGACCATTAGACTATCGCTCACCCAAGACCACCGATTATATTGCGCCATCAACTAAGACTAAAATAGGAGATAGTCGGGTCAATATACCATCGGACCCCAAAAAAACTGCAAGAAAACGTTTTATGCTGATTTTCGGGTACATTTGGTCTGGATAAGAACATACTAAAAGTTTACCGAAATCGGACTACCGGAAGGGGTCTAATTATGGCGCCAAAAAAGATGGCCGCCAATGGGGAATGAATGACTTAAATGTACACAACTTGCTGAAATTTACAGAAGCAATTCATGTAACAATTTGCTAACAGGTGTTTCTAGACTAATTTGACCCTGCTGAAAACGAAAATCGTAGTTAGCAAGCTAGATTTTTAGCGATTGCATGGAAAACCAAGATGGCGGCCAAAATGTCGGCCAAATATCTTCAAATGGCTGTAAGTAAGGTCATGTATGTGATGGAAACATGATTTCAGTGCCTAAATTGACATTTTCTGGGTCAAGGAATGCGATGGAACTAAAGGCACATATGTAGCACTGCCAAAAAACAAAATGGAGGACAAAATGGCGGCCAAATATCTTCAAATAGCTGTAAGTAAGGTCATGTATGTGATGGAAACATAAATTTAGAGTCTAAATTAACATTTGCGGGGTCAAGGAATGCGATGGAACTAAAGATACGTATGTAGCACTGCCAAAAAAAAAATGGCGGACAAAATGGCGGATAGATATCTTCAAATGGCTATAAGTAAATCATGTACGTAAAGTCGTGTATGTGATGGAAATATGATTTTAGAGTCTAAATTAACATTTTCTAGGTCAAGAAATGCGATGGAACTAAGACACATAAATAGCAATGCCAAAAAACAAAATGGCGGCCAAATATCTTCAAATGGCTGTAAGTAAAGTCATGTATGTGATGAAAACATAATTTTACAGTCTAAATCAACATTTTCGGGTACAAGGAATGCGATGGAACTAAAGACACATATATAGCACTTTCAAAAAAGCAAAATGACAGACCAAATGGCGGCCAGATATCTTCAAATGGCTATAAGTAAATCATGTATGTTAAGTCGTTTATGTGATGGAAACTTCAGCAGAGATCGAAGGTCATTTCAGATCGTGGGACCCACTACAGCAAACACCCTGTGCTCGAAGACCCTTGAAAGACTAGTTTCACTTCAGCTATTCCCCTACTTTGAACAAGCTTCAGGGACCACCATTTCACCGAAGCTGCTCTCTTATCCCTTGTGTCTGATATTTATATAGCTATTTATCACTCTCTCTCTCTCCTGGCGCTTTTTGATGTCTCATCTGCATCTGACATGGTTGACCATGAGATCTTGCTTCAGCGACTGCAACTGTCCTGTGGCCTCTCTGGTGGTCCTCGTCTTTGGTTTAAATCATACCTCTCTGACCGCTCATAGCTGGTTGTCCTTGGTGAAACCATGACTCAGTGGACAGAGGTCGAAGTTGGTGTTCCCCAGGGTTCGGTCCCATCCTATACATCCTCTTCATTGCTGATATCCCGTCTCTATTTACTAAACATGGGAAATGGCCATCTTAATGCAGATGATGCTCAGTCTTTGTACATGGTCCGTCAACTGATCAACTCTCCCTTGTTCGCTCCATTGACCATCTTGTCTTTGACCTTCACTACTGGATGTCGACTAACCGTCTCTGGCTCAACACTGCTAAGACTCAATCGACCTGGTCTGGGACTAAGCAGCAGCTTGCTAAACGTGACTTTCCATTGCTGACTGAGAAATTCCCTGCTTACACCTACTCTTCCGTCGTCCGCGGCTGGGGAGTCACACTTGACTCCTCCCTGACATTCACAGATCATACCTTCAACATGACTCGCTCGCTCCTGCTTCTTTCAACTGTGGCGTCTTAGGGCCATCAGACGCTCGGTCTCACCTTCTGTCTTTACCACCGTAGTTCAGGCATTTGTCTGCTCTCGCTTGGACTCCTGCAACTCGCTATATACTCATGGGTCTCCCTAAGCAATGTCTCTCCCACTTCAATCTGTTCTAAGTGCTTTCGCTAGACTCATTGCTCGATCCCCCGCTTTGCGCATATCTTTACTTACATCCTTGATGTCCTGCACAGGCTCCCTATTGCCGCCCGCATTCGTTATTAAATCCTCGTATATAAATCCTCCTCCTTGTCTCTAAATCTCAGCACGGTACTGCCTCGAAATATCTCTCCAACTATTTGCGAAAGCCGCTATCTGCATATCCTTCTCGCTCAATGCGCTCTGTGAATCGGCTTGATCTTGTTGTTCTCAGGTCTGAAACTGCCTTGGCCCAGCACAGGGCGTTCGCTGTAGTGGGTCCCACGATATGAAATTACCTTCGATCTCTGCTGAAGTTTCCATCACATAAACGACTTGACATACATGATTTACTTATAGCCATTTGAAGATATCTGGCCGCCATTTTGTCTGTCATTTTGCTTTTTTTGAAAGTGCTATATATGTGTCTTTAGTTCCATCGCATTCCTTGTACCCGAAAATGTTAATTTAGACTGTAAAATTATGTTTTCGTCACATACATGACTTTACTTACAGCCATTTGAAGATATTTGGCCGCCATTTTGTTTTTTGGCATTGCTATTTATGTGTCTTAGTTCCATCGCATTTCTTGACCCAGAAAATGTTAATTTAGACTCTAAAATCATATTTCCATCACATACACGACTTTACATACATGATTTACTTATAGCCATTTGAAGATATCTATCCGCCATTTTGTCCGCCATTTTGTCTTTTGGCAGTGCTACATACGTATCTTTAGTTCCATCGCATTCCTTGACCCCGCAAATGTTAATTTAGACTCTAAATTTATGTTTCCATCACATACATGACTTACTTACAGCTATTTGAAGATATTTGGCCGCCATTTTGTCCGCCATTTTGTTTTTTGGCAGTGCTACATATGTGCCTTTAGTTCCATCGCATTCCTTGACCCAGAAAATGTCAATTTAGGCACTGAAATCATGTTTCCATCACATACATGACCTTACTTACAGCCATTTGAAGATATTTGGCCGACATTTTGGCCGCCATCTTGTTTTTCCATGCAATCGCTAAAAATCTAGCTTGCTAACTTCGATTTTCGTTTTCAGCAGGGTCAAATTAGTCTAGAAACACCTGTTAGCAAATTGTTACATGATTTGCTTCTGTAAATTTCAGCAAGTTGTGTACATTTAAGTCATTCATTCCCATTGGCGGCCATCTTTTTTTGGCGCCATAATTAGACCCCTTCCGGTGGTCCGATTTCGGTAAACTTTTAGTATGTTCTTATCCAGACCAAATGTACCCGAAAATCAGCATAAAACGTTTTCTTGCAGTTTTTTTAGGGTTCACCACATTTATTTCGTACTTTGACCCTACTAAGATTAGATATTTTGGGATCGCTGACCTGCGTATACCTGGTCAGCGATCTAAGTCTTCCTGCATCTATTCAGGAGGACAATAGTCTTCGGGCTGAAAAACAGTTGAAAATCCATTTTAGATCGTTGACCTGCGTATTAGGGTGGATCGAAAGTACATGGGAAAAAAAATTTTCTTTCCTAACTATATTTAATAGTGGGCAAAAGTTGCCTATTGGTATGACAAACACACAGTAAAAATTTGGAAATTATTGTGCATCATCTTGAGGGTCCCCAAAGACTTTGAAATTTTGAAATATGGGCAATATTATGGATTATCGTGAATCACCAGATGTAACGTATTAACAAACCATAGAATACATTTTTATGCCTAACTCAAGTACAAAAATGTTAATTCTCCACAACGTTTAGGTTACATTACACGATAATCGGATTTTGTATGAAATTTTGGCATTATCAATCGAGATTCTAGCCGCGATCGGATAAACCCATCTCGCGATTTTGCGCCACAAACCGCTGCTGATGATTCAGTAACCAACTTGACGCAGCGTTCCACAGCCTGCGTATGACAAGGTAACTTAGAAAAGTTAGCTATGGGTGGTTCACCGCTCGTCACGAATAGCTTTAGATGTTCCTCCGGAAGGTCAGTCGTCAGTGGTGGTTCCGTTATGTGTAAGTTTTGCCAGTTGATCAAGTCATAGACCTCACGTGCGTCAAACCTGAGTTCTGGTACTTTGAATTGTCGCACAACTGATGTTTGAGTTGACGAACGCGCCTTCAGAATGCGACGAATTCCGAGCTCGCGTACATGCTGACGATCGTCTGTTATCATGGACAGAAGTAGGTTTTCAGGATGAGCAAAATATGCATTCCGCTGTATTACAGGATCGACAATACGCTTCTGTTCAACTGAAAGATAACGGGAAAGCTGGATGGAACGGAGCAAATGTCTTGCACCATCTTTGCACGACGGCTTAGTCTTGATGCTGAACCACATCGGTGCATATACCTTCACAATGTATGTTGCAAGAATCTGCAAGTTGTCTGATGGTGCAGCTGTTGCGATGTACAAACGGAGAAGTCGATTCGCAGTTGTAAGCCACCTTGAATGATTCAATTTTCCAGGGTTTCGTTTGGATAAGTCATGTGAGCAGTGACCCTCAGAAACAGCGTTGGTTATTTCCCACAGATATTTCTGGTCTGTACTTAGTTCCTTTAAGTTGACATTTGGCAAGTCAGCATTTATTTTGACATAGTTTGTCACCGGTAACTGTTCACTAGGGTGGATCGAAAAAAAAATTTTTTCGTATCGATTGTTAATAGTGACCAAAAGTTGCCTTTAGTATACGTAAATAACTGTGTAAAATTATTTTAAATTTGGACAACATCTTGAGGGTCCCCAACGAGGTCAAAAATCGTCTGTGCTGGAATAGCAAAAAGAAACGGTTCACGGGCAATTTTTAACTAAATTCTGCTCATTCCTTGCAATTGTTGCATTGTGTGACAGCTGGAATACTCCAGATCTATTAGAATCTGTTTGGTTAGCACTTAGTGTATTGTACTACTTTTATATCTACTACTATTATATAGATCTATGCTATTTATTTCTTGTCTTTGGTATCTTTTCTGCGTGAGTGATAATATGTGAATTTACAAAGGGCAGACGGCGGACGCCATAGTTTGATGATCAATGATTATAGTTTTTTTATTTTCTAAAAACGTTTAATCGGTTTAAGTTGAACGACTGTTTTGTCGTAACCGTCAAGCAGTTTCAGGTACGGACATTTCTCTCATGCCTAGAATGGCCTCTAGTCAGAAACCCCATACGAGGAAAATGACAATGTGTCCAGTCTTTGGCGCACCAAAGGAACTATCTGACACGTCTTACCAACCTATGAAAGTGTAATGAAATGTTATATGCTACTGAAACATCAGCTAAAATCAAGTGATGCCTTAAAGGAGCCAACGGTTGCGTACATTTCACAGGGTATACATCAATAAGGTCGCGCACATAAGGTCGCGCACAAAAGGTCGCGCACAAAAGGTCGCGACACAAAAGATCGCAGCGTCATAAGATCGCGACACAAAAGATCGCAGGGTAGGCGAAAGTCAGCATCCCGCTTCTAGTTTAATTTATATTTTAGTCACTGATTCCACTTCTAGTTTAATTTATATTTTAATTGATCCCGCTTCTAATTTTAGTTATATTTTAGTCATTGATCCCGCTTCTAGTTTATTTTATATTTTAATCGTTTAGTTCTTGAATGTGTACCCTGCGATCTTTTGTGTTGCGATCTTATTACTCTGCGATCTTTTGTGTCGCGACCTTTTGTGCGCGACCTTTTGTGCGCGATCTTTTGTGCGCGATCTTATTGACCTAAACCATTTCACAGCAGTTAGCAGCCAAAGTTGAACAGATCTGGGTAAAAGCTTCAATACCAATTGTATCACATGCTCGAGTTCTGCAGCTCATTCGTGCTTACCATGACAAGTATATGAAGCTAATAAAACCTCTGAAGGGTCGGCAGACAGATGAAAAGTACCAAACTAAACTGCGTTCTTTCAGGGATGAAAGCAAAAATAAACTGTTTGATATTGCCGCATGCAAGTGCGTATTTTCGTCGTGTGTCTGCGAAAAAACACGCAAAGTTCCTGCAGCAGAGCAGACATTTCTTCTTGATCAGAGAAATCTTCGTCTTATGTGCATTGGCAGTGTTGACAAAATTACATCAGAAAAACTGGAACAGAGACAGAAGAGGAAGGCTTTAGTAGCGAGACGAATGCACACATATAAGAAATCGAGATGTGTAGAGAAGACTGAGGCTAATTTTACGTTTGACTCAGAAGATAATGCAAGCTCAGAGGGTGAAAACTGCAAGAACTGTGATGAGTATGAGCCCCTTGAGACTAAGAATGCGATTGAAAAGTCCCAATGTGGTGAGTCGATAGCGGTGCCTATCGCAGTTACGCAACGTCAAACGTTTTCAGCTTTGGCAATGGCCTGTGACAGGCATGGAATCTCAGACCGGGCTGCAGCTGCAGTGGCGTCAGCCGTTCTACAGGATATTGGTATCATCACAAAAGCAGACTCATCGAATGTAATAGATAGAAACAAAGTCAGACGAGAACGAATCAGGAAGCGAGTTGAGTTGCAAACATGCCACAGGCAGGAAGCTTTGTTGGGTCTTTTCTTTGACGGGCGAAAAGACAAAACTATGATCATTAGAAAAGAAGGATCACGTTTTCATCGAAGATATGTTACAGAGAAACAATTTGACTTTGATCAGTGAACCAGGCTCTGTGTACCTTGGCCACGTTACACCCAAAGCTGGTGCGGCTGAGTGCTTGAAATCAAGCATTGTTGAGTACCTGAGTGAAAACCACATATCTGTCGAAAAGTTGGTTGCAGTTGGATGCGACGGGACTAATGTCAACATGGGAAGAGTTGGTGGAGCTATTAAGCTGTTGGAACAAGAACTGAGCAAACCGCTACAGTGGCTTATCTGCATGCTTCATGGTAATGAACTTCCTCTGCGACACTTACTGCATAATCTTGATGGAACAACATCTGGTCCACGTGCATTTTCCGGTCCACTTGGTAAACGCTTATCAGCGTGTGAACACAGTGCGTATACCTGGAACAGTCTTCCTGCATCTATTCCGAAGGCCAATAGTCTTCGTGTTGAAAAAAAAGAAAATCAATTTACAATGTAGGTCTAACTCTTACAATTACCGCTTTTTGACAATTAACATTTTAAGAACGACTGATCCGAGGCGCTATCGAACAAACGACGGAAATCCAGGATCTTAATAAGTGATTTTCAAGCGCTTACAGTAGAAGCAAAGGAAGATCACGAAAGTAGTTAATTATAGGTTTTAATGAGACCAGTATTTAGCGTCCGAGGGTTACTATGAGACCAATAGATAGCGTCCGAGGGTTACTATGAGCCCAGCCCCTAGCGTCTGAGGGTTACTATGATACCAGCCCCTTGCGTTCCAGGGTTACTATGAGACCAACAGATAGCGTCTGAGTGTTACTATGAAATACTGTAATTAGTAGCTCCCATTTACCACACTGCACCTCGACCCTCGAACGATCTTCATCCGGAATTACGAAAATTCTCAGATCATAATGCCAATATAGTCGATCACCCACAATCACCTGTCTCGATCTCCTCTATCCGAAACCCTTCTGTCTTTCCTCTCCAGACCAATAAAAACCTTCAGAAATCGCCACTCTCGGGTCCATCCACTCCTCCGAATTCCAAACGAAACCCGCCTCATCTTTCTCATGTTTTTTTTAGATGTGTGACGTGATGTTCGCCTTGCATGGCTGCCGTATACAGTTAAATTCGACTCCTGTAATAACTTGTGATCATCCGTTCATACTGATTTGTAATCATATTGCGTTATTGTCAGTTTGAAAATATTAAACCAAAATATTAAAATTAAAATTACTTGTAACGAAAACACAAGGTACTTATAAAACTAGGTCAGCCATATATATATATATATATATATATATATATATATATATATATATATATATATATATATATATATATATATATATATATATATATATATATATATATATATATATATATATATATATAGTTGGGTGCCCTATTTAGCGGGACTAACATCCCTTAGGGGTCACCCATTGTTGTCGATGACAGTTTGGCCTATTTTGCATTTCAGGTCCTTTTCTCTTGTTGATTTAGATTAACATGAACTTCTGTATACTATCTGTTTAATATAGTTTAGTTGTCTAAATGAGGCTGGCATTGTGTTACTACATGTTAACTACGAAAAAACTTCAGTTGTTAATGACTGTCATTGATGGCAATAAAAAGATATTGAATTGAATTGAATTGAATATATATATATATATATATATATAGACAACTAAACTATATTAAACAGATAGTATACAGAAGTTC
This sequence comes from Allolobophora icterica, assembly GCA_963556255.1. Lineage (NCBI taxonomy): Eukaryota > Metazoa > Annelida > Clitellata > Crassiclitellata > Lumbricidae > Allolobophora > Allolobophora icterica. The sequence continues at coordinate 10,986,199 of OY744610.1, forward strand.
ATATATATATATATATATATATATATATATATATATATATATATATATATATATATATATATATATATATACGGAAATTAGCGTGAGATTTAGAGCTGATGTGCGTTGTGTTTGCAGCTGCTCATAGCAAATCTGGAGCATAGCCAAAGTTACGGAAGGCGGCTAGAATTGGTCTGCCAAAGACCTGGATACGACTAACGACACAAGCACCTCAAGTCAGAAGGTGGAACATATCATACCAACCAATCACATATGAATAGACCTCTTGGGCTGCATAATTTAAAGTGCTGTAGTTTTCTGAGGGGGAATAGAGTAACACTGGTAACACTCATGGCCAGGAGAGCACCAGGAGAGCAACAGTACGCGGTTCGATTCCCGCGGAAGCCTTGTATGGCTGCCATAACGTGTGTTTAGTTAAGATAATATTGATAATTATACTGTCATGTCTCAATGTAATCTTACTGCGCTTGTCGGTTTGAATTAACAAAGAAAAAGATTATTATTATTTATTACAATACATAGCATACACTGACCCTAACCCTAAGCCCTAACCGACCATCAGGACGCCTTCTCTGACCCTAACCGACCCTCACGATGCAAAAATTAAATTTATTCAGGCGACATGCTTTAGTCCCTGGGTTTGCGCGAACGTGGGGGGCGTGAACGCTTGCACTACGAAATAACTTGGAGATTATAAAGTTTTGTGAGTCGGTATACCTGGCAGATAAAAGTTTAAATTGACAAAAGTGCGGCCTCAAGGTAAAATTAGCCACTAACTCTTATGAAGAAACTGTTTTTTTCTTGGCAACATTGTCAAGTAGTCCTAAACTTCGACATGTCCGACGTCGAAGCTGTCGCTAGTACGCATGCGCGACTTGACTTTAACGCATTAAGAAAACTAGGTGAAATAAGAAAACTATGTGAAATTATAATAATAGTCTTTTTTTCTTTATTTATTCAAATCGACAAGCGCAGTAATGTTACATTGAGACATGACAGTACAATTATCACTATCTTAACTAATACTTGTTATGGGAGCCATGCAAGGGGCCCGCCCGATGGGGTTGGGGGAATCGAACCGCGTACTGCTGCTCTCCTGGCCATGAGTGTTACCATTACTCTACCATTACTGCGACCCAAGAGATCTATTTCACATGTGATTGGTTTGGTATAATACAGACTTGTTGTCCTCGAGACCAAGATCTTGGTCTCGAGTGCACTCGAGTTCGTTTTAAAAAGTCTTGGTCTTGGTCTTGAGATCAAAAGTCTTGGTCTTGGTCTTGAGACCAAAAGTCTTGGTCTTTTTGTTGAGGTTCAAAGTCTTGGTCTTCTCGCAAGACGAGACCAAGACCGGCTGTCATTTAGCAAAACTCAAGAATTTAAAAATTCATCAAGCCTGTTCGCATCATAGCCTACGACAAATACCTACGGACGGATGCAAGTCTTCTTGATCAGGAAACCCATCGGCAACAGCAGCAGTTATAAATGCTGTATCTAGAAGCCGTGCCGAGACTTTTTCTGAAGCCAGACGGTCTGATAAACCGCGCCTCAGATTCGCATTTCTGTGTGACTTTGCGCGCGTTAAAAATGTTTGTAATAATAATAATAATAATAATAATAATAATATAATAATAATAATAATAATAATTATAATAATAATAATAATAATAATAATAATAATAATAATAATAATAATAATAATAATAATAATAATAATAATAATAATAATAATAATAATAACAGTAATAATAATAGAATACAAAGGAGGCATAATGCAATATGATCGAATGCAAAGCGAAGCAAAACAACAGATAAAGCATTACACTGAAGTTATACAAAGTCAGATGACAGTTATTCTAATAATCCATAAATCTCATGACAATAGTCAGGAAAACCCACAAGTAGGCTACATGTTTCATTTCATCGTTGAGATATCATCGGAAAGAACTCAGTTCACTCCGTCGGTCTCTTCAAGGTAACGATGGATAACTTTTTATTGTAAGAAATAATCCAATGCATTAGTTGATGGGTAGGGCCTAGTTATCTACCTCCATTTAAGTGAGACATGTTACAGATTTTTGTTGTCTGTGTTTGAAAACAACTTCATGTAGAACAATGCAAAAGATCCTATGATATCGTGCTTTCGTCGACACTTTAAGGTCAATTAAAATTGTCCTACTTGAAAACCTTCTTGCCTATAATTATAAACAAACGAAAGTTAATTAACAGCAACAGAAAATGGTTGCCATTTTGGAGGCCTACCTTTTGTTACCTTCCTTCAGCATTTCATTACGAAAATCTTCCAGTTTTAAATCGCCTAGCCTTAATATCTCTTAGGATAGATTATTATGCTTAATACAACGGAATTTAAATTGATGGTTTTTTTACCATGACGTTGAATTTCTTATGTAAGCCCTAGGCTATTGACAATTCGTCTAAAATATCTTCGGCTTTGCTTGCGCTCGCGGCACGTAGGCCTCTGAGATGCAGATTCTGGTTGCGCCAATGCCAGTGGCTGTTGTAGCCTATTTTTTATGGCTCCGAATCGTGCTTTTTCAATGACGAAGCTTACGCCTGCTCCCCAGAACTCCCTCTGATACGTTCTATACTAGACTGAAAACTGTTCTTCTGGCTGTGCTGGAGTCGCGAGCACCTCGCAGTAACCCTCTTGAAGAGGTGCTGTATAAATACTATATAAATAAGTGAATGAATGAGTCGAATAATTTCATCCGAAAATAGCTTATATGGAAATATACTGAGGAAAAGGACTTAACACACGCCCTCAGATACCGAGGCTATGAAAATAAAAGTCACTAACACCATATATCTCAGGAAAGCTCAATGAACTGCTCTTCTTCCTCTTCTTCTTCTTCTCCTAATCTGGAGCTTTAGTCTAAGACCCCAAGGCCCATAAAAGCAGGCTGCGAGAAAGAAGTAATCCGAAAGAATTTGACCTCATATCTGACCTAAGCGACCTCACAGAATTTGAAGAGCAAACAGAAAAGAGAAAGAAACCAGGAACCCAGTATAATTCTGGTTCCGTTTACATCAAGGGAATATAATGAGCAAATCCAATGACTTTTATAGCGCCTTTACCATAATATACAAAGCAGTAATCGATGGTTGCTTCATGTGAAAGTCATTGTCCTTTGGAGTAGCTTGGTAGAAAAATATATTATTTGTGAGCTTAAGTGTAAGCAGAGACGAGTGCGTATTTTGTAGTCAGTGAGGGCTGTTTTCAAATGAATGTTTTGATTCAGTGGAAAGAAAGTGCAATACATAGGTCAGCGTCTTTTCCTTTTTCTTACAGTGCACTGCAAAGTACGACATTTAATCTTTTAGTAAAAGGCGTTGGCAGAATCTGATTCTTTAAATTTGATTGACCGCAGTTTGTAATTGTATATTTTATTAATGGCCACTAATCAATAGTGATGTGTGTGATTCGCAGAATTAGAGTCAGGTGCTTCAGTTCACAATCAGATAGATCCACTAACGCCGACGATATGCAAGCCTTCTTTCAACAAAAAAATAATAATTTATTTATGTACGATCTGTGACTGTAAGATCATGCAATGTGGGCTATTTGTGTTGCAGTTGTACTTCTGAATTTGTCAGATTACTTAGCTGTAAAATTCGCAGAACACTATATATCAGGGGTCTCAAACACGCGGCCCGCGGGCCGCATGCGGCCCGCGAGGGCCTTTTTTGTGGCCCGCGACGGCCTTCAGAATTTCTTAAATATCCCTACTTTTCAATAATAATAATGAGAAAGCTATGTTATGTTTTTGACTTACTCAGTGTCTCTAAAAATTAAGCTCGATGGTCTCTCTCGTGATAATGGCAAAGATTTTGATAAGTGAGCCAGATGGCCCACTTGCAGAAATGTGTCTTTTGCGCAGTGCGAATCTAGGGCGGGTGATACGTTCTGGTAAAACCGCAAGGGCTTCTGGTCTATCTACCTGTGAAACAACGAAAATACCTACCACGTTAAAACAAATCAGTTAAGAGTCGTTTTATACGAAAACTAACGTAATTGCCAAAAAATATAGAATTATTATTGGCAGTACTTTATTCCAACTTTAGACATTTGTGCTTGTCAAATCAACCGCGTTGAATTTTCTCGTTTTCGGTCATTATAATAACACCTGCAATTATCACCGCATGGCAGCCGCCACGTGGTTGGTATACTTGATAACAACTAAAAACGAATAGTCCGGGTTTCCACGACTCTTAACTGGTGGATTTTAACATGGTAAGTATAGGAACTTTTCGTTCTTTTACCAGTGGATTGATCAGAAGCTCTTGCGCGCCCTAGATTCACACTTAAATTCGTCATCAGTAGTTCATCTTGTTCCGTCTTAAAATCTTTGGATAATGGTCTCGTGTTATACCCCCATCTTGATCGGAAGTGATTTGCTGTGCATTTTCATTATCATTAAAAATTAAAGTTTTTTATTTAACCAGTAAAAATGACTTCAGAATTTAAGGAAACAAAAGTTGTGGAAGAAAAAAGAGTTTTCCAAGAAAAATGGGAGAACTTATATTTTTACGGAGGTAAACGATAAAATTCAGTGTCTTATTTGTCAGTAAACAATTGGTGTTCCGAGGAAGTACAACGTGCGTCGGCACTATGACACTATGCATCGCGAGAAATATGGCGCTATCACAGGCAAGGTCAGAGATGAAAAAGTCCAGCAACTTAAGGATGATTAGCCAAATAAAGAAATGTGTAGGCCTATGTTGTCGTTAAAACCGTCAATTTTACACGTGCACGAGGACTGAAACATAGGCAATTCATCTCGTTTCTAGCAAAAGTATAAGGATGTTGGAATTCCAGAATTCTACAAATTTCTTTCAAGAGAAGAATTTCCTCATTTATTCACTTTGTCTGCAAGAAAAAGTTTTTCTCTTCCATGAAGATTAATAAATCCGTGTTAAGGTCAAGGCTTACTGATGAACATTTACACGCGTCTCTTAGATTGCTTTCATCTCAGGATATCAATCCTAGTAATTATTGATGCTCTGGTTGAGGCAAAACATTGCCAGTTAAGTAGCCAAAGAAACTGACTAAATTAGGCCTACTAAAAGTAAGTCCGCATGTATTAATTTTTAGTTTTTAGATTGCTAATAAATTAACTTGAAACAAAATACAGTGCTACTCTTTATTTCACCATTTCTGCTTAACTTTGTCACTTGTGTCACTGAGTGAATAGGAGGTGACTTATGCGGCCCGCAAGCTCACATACTGGTCTTCCTTTGGCCCTCGGGGTAATTTGAGTTTGAGACCCCTGCTATATATGGATTATTCTTCTAATACTTTTAAGTAAAAGATTGGTTCGGATTTTAAGCAAATCACTATACCATAGGAATTGTGAGAACTGTTCAAAAATAAATTTGATCGGCCGTCCTGGCGGTCTAGCGGATTCTGAAAGCAACTTCGGTCCTGGACATCTGGATGTCCTCAAATCGGCCTCTCTTCAATTCGAGCAAGACTCGGTTCATTTCTCTACCTCAGTTCGCGATCTCGGAGTCGTCTATAGCCACTAAGTCTTGACTAAGACGTGAACGAGAGACGTTGTTAACATGGTGAGTCATATATGACTCACCATGTTAACAACATCTCTCGTTCACCTCTTTATCACTCGCGTCAATTTTCAAGTGGCTTCCAAGTGGTTCCCTGTATGCGCACCGCTAGTGCCCAGTCAAGGAGTTTTGCTTCTGTTATTCTGTATAATAGCTGGAATCGTCCTCCTCAGGACCTACGGCTAAGTTCCTTTTTATTGTCTCTCTGCTCCTCAGTTCCGTAAGCGCCTGAAATATTTTCCTATTTGTCAGCGATCTCTTTGAGTGGCGCTATAGAAATGTTCTATTACAATACACTGGTCGAATTGTGACTCATAAATGGTTGAGCGATTACGCCAAAGATACGGAACGGAAGGTCAGCAGAAACCTTTCGTGCGCAGCTCTACTATCGACACCAGAGCCCCGGTGAAAGCCTTAGTGATCTTCTTCATCATGACATTCGGCGACTGGTGGTACTCGCATACCCGGTACCATCTAATGAGACTACACAGATCATCGCCAGGGACTCTTTCTTGGGAAGCCATGCGGGATCGTGAGCTTTTACTAAAGGTACGTGAGCGAGAGCCGAAGACGTTGGACGAGGCCTACCGGACGGCGCTTCGTCTCGAGGCCCACCCGCGAACGATGGATACGAACGACCAGAAGAGGCAGCCGAACCGAGTGAGAGACCGACCTCGACGCTCAGATCCAATCGCGGATAGATTGTTTTCCTACCGAGCTGCGCCAGGAGGAAAGATGATGGCAAAGAGAGCCGGAGAGTCACATCGACCGACAACTCCGAGAGCTGCGGAGCCAAGCCTCGACGACGGGCGCAACCGGGCGAGATGATGAGTTAGTCGATAGGTGTATGGAAGGGTTATGACTTTTTGATGATCTGGAAAGCCTAGGATGATGAATTCTGTTTTGGAAGGGTTAAGGCAGAAGAGATTGGACGACATCCACTGTGAGACTATAGGTTATCCACGTTGAAATATTGCATCGACGGTAGAGGGCAGAAGATATCATTCGAAATCCAAAGTATTTGGTGTGTTTCTTCTTCTTCCCAAGTTGCATTTTTACCCACTATTATAAATCATTTATTTAAAAAAATTCGCTCCACCCTACTGGACATAACCTTGTCGATCACTGACCCCTTCTCCTTATTCTTATGTAGGAAATTGACGACTGCGCTCTGGTTGAATCCGACCTTTTGGCGATTTGCCAGCTCTGAAAACACTCTTGGTGCATCGCGTACACAAGAATTCGTTGCTCCATTGTCAGGTTCCAACACTTCTTCAGTGGTGAGAGTGCGTACTGTCAAAGTCTCCAAACTGACGATGATATCCAAAACCCCGGCCTTCGGATATTTCGGACCCCGTGCAGAGCACGGGACCGAAAGAATAAGGGCCAGAATACGGGCCCCCAATGACACAAGTCAAATTGTTTTTATTGCTAATCCTGTTATTTTAGTAGATTGTTAACAAGTACAACAAGTCAAAGTTAACTATGCACGAGAATTCTGGGGTATAGAGGAAGTTGACTTAGAGACATTTAACCATTATTATTAGGGTGTCTTGTTCATGTTAATTTTCTGACATTTCGGTACCCCGCAGTTGCGAGCCCCGTGCGACTGCACTGTTCGCACGCTTCTAAGGTTGTCACTGATAAGCGTTTCACGCGCGCGAGCTGTCTCCTGTATAATTGGTTGACAAAAGATTGGTCAGCTTAAAGATCAGTGATTGATTAATCTTGATTGAACTTTGACGGACAATTCATCCTTTCTAGGGGAAATTATTTCATGTAGGCCTACATGTATTTGTGCCATAGTTAGCGTGAAATTAAGGCAACCAACAGAAGATGTAGATTCTCAAAGCTATAGATGCATTTCCTGTAACGCTAATAGAATTAAGTTAAATAAAAATTAAGAATTAACTCTAAGGCTGAATCAAGAAAAGAGCCAAAGAAATTGAAGAAACGCAAAATTTTTTGGTGTTTCAAGACTTTGGCACACCACTGTATGTAAACGCATCTGGACTTTAGCTCTGGTAGGCAGGTTATTTTTATTTTGAAACGTAATGATTGCAATTTCATGTGTTTAATAAATTCAATATCTCAGCACTAATTAAGCCTGGACTCTCCTTATTTCTCTAGCAGCAGTAACCCTCAGGCTACCAAGGTTTTTTGCGACATCGGCTACCAAGGGGGGGGGGGGTTACCACCCACCTGGAATTTCGTGTGTGGTTTCAACTATCATATCACGTAATACAGCATTTGATTCAGCATTCATTTCTGACAAGAATGGTATATTTAGTTGTAAAATATATGAATGCATCTCGAAATTATATATGTTTTAACAAAAGCACCGGTCCATTTAACGATATCTGATATTATCCCACACAATTTGTACTTTTGGATAAAAAAAATATAAATGATGTGGGTTTTAAAAATGAACTATGAGTATTCTAAATATAATGAGGCTTAATTTTCAACAATACAAATTATTCCAAAGTCTGTTTTAGTTTCAGGCAAAACCTAAAGGCGTGCAGCTATATCAACATGAAACAAGAAATTATGTAATTTTTCCCTGCAGTCAAATACGTCAGTAGTCCTTGCAGTTATTGCAAGTTACTTTCATTGTTTTGTGCAAATGCTTCCTGCAAACCGGCTTCTTGAACACTTCACAGCACTGCTTTACTCTGTTGGCATTCTGCTTCGACTGTTTATAGCCCTTCCCCACAGAGCCGTAGCAACAAAGAACGTGGCCCCCTCCGAACATACGTCCGGGGCCCCTTACAATGCGGAAACTGGAATGCGGTAATATACAATATACTTTGAATTGGTCCAACTAAAATTCGAAAGACCGACAGACAACAGAGGCGGGTTTACAGAAAACGGGGCCCTAGACGCAAGCATTTTTGGGGCCCTTCTGAACTTCTAGACTGAGAGTCTGAGACTCTGGTGGTGTTTAGTCTATTATGTGCTGCTGTGCAAAAACCAACAAAGTTGAACTTGAAGCCGTTTTTGTGAGTGTTATTGACACTGTAACTATAATTATGATCAGTTAAAGAAGCTAGTTTTAAGGAATGTGAAGTTATTGATTGAACAATTGTAGTAATTACTTTTATGTGAATCCTAAATTGTAAAAATAGAAAATAGGTTAGGGCCTATATTTAAATTAATTCGAAATTCAAAAATGTTATTTTTTATAATTGAAACAAAATATTTTCCTTCGTGTGGGGGCCCTCTGAGATTTGGGGGACCTAGGCGCGCGCCTAGTGCGCCTACACGTAAACGCGCCTCTGACAGACAACTAATGTAGCCAACAGATAACAGAGGCGCGTTTACAGAAAACGGGACCCTAGGCGTAAACATTTACAGGGCCCTTCTGAACTTGTATTAGCCCACATGAAGACAACAATTTTAACTTTTAGAATAACATAGGGCCCAAGGACGTCATTTGGGAGGGCAGGGGAGCATTTGCCCCCCTGATTTTTGAAAAAAAATGAAAAAGATGGAACAAGAAAAGGAGGAAGAAGAAAGGGGCAAAAAAGAAAAAAATCATGGATCTATTATATACTATTAATAAAACTAGTTTCGCACAGCTTTTTTCACAGTAACTTGTCCTCCCAAATTTCGAAGAAAGACCCAAAAAAGGTAAAACTTTTTAAAATTTTTACCTCTTTTTTTGACGTCCCTCCCCCCTTAAAAAGCTGAAATAACGTCTCTGACAGGGCCTACTTTTATAGGAATGCTAAAGTGTAAAAAAATAGAAAATAGGTTATATTAAAAATTATTCAAAATTGAAAAATGTAATTTTTTATAATTGAAAAAAATATTTTCATTCGTTTGGGGGCTTTTAGGGGCCCCCTTCCTTGCGGGGCCCCCTCCGGTCGGAGGGTACGGAGGGCGGTCGCTACGCCTCTGCTTCCCCATACCCAACCATATCGGTGTACGTTGTGATGTTGCATCAGTGATTTTCACACTGAAAAAGCGTATTATTATTTATTATGATCACTTCCGGTTTTCAAAAGACAAATAACTAAGCAAGCAAATATAGCCCTACATTCCCTCTAAAGAATGGCACAGTTGTTTCTCTTCCAGAAAAAATAATGAATACCTTTATAGTCGACAACAGCTAACAGCTGACGAGAGAAATTCCTGATTCCAAAACGTGGTACCTAGGCTATATCGGGTATAACTCTTTTTATGACGTGGGATATCATCACGACTTTTACCTCAAAATGTGTGCAAATGGACCCCCTACAGCTACCTAAAATGTCAAAATTATATTTCATGTGCTAAAAAATGTTTGCACAAAAATGTAGGGGGGTGGTAACCACCACCCTTGGCAGCCCGAGGGTTAAGCCTTTATTTATAGAGCCTATTAACCTCAGAATAATCAGTGGCGTAGCTAGCTTTTCATGGGTCCGGGTGCAGGGGGTACCGCATGGACCCCTATTTAGCCCTATAAGGCTGTGGTCTTGTGTTCTTAACAATATTGTTGTGGACTCATGCGTATGTCATCCGCCACCTAGACCTAATGCCTAAATCAAGGTCTTAGGTCACAGTCATAAAATTGTGTTTACAATGTTTCGCTATTATACAGATAAATCAACCATCAATAACCAAATTAGTTATTCCGTTCACTAGCTTCACTGTCGGCCTACTAGTACTACCATGGGCGTCCAGAAGAGGGGCAAGGGAGTCCTTTGCCCTCTAGGATTTTGCGTATATTTTACAAAAGATAAAATCCTTTGATAATTATGATTATTACAAGAGTCCCAACTCAATTTTCAATGCAAAAAAATATTTACAGCGGCGCCGCCAGACGCCAAAAAGTGGATTGATTAATCTTTAATGTCAAACACATTTGACATAAAACATTTCCAGTCAATCGGTGGTCATCATCATTTACGTGATAATGAAGCATAAATGAGCATTACATAGGTCTACCACTACATGGAAGAAAACTCTTAAAGTCTTAAACATTTACACTCATGCAGTTTCATTTTGTGCCTTACGGAAATTCTTAAACCGTAATTATTTCACACATGATAGATTCAAATATTTACATTTAGAGGTTCTCATTAGTGTAATTAATATTTCACTGTTAACGGTTTAGCCAAAAAAGTAGACTGGAATACATCTATTGCGTCCGTGTGCCGGCGCCATTGATTATTTAGGTAAATTCTTTGACCATTATATGTGACTTGCTCTGGCAAAAGGAGGCGGAACTTGCCAATGATAAAACAAGATAAATTAGCCAACAACACTAATCAGGTGTAAATTTTTCAGTTATCGATTTTTTCCATATATCAATAAATAAGATCTTATAATTTTTTATGAAAAAATATTGATTTAAAAATATTTCACCTATTTCATGACAAATTTAATAAGTTTCTGTGATTGATAAAAATTATCCGGGAATTTAAAATCATTTTTAGGACCAGTTTCAAGAGTATTTTATGGCCGTCATTCTGTTAGGAATACAATGTGTAATATGTTGTTGGAAAGTTTATGCATTCATCTTGCTAGAAATAACCTCATTTGGCGGGTAACCCATAGTGACTTCCATAAGTTTAAGGTTAAACACACTGAAACTGAGATTTGACTGTCGAAACATTCGAGCATTATAACTACTAGATCTGTCAGCAAATGAGAAGGAATGTGAATTAGATTAATTGTAACGAGAAACTTTCAACTGTGGTTATAAAGAAATTATCTGGTGTCCCTGTGGGCCCCTGAAGGTGGTGGACCCGGGTCACCGCCTGCACATATGATAGCTACGCCCCTTCAGATAATAGTTAACTGTTTGAGCATTTAATAAGTCTATAAAATTAACAAATACATAGGTGTTCAATTGTCTCTCGAAAATAATGCGTAATTAAATCAAATGTAACAACAGTAAGAGTTTCCACACCCCTTATTTGCATCTTCCTGTAGTATTTTTCATCCTGACTTCATGTATCGTTTTGCTTCTTCGACTGTCAATATCGACCGCCATAGCTGTTTTCTTTGGCGTGCACTACAAGCTGAACCTAACTGAAAACAACCTCCACCGCTGTGTAGGCCTTGTAGTATATGGACATTATGTAATGATCGTGTTTAACTTTAACTTTGTTTGAGCAGAGACATGGCCAATGACGACGGCGGACAGGAAGAGATTGGAGGCGGCACATTCTGCACGTATATAGCAAGGCGGGACAATGTAACCAACAGGGCCATACATACATGGGGCGTGGTGGCTCAGTGATAAGTTCGGCGCCTTGTGACACCTGGAGCTGACATGGGAGGAGGCAGAGACTGGCAGTGGACAGAGGGAGTGGAGGAGATGCGTCGCCCGATGTGCAGACCTGCACGAGAAGGACTAAGGTAAAGGGTGTTTAACTTTAAACTTAAACGTCTTTCTAATGATGCCCATGAGTAGAGTAGCTGGCTTTACCTATGAAACATTATAAGCATATTTAGAACATTTCGCTGTTTAATGGTCTACGTTTGTGCACCGTACATAGTTAGTTACTAACATAATAGAAGACTCATTTTGTCCTCAATGACTGTGAGATCATTAGCATGGCGCAGGTATTGCTTTCTGAGATACTTAAAAAGCAGGATATTATAAGTGCATGGATAACTAAGTTGGAAATGTTTAAATAGTATGTTAAATGGGGAAGGTATCAGATTTCATAGTTCAACAAGGGGATTTACAGTTTAGCAGTTCTGCATTATCTTTTGGGGCGGAATTCTCTTTGCTGGGACACCCCACGTCACAACCCAATGAGGAACCAGTCAGAACATTACGCTGAACTGAGTTATATTATTATTTTTTATTAGTTGTCAGAAATCTTTTTATATTTGTAGTGTAAAACATTAAACTGTAAAAAAACACATTTTTTTAAAATGGCGCCCCCTAGATTTTTTGCGCTCCATGCAATTGCCTGATTGGCCTCTGGGTAAAACTAAATTAGAACTTTCCTATAAATGAAAAATTTACTTTCAGTTTTAGACTGTTAGTTAACTTAAATAACACTGCTAGCGAGAGACAGTGCAGGGACAGTGCCTGTCCCTCGCTAGCATTGTTATTTAAGTTAACTAAAACTGAAAGTTAATTTTTCGTTAATAGAAAAGTTCTAATTTAGTTAATTGAAATTAAAACTAAAACTGAACAGTTCTGAAAACTGAAACTAAAAGTAATCTCAAAAGTACACAACTACAACTAAGACTAAACTTAAAGTTGAAAACTGAATTATTTTTTGAGTGTGTGGCGCACAAACCGAGCGGTGGATATTAGCGCATAGTGACCAGAAAGGATTATGTTTGGCATATCTTAATTTGTTGCTCCTGTGCATAGGATAGTGTCTGGTGTGCATAGGATAGTGTCTGGTATAGAAATTATGTTTCTGGTATGCTGCTTAACTTTGCCGCCATGGCTCTGAAGTTATTCCAATATACCACATTATGCGACTATTGAGCTACTAGCAGGTTTACCCGGCGTTGCCCGGGGTTATAAATTTCAATCCCTGTAGCGAATAAGCAAGAAATTTAGGTATAAGTTTAAATCCGTGTAGCGAATAAGGAAGAAATTTAGGCGACCTGTGGGGGAGACTGCTTCGCAGTCTACGCGTGGACTGACCGCTTCGCAGTTGCCCTCTGGCGACGACTGCTTCGCAGTCTCCCGTGGACTGACTGCTTCTTTACCGGGCGTAAAGCAAGAAATTTACATACAATTTTGCTGTAAGACGATGAATATAGTTCGAATCGATCGTAATTAAATTTTGTGCGAAAGTAAACAACGTGTTTATGCGCATTATTAAACGCCATAAATCTAGCTGTCACTGCCCTTACTAAAGAAGAGTGTTTGAAGATAAAATTTTGCTGTAAAACGACGAATATAGTTCGAATCGATCGTAATGAAATTTTTTGCGAAAGTAAACAACGTCTTTATGCGGATTAATAATGACGTTGGGGAATACCCGCGCCATAAATAGAACCGCTTGTCGTATTGCGTATTATTAATGACGTTGGGGAATACCGGCGACATAAATAGAAGCGCTTCGCGCTGGGGCGTCAGGGACGGTCGGTTGGGTAGAGTTTTGGGGGATTTTCACCATGTTAGCGGTGAAAAGGGGGTAAGCGAACCCCTGCACTGGGTGTCCGGTGTCGAGACCGACATAGTAGTGAAGGTTTCGAGTGAAAAGCTGCAAAATTGTAGAAGTTAAGCCCGGTCAAACAGACAGACAGACAGACAGACACACACACACACACAGAATTCTCGCTTTATTAATATAGATAGTCCAGGCAATTTACAGTTGGACCAGGGAAAAATTGCTTCAGAAGCTTTTTAAACGGTTTTCTGTTCAGAAACCGTTGCTCAATAACATATCCAAAATCGGACAAAATCGGTACAGGGGAACACCCCCCAAAATTAGTTTAAATATTGTGGATTTGGGTTTCCTCAGAAATACCAGTAATAATAGGGGCCTAACAATAATTTGCAGTTAGCCATATGCAAAAGTGCTTCAGAAGCTTTTTAAACGGTTTCCTGCTCAGAGACCATTGCTGAATGACATATCCAAAATCGGACAAAATCGGACCACGGGAACACTCCCAAAAATGAATTTCAAAATGGCGGATTGGCGGTATTCTAAGAAATACCAATAATGATACCAGTAATGTGCAGTTAGGCCTGGGCATACGTACTTCAGAAGATTTTAAACGGTTTCCTGCTCAGAGACCATTGCTGAATGACATATCCAAAATCGGACAAAATCGGACAACGGGAACACTCCCAAAAATGAATTTCAAAATGGCGGATTGGCGGTTATCTAAGAAATACCAATAATAATACCAGTAATGTGCAGTTAGGCCTGGGCATACGTACTTCAGAAGCTTTTTAAACGGTTTCCTGCTCAGAGACCATTGCTGAATGACATATCCAAAATTGGACGAAATCGGACCACGGGAACACCCCCAAAGATTAGTGTTAAAATGGTGAATTTGGGTTTCCTCAGAAATACCAGTAATAATAGGAGCCTCACAATAACTTGCACTTAGACATATGCAAAAGTGCTTCAGAAGCTTTTAAACGGTTTCCTGCTCAGAGACCATTGCTCAATAACATATCCAAAATCGGACAAAATAGGACCACGGGAACACTCCCAAAACTGAATTTCAAATGGCGGATTGGCGGTTTTCTAAGAAATACCAGTAATTATAGGGGCCTAACAATAATGTTCAGTTAGACATATGAAAAAGTGCTTTAGAAGCTTTTTAAACGATTTCCTGCTCAGAGACCATTGCTGAATGACATATCTAAAACTGGATAAATAGGGACCACGGGAACACTCCCAAAAATGAATTTAAAAATGGCGGATTGGCGGTTTTCTAAGAAGTGCCAATAATATTACCAATAATATGCAGTTAGCCTTGGGCAAAAGTACTTCAGAAGCTTTTCAAACGGTTTCCTACTCAGAGACCATCGCTAAATGACATATCCAAAATTGGACAAAATCGGACCACGGGAACACCCCCAAAAATGAATTTCAAAATGGCGGATTGGGGTTTCATAAGAAATACCAATAATAAGAGGGGTCTACCAATAATTTGCAGTTAGACATGGGCAAACTCACCAACCAAACTCATCAAACTCACCAAACTCACAAGCCAAACTCACCCGCCTCAGCAAAATCACCAACCAAACTCACCAAACTCACCAATCAAACTCACCAAACTCACCAAACAAGCTCACCAAACTCACCGACCAAACTCACCAAAGTCACCAAAGTCACCAAACATCACCAAAGTCACCAAACTCACAAACCAAACTCACCAAACTCAGAAACTCAACAAACTCACCAAACTCACCAACCAAACTCACCAAATTCATCAACCAAACTCAACATTGTTGACTTTCGTCCACACTAGAAACAACCCAAAAAGAGGCACTATTTTAATGCCCTTCTCAATAAGGTATTTGCCATGGTTTTCACCTGCGAAAGTAGAGGAAACTTAAATTGCTCGGCGGCAAAGTTAGATGCAAAAAATGTGATGCAATATTTCTTTCACGCTTATGTTTTAGGACTGGAGCAACCTTTCTGGTTGTGCCAAAGTTCATTTTAAACCAAAACATATTTCTTGCTATGCCCTAGTGGATATGTCTACAACGGTTAGCGGTGATATAAGCAGTGCGTCTGATTTGAAAATAGACGGGTTGAAAATCGATCGTCCTGGATCGAGGAGGCGAGCGATGCGCAGTCGACCTCGCAAGCTTTTGTGTACAGCGTATTTTGTGTATTGCATTCGTAATTATTTTTTGTATATCTGCATATAGTATTCATCTAGTAGGCCTATCCCAATTCATTTCCGTTATCTGAGAGGTCTCTTGAAGAGGCGCTATATAAATTCTCAGAATGTATGAACGAATGAATATTCACTAGAAACCTATCGTTGACGTAAGATGACGTGTGACGGCTGATTTCACAACGTTGGTTGAGCCTTCGGCATATTACGTTGAACACTCATTTTGGCTTGAACTTTCAGCCTGCAATCCATTCGAATTTTATCGGAGTGCTTTCTGCAGGACTTGCAGAAAATTTTGTTCACAGTCCGACGGTTCTATTTCGACTACATCGACATCGAACTAATTTCCACGTAGGGCTGTACCGAATAGGTGATTATCACTACTCGGCCGAATACGAATAATTGGACCAACTATTCGACCAAATACGAATGCGAATACGAATAGTGTACAAAATAGGTTTACCGACAACATTCAAAATTTCAAATGTAAGCAAAAGTTTCAGTTCAGTAAATTTAATACATAAACTAAAAGTAAACAATAAACTACAAGTACTTTTTGCAACCTTCTGCCACTCTTGTAAACTAGGAATGAAACTAATTTAACTAAACATATAAATTGTCACTTAGGCCTACATAACGTTCACTCAACTCGCTATAGCAGCCGCATATGCAGAAACAGATGTCACGTGACCACTATTCGTATTCGGTCCGACCGCAACTCTTCGGCCCACTATTCGGCCCGAAGCGAATACTAAGCGAATATTCGGTACAGCACTATTTCCATGACAGATACGTGCTCAACTTTACATTATTATTCGACTTGCTCATCTTAGCCGCCAGTGTTGTTTAAACTAATTTCCGAAATTTGTGATGTTACGGATGATGTCACCCGGCGTGAGGTGTCGGCCGTGTTGTTATGGCCAATCATATTGCACGAAATTGGACTGTTCAGTCAGCAGTAATTAGGACAGGTCACGGCATGCATTCACCGCTGCCGCAAGTAAGTAAATTAAAGTAATGTAATTTGGGTAAATAAAATAATGGTCTGGCTCCAGGTTCGTCTATGGTCTTGGAGTCTAACTCAAACTCAGCGAGCGATGACCGACTGTGACCGACGGCGAGAAGCGAGGCGAGCGGTAAATCGCTCGCCGGTACCTATGCTAGGCGAGCGATCAAGGCGAGCGATCGATCGATCGTCTTAAATCAGACGCTCTGGATGTGAGCGAGCATTGTAACAAGCTTTTGTCAGAAAAAAATGCCACAAGGTTAGTGCTAATTTAGAGCGACAAAGTTTTTTTAAACTAAAAAACCGAGTGCTTCAAACTGCAGCTCAGTGGCCTTTTACCAAAGTTAATTGCAATTGCTGACTCTGTCTTTATAAACCATGTAATCGTATCGCGACGATGTGGAATTTCTGCAATATACAAATATTTGATTTAAGTTGAGCATGAAAGCTAATCAAAATGAATGTCATTAATAAAGAAATGAAATTTATTTGCTTCTGCGGAATGTCTACAAAACTTAATTAAACTATAAAGTTTTGAAAACTGAAACTAGAACTAAAACTGAAAAGAGTTGAAAACTTTAACTAAAACTAAACTGGACAGCTAAGCCAAAATTAAAAGTATAACTGAAACTGAATAGTTAACTGAAACTTGAATAACACAGCTCGCTAATGAGAAACGATTTTGACACAGAATGTATCAGTAGGCCTACGTTAAGAGTCGAAGTGGAAACTTCCAGCAAAGATCACTCGAAACTTATAAAAATAGTGTCTATTTACTTAAGGCATTATTGTGGTCTGAAAAACCCGAGGTATGTTTTTGCCTTATGGTCCACAGCAGGTAGAGTTAATTTGTTTGACAATCAGAGTTAATTAATTCTGTTCAACCATTGCCCATTTTGAATAGGGCTATATCAATTAACAATTGCAACTACCGCTACAATTATATATGTTCGTGTGTTCCACTGTAAGACACCTGTGTTTGCGAGTCATCTGAAGCAACTTGCGACTTCAGCTGTAGAGACTCTAGGACACTGAATTCAACAGAATCATGGCGGTTTGCCACAAAACAAATATATTATATCGATTTCTGCTTTGCCTAACGTTGCGCAACTTGATAAGCCATATATATATATATATATATATATATATATATATATATATATATATATATATATATTTCATGAGTTTGATAAAAATATTCTAGATTTAATAGTTTCTTAAAGGTTTTCGTCAATCTTAAACAGCTCTCTACTTGACGACATTTAACGTATAGGATGTCTGAAGCGTTTATCAAGCTTTTAAATCAGCCAATCTGGTAGCAGAACTTCTGAAAACAAATCAAGTATCATTTTACTAAATTTATGCATGATTATTAAAACAAATCCAGCAGAAAACAGCCAATGACACTGAATACAGTTCTGAAAGTGTCATCGTAATTGGCATATATTACAGCCTGCACAGCACTTTGCTAACCCACTTTTCTGAAGCTGTAGAAGTTTTCCTTTGAGAACACGGCGCATAATTTGCTCAAAAGGAGACCTGGTTTTGAGTTTCTTAAATTCGAACATTGCGTCTGAAAGTGAGTTACAGCAATCAATCAGGCATCTCACTTTTAAATACCTTGCCAGGAAATGTCTTCCAATAAAATAATGGCATTTATAAATATAATGTTCTGTAAGAACGCTGGAAAGTAAAAGCTTGTCAGAATGTATATTTCGGACAAAAAACTGGTTTAAAAGTTTTGTCAGTTTTCGGCAAGTCTTTATGAAGAGTCGTTAAATAGAAGAACAGTGTGTGAAATCCAAGCAAACATCGGACTTCACCGTCGAAAAAAGAGTCAAGCGGTGGCAACACCATAATATTGGCAACTGCAAGTTCCTTCAAGTCCCTCTGTACATCTGACTCGCCGAGAATTCGTTCACACAATAGCAAGACTTCTGGAAATTTACGACACGTGTACAGATACGCAGCACGGTAACACTCAGCTGTATTACAGTGAATGTCAAAGTCTTTGCAGATCGAATCGTAAAATGATGTCATATTGCTTAAGGAATGTTCCTTCAGCAACTGAATAATATCTTCGTCTTCTTTGCGAAAACGGCTTTCATTGGACATTGCTAATCTATTCATTGGATCGGTTCTTTGATTAACGTGCAAAACACTGTTCGTTTTGATTGATAATCGGGAAAACTTCCGATTTGTAATACTCACTAAAATTGAATCCAGCGGAAATGTTGGAATTTCAAACATATTATTCAGTCCAAAAGCACCAGTTGTTCTTTCAATTGACGAAACTGTTAAATAATCAGCAAACACCTCAGGTGTAAGACGCAAATCTAGAAAAAACTGCCTCTTAGTATAATGCAAAGAAGCGTCTCTAGTCTTCCTGAAAATCAAGTAAAATCCAACTATCTTAGAAATGTCTTCAATATACAACAAACAGCCTGAATTTAATGTTTCTGTATCCCCTTTCTCAGGCTTTTCATTCATGATTACTCTCGAGCAAAGGTCTATAACAATATGATATTCTGAAGCTGCAAAATGAAGAGCAGCCATGTAGGCCAAATTCGTCTTAGCGATAGTGTTTCTTTTAGAATCCTCACATTCCAAAGCTTTCCTGAGAAGTCCATTTGCTATTTCGGACAGAACTTGAAATTCTAGATTATCATTTGATCCAGTCAGATTTTCCATCAGATTCTGAGCTTTTATGAAATAAAATTGACTTCTATGAATAGGCCTACCAGAGTTCAATGGTCTTGATAAGTTGTGGTGCTTGGATCGAAAACATCTTGGTTTAGTCAAAACTTGTCTGATTGTGTCAACAAAGAATTCGCTGTCATAGTGCATTTCTTTAGAGTCTAATAAATGGACAGCGTACAATATACGCAGCATTGAACCATAAAACCAATAGCATGATTCAGTCTCAGCTAATGGCGGATATTCGAATTCATTCTCCAGTAATAGGCCTACATCAAATCTGGAAACATATTTCGAAACTTCGAAATGTGTGAGAAATGTTAATTCGTTTCCTTTCTTGACTCTCTCATGGGTATATTTAAGATCAGAATCAAACCTCATCGAAACATAGACGTCCATAGCTTTTGATTTATTTGCCTTCATGGCTTCACATATGCGCAACATATGCTCACGGACACAGCTTGAGAAATCAAGAGTGCATTTTCCATCAAATACCTTAAAACAAATCGCTTTGATATAATGATTCATGAACCAAATACAAAGACAGACTGAATTGCTATAAAAATTCAAACTTTTAGCAGTTTCATCAACGATCTTTTGGTTAAAGTGTCCATGAAACAAATTTGCCTCAGGAATGAAGTAGTTTCGACACGTTGTAGTCTTTAGCCATTTTGAAAGTTTTTCAAATAAATTGCAGCATATTTTAATAACAGACAAGGAATTCCACCATACTGGTGACTTCACAAGACCACAACATAAGTGTTTTTAAATGGTATGTACAGAGAACTTCGTCTTCCTTTGGACATTCTTTCTTGATTAGTTCTATTTTGGCAAAGAATCTGATCATATGGAATACAATCTGCTGAACTGGAGTCCAGCTCTGAAGTAAAATGACTTCCGCAACTGAAAATGACAGCCTGCACTGGTGTTCGTCATTTCTGCATGAAGGATGCTTTGCAAGTACAACATGACATCCATTCTGTACTACCTCGTGGATTAAGGCAGTCGACGGCCATCCATACTTTCTTTGTCGGAAAGGCCAATCTTTTGCTTGGTTTGGCCACTGTGGGCACCATATGGAAACAACATCATCGAACGGAAGTGAATTAATGCTTGAAAATCTATTCGCGGGACCAATCCTGGAATATGCTTTATCATTTTCTTCTGAGTTACTTTCACTTATTTCGATTGTTTTTAAGATTCTGGGGACATTAACCCGAATAAATTCAAAGGTTTTGCGTTCCCATTTATACATCATTTGTCCCATACTGCGAAGTCGTACAAAACCTGGATAATCAAGGTATGGTTCCATCAAGAAACAGTCTATTTTATCAGCAAAATGACGGACATCATATGGCAATTCTGACTTTTCGCCTGTAGAGGCCAGTGACCGTACTTCTATCTCTAGCAAATCCAAGTCGCCGATGCATTTACGTAGCGGCTGAATGAAAAACTCAGCACAGCTGCCACATACAATTCCAGAATTTTGCAAGTGCATGAAACTTTGGAATTGTATTGACTCAAAAATGTTAGTGTCGTACTTCGGCAGCATTCGACATGTACGGACAATGAATTCCGACACGATGTCGTCCATTGCTACAACCACAGAAGAACAAAGCAACTAGCATCGTCAGGATAATCACTATTTGTAGTCGTCATCATATATATATATATATATATATATTATGATTAAGTTTTAGAATGATTATTTCTGTATTCGTTGTGCACCTCCATCTAATGGTAAAGCATCAACTGTTGGCGATGCGTAACTCTCCTTGCACAGTAACCGTTTCCAACGAAGCTCAAACTTGAACTCAATTCAATCAGCCCCCGTATTACACAATGCTCATTCTTTAATATGAATGATGTGCGCGATGGCATTATATGTAAATGGGTATGTATGAAGCTTTCTTTGCATTTACAGCCATAGGGCCTACTCATATATGCGCGAATTGGGGAAGTTTTCACCAATGGTGTCACGAAGAAACTGAGATCGACCAACGAACTCGGATCCACTATTAACCACTTATATATATATATATATATTGTTAGAAGGTCCCCCTTGAATGTATCTAGTATGACTAGAAAGGCTCACTAGGGTATGATTCAATTATTTTAATATTTACAATACAATGAATAATTATATCTGCACGTAGCGAAAACGAACAGAACTAACACCGACAGTCTTCAACAGTAGGTAGAAACGAACTTAACAACCATTGCTCTGAACCTTAAAGAACACGGTCTCAGGCAAGTAACAGAAATACGACAAGCAACAACCATCTATGGTTCTTCACACTTAGCTAAACAAGAGAGACTTGGCGTCCTAACAAACAAGTGATCTCGTCAGATCCTAATACCAAGCTCTCTGACAATCCTACCACAGTCTCTTTTATATAACTCACATGACCGTCAGGTGGCGTTAGACTCAGTGAAAACTAGTCAAGCAGAACTAAACGAGAATGTCCCATCTCAACACTCATACAGAGTACAATGTTCTACATCGTCCAGCAAACCTCAACTAGAGACATCTAACATACCTCCCCATCAAACAGAAGAGAAAACTTCAACGAGTTTCCGACAAAACCAAAAATTTGCTCATAAGGCTCATAAGTTCACAATGCACATCATTTAAATATCTTATCGTCTAAACGAACAATGTGGTGTATCAAAGACTATGCACATTACCTAAACATGTACGATTCTAAACATCGAACATATATAACCTCGACTTAGCGAAACTGTACAAACATCTAACTTATGACATCAATCAGTATTCGACATAACGAAACTGTAGAAGCACATCACAGAGACACAAACCTAACCATTAAAATGTCCCAAATTCAAGGTAATACGATAAATACAAGAATTTCACCAAGTGTACGAACATATTCAACACGCTTCCTCACAAAACAAAGCTAATTGCACCAAAACACACCCTCTCCGAACAAACTGAAGCAAGAACTCCAGCAGTAGCCTATATGACATCGTCCGTGGATGTGACGATAGTCCAAGGAAAACCCCCAACGTAGGCATTTATGAACGTGTGACAAACGCCGAGATGAGACGTTGCAAGTTACCACACGCAAAGGGTCGGACAACAAGTGCCAGTGCCATCTGTCTCCTTGCGAAGTCATGTAGATTATCGTAGAGATCCAACAACCTCCAACCGCCGTACCGCTCACTGACATCAGTACAGTAGCCAGCACCAGAACCATCACAACGAACACATTCGCTGCTGTATACAACGTCGAGGCACGACGACGACGCTGACGACGACGACACTCCAGTCGAAGCTCCAACTCCTCGCATTCCTGCAACGAGATGCTCACACGAAACTGAGAATCATATGAAACTACATTCGCAACTTTCACAAAATCCGATGAAGTTAACAGCCATTTATTCAAAATATATTCAGTTCGACAAGGACGAACACTGTTGCGACATTGATAAAGTAATGCCATCCAAACAAACTCATCGGCTACCTCACGAAGTGCAACAAGAGTGTGAGAGTAAAGTACAATTTAAGCTGACCAGATTGCCCAACAACAACATTTGTAAGAGAAACATAACCATCAAGTAAACCACCATCCATGCATGTCGAATCATAAACCTCAACCGAACGTTTGCGACAGATCACAAACATCAACCAGCCAAAGCATACAATCATGTAAGTTTCGGTAAGGAAACTCGTCTCTTCTCAGAGTATTATAAACCTTCACCGTAGCATTCGTTAACACGACAGTATCACAACTCAACTCCAGTGAAATGTCAAAACATTTTCTCTAAACACAAACACCATTCATCAACTGCAGACACAACTCTTTAAACACCAGATCATACTGTACAACTAACGGATAGATCACATTCTTAACCATTCCTGTCATTACTTCAGTGTGAAACTTTTGCACTTGCTAACTAAGTCAAGCACATCCATTTCTAATTCAGCAGTCTGATTTTCTTTAACCAGGTGGTTACACACAAACACAAGTTCATTCTCGGTAATGTTATTCAAACCTTGACATAGACGACCGAAATCGTTCTCAGATTTAGACATAAACGAACATGAGATATTCCCGAAGAACATATCCCTCGTCGGTAGTTCGACAATTTCCGTACAACGTTCGGCGACACTCTCCTCTGGTCTATCCTGAACATTCTGAGCCAGATCAAATACTGACAACAAAGAATTATCGTTGCTCCGCATACGGATCCAAGTATCACAGAAAACAATGCTATCTAGCTCTGATTGGACAACGAGTGGGTCATCAGACTCGGAAAATAAATCACTGACATTTAAATCAACAGAACTGAACTCATCGTCAAGTTCAACAAGAATAGTTAATTGCATCAACTGGCGCTTCGTCCATGTCATTTATCTTTACGGCCTGCTCTGTCGTAATAACAGATATATTATGTACGTCAGCCAGCTCTAAATCATTCCCAATGAGAATATCAATTCCCAGCGGCAATTTAGCAACTAATCCACGCAAAATTGTTCCACTGACCAAATCACTGTCTACTTTAATTTCAACCAAAGGAATTTTAACTGGGTCACCAACCACTCCTTGGATTAACCTCTCTTCGTTCGTATCTTTATATTCAAACCCTTGCAGTAATTCACTGCTAACTAAACTTTGGAAGGCGCCAGAATCACGAAGCATCACCACCTGACGCTGTGAACCTTCACACCTATACAACATACCAAAATGACAAAACGGTAAATACTGTTTATGCACCTGAGCTGAAACCAAAGGCGTATGCGTGTACGCAGAAACGCCCCCTACTAATTCCACATGAGCAGGACCCATCGGAGAAAACTCCTTTACTGGAGGATATTGACTATCTCGCAACGCAAAACAATTTAAAATAGTATGGCCAGATTTATGACAGTGCCGGCAGAACTACTTAGACGCCTTTGGAAAATCAGACGGTTTCTTCAACGCCGGACTATGTACGAAATTTGGAGTCACAGAAACATTTGCCAAATCACAATCTACACGTGAGTCGGATTTGAACCCCCCCCCCAAAAAAAAGACTCAACTCGGAAAGGCTTATACAAAATTGCGTACTCGACAGCCAATTTTGCAGCTTCCATAAGCGAACTTGGTTTACGCTCAATTACCCAAAGATGCAATTCCACAGGAAGATAGTTCACAAAGTGTTCCAGTTTAAAGACTTCGCATGCCTTATCTAAATCATGCATCGCATTTCACCTTTCAACCCGCTCTCAAAAAAGGACACCCAACCGAAATGCAAAATCCGAAAACGTTTCTAAGTTTCCTTTAACCGTATTACGGAACTGTTGTCGGTAAAATTCCGGCACTCGATAATAAGCCGAAAGCAAAGCCTGCTTCACAACGTCATATGAATTATGTCTCTTTTATATAATTCACATGACCGCCAGTGAAAACTAGTCAAGCAGAACTAAACGATAATGTTCCATCTCAACACTCCTACATAGTACAATGTTCTACATCGTCCAGCAAACCTCAACTATATATATATATATATATATATATATATATATATATATATATATATATATATATATATATATATATATAGCAAGCCCAAAGTTCTAACAAAAATAGTATTTAATATAATGAACATGCGATATACCAACGATGAACAAGACAACACAAACGAAACAAAGGTCAAAGCACCGTTCGTCAGGCATTCAGAAACGGAAACTCGACCACCCCGTCAGGAACGAAGTTGAATACAACCGAAGACAATCGTCACAACGTCGACTAATAAACTATCTTAATCTAGACCGCCGGCGGTCACCCAACAGCTCCCTTAACTAATAAAACAGACTGAGTTCCATTTATTGTCAACCCAACATAGTCAACCAAAATGATACACTGAGCTCTACTAACGTCAAACCAGCATGTCTGACCAACACAAGACAAAGAGATCCAGAATAAAGTCGGCAGTCTTATTTATAGACAAGGCCACTCCTTCCATGTTATAAGATTCCCGGGTACCCGGGTAGGCATAAAGCCGGGTTTGCATTCCCTAGGCGCCATTTCTGGATCCCAAAATTTCACAACTTCGAGTGTTAAAAACACAAACAAAACCTAAACCTTCTGTAAATTTTTTTAACAACATCAGTGAGACGCCAGAAAACAAAAATTATGAAATAATTTGATGTGATCTAAAAAATAAGTAAGTAAATATTACTGCCCTTTTAAAAGGACATGGTCATTAACGGGTTAAAGAACTAATAGAAAACCTATAGGTTTCGATCGTGGCCTTATCTGAAACTTGGCTAGAGGCCGGCTTCGAGGACTTTATTCAAATACCACGCTATAGTTTTATAGTAAAAGCTAAAGTAAAATTTAAACACCCCTGGATGACTGAGGGACTATTAAAGTCTTGTAAGAAAAAAATCTTTTATATATTAGAGATCTGAAACCCCCAAATCAGCAAAATAAACAACGATTTGTTGAATACAGGAATAAATAAAAAAAAACATTAGAATTAATGCTGAAAGAAGCAACTACACTGCAGAATTATATAAACATCACAATGACATAGAAATGACGTGAAAACAATTAGAGCAGCCATGCATATAGAAAACAGAAAGGTGAAAGTAGAATCCATAATAATAAATAGAAATAAAATAGAAGACCCTGAGCAAATAGCTAATTGTCTTCACAAATACTTCACGGATCTAGCGAGTGAGTTTACAAGTAAAACCATGAACACATCCTGCTCCTCCCCTTTGGGGGCTGCAGGCTATGCCTCCTTCACGGCCTTAACCTCCACGGAGGAGATAATAAAGATTTGACAGAATAAAAAAAAACATTCTAAAGGAATAGATGACATCGACCCCTATATTGCTACCCCCAATCTGTCCCTGATAGTGCCTAACTGAAATTATTAATTGCTCCCTACAAAATATAATAGTTCCGAATTTACTTAAGGTTGCTAAAATAACACCAATTTTCAAAAATCGTAATCGTATCGTAATCGTAATCGTAATCTCCAAACTTCTAAAGCGCCACTCGAAGGCCAGGCGCAGGGCACCAGCCTATTCACGAGCGCTACGTCAGATCAGAGGGGGTTTCCAGAGAGTAGTCCAAAAGAGGTCCGAGTCCGGTTTCCAGAAGGAAACCAAATCAGAGGGGGTTTCCAGAGAGTGGTCCAAAAGAGGTCAAAGTCCGATTTCCAGAAGGCCAAACCAAATCAAAGGAGGTTTCCAGAGAGTAGTCCAAAAGAGGTCCAAGTCTGATTTCCAGGTTACCCGATCAGTAGAGGCACAGCAGCTGTTAAGGCGAGTGTCGTTTACGGCGAGAATAATTGGAAGGCGGAATATCAGATGAGTCAGGGTAGGAGTATTTGAAAAGGTGAGACTTAAGTTTTGAGTGGAAAGCCCGGGGGGTGATAGATAGAGGAGCATGAGGATGAGGATGAAGGACGGGTTGCAATGATAATGGAGGCACTAAGAAACTGCGAAATTCAGGGGGAGATTATTCCAGAGACGTGGTGCTGTGATGGAAATGGCTCGGTTGGAGAACTTAAGGTGAGTAGTGACTGGGGGTCGAGAAAGACTGAGAATTGAGGATGATCGGGTGGAGCGGGTTGTCTGAATGGTGAAGAGATCACGAAGGTACTTGGGCTGGGAATATTGTATGGAGTAGTAGATTAGTGATAGGACTTTGTAGTAGATTCGCTCTTGGATTTTTAACCAATGGAGTGATTTGAGGATGGGAGTGATATGATGATGTTTGGGCGTTCTAGTGACAGCTCTGGCTAGTGAGTTTTGGATAAGCTGTAGACGCTTGATTTGAGTGGATTCAAGGTTGAGGAAAAGAGAATTGCAGTAATCAAGCTTCGAATGAACAATGGAGGTAGCAATGGTGGAGGCAGTTTTAAGGTCGAGCATGGGTCGTATGCGTCGGAGGTCACGAATGTGCATGAAGCAGGAGCGCGAGAGGTTGGAGATGTGGTTAAAAAGGAGAGGTGTGGATCAAAAATAACACCAAGATTGCGAACGGGAGAGTCAGAGGTGAAGGTGAGAGACAATGAGTTAGTCGAAAGGTTTATGGAAGGATCAAGGATTTTCTTGATTTGATCAGGAAGGCCTAGGATAATGAATTCAGTTTTGGAAGGGTTAAGGCAGAGGAGATTGGATGACATCCACTGTGAAATAAGGTTAACTGAGTAGTTGTGTGATGGCGGAGGAAAAATAGCCTGGGGAGAAGGATGTGAAGAGTTTGGTGTCATCTGCATAGATATGGTGGTCGAGAGAGGAGGATTGTATGAGATGACTTAAAGGAGTGGTATAAAGGATGAAAAGTAGAGGACCCAGGACGGAGCCTTGAGGGACACCACATGAAAGAGGGAGGGGTTGTGAGCAGAGGCTGGAGGCTTTAACAGAGAAGGATCGGGAAGACAAGTAGGACTGGAACCAGAGTAGAGCAGTGCCAGAGATGCCAAACCAAGAAGATGGTCGTTGAAGAAGGAGGCTGTGATCAATGGTGTCGAATGCGGCGTAGATTTCGAGAAGGCAGAGGCAAGAGACTTGCTGATGGCTGACGGCAGAGACCAGTTTATTGCACAGAAAGGCAAGTAAAGTTTATGTGGAGCGATGTTTAGTGAAGCCAGATTGGTGGGGGTTAAGAAGTGAATTCGAAGAGGTAGTCATTTAGACGAGAAAGGACAATTTGTTCAGTTAATTTTGATAGAAAGGAAAGATTGGAGATAGTGCGGTAGTTGGACAGGTTTTCCTTGTCAAGGTTTGCTTGTTTGAGAAGGGGAGTGACAACAGAATGCTCAAAGGCCATAGGAAAATTGCCGGTAGAGAGTGAGAGATTGATAATATTGGTGATTATAGGAACCAGGACAGAGGCACAGTCTTTTAGAAGAGAGTTGGGGATAGGGTTAAGTTCGCATTGCTTGTTAGGGAGAGAGTTTAGGAGGATTGACACTTCTGCTTCAGAGGCAGGAAAGAGAATTGGGAGCGATGACTGAGAGGTAGGAGGAGTAGGGTTGACAGGAGATGAATCAGTGCTGGAGGAGGCAAAGGGGGTAAGTGAGTCTAGAAGAGATTGTAATGTAAAGCGAATGGATGAGATCTTGTCTGAAAAAAAATGAACAGAAGGTATCAGCAATGGAGGAGGAGGGAATGGAGCTAGGTAGTGAGGAGGGAGATTTGCGATGACGGAGGGTGTTAACAGCTTTCCAGAGATGTCTAGGGTTTGAGGCGCTGGAATGGATAAGTGAAGAATAATATTTTTTGGGCAGCAGCGATGAGTTTGTGCTATTTGTTGGTAGCTGATTTCAAGGTATTGAGGGCTTTAAATCTAGCTGTAGGGTCAAAAGTGTGCTGGTAGATGTGTTCAAGGCGTCTGCGGAAAGTTTTAAAGGCTTGGAGGTAGGGAGTAAACTAAGGGTTGCTGGCGTGTGAACTGGGTTTGGTGATACGTGGAGCATGAATGTCAAGGCGGTTGGAGAGTGTGGAATTGTAACAGGAAAGTAGGTCTTCAAGGCAAGAGGGAGGGTTGAGAACCAGTTGTGAGTCAAGGATATCTTGGATGAAGGCCTGACGGTCAACCTCTGAAATGGCGCCGCTCTTTTTTGCCGGAACATATTAGTTTCTTTGTTGTTGGCTCTTTTAGGTTCCTATACATGTGTTCATAGGCGTAGCTACAATGAGGCAAGAGGAGCCATTTGCCTCCTCTTGGTTTTTAAGATTTCTAAATTTTCCATGGGTTATAGTCCTGTATCCTGAAGCATAGACCATGAGAGGTGGATGTTGCCTCCTCTTGCAGTATTGAATGTAGATATCTTTTGGGAGTAATTCGTATGGGAAAAGTTTAAACAGTGGGATGAATGTCTGAAAAAAGGTCATCAACTTTTTTCGAAGATGATATTTGAAAAAAGTCTGAAAATTGTCTGTGGAACAAGAAATTCCCAAAAAAGGTCATAAAATTTTATGTGGAAGAAAAAGTGGGCTGAATGTCTAACAAGAGGCTATCAACTTTTTTCGAAGATGAAAAATAAAAAAAAGTCATCTAATTTTCTGTGGAAGAAAGGTTTCGACAAGCAGTATTTGCCTCCTCTTGAATTGAAGTCTGGCTACGCCCCTGCATGTGCTCGTGACCCCTTTGGCGTACCACGGCGCTTGATATTGGGCCCCTGCTCTCTATTATGTAATGATAATAATAATAATAATAATAATAATAATAATAATAATAATAATAATAATAATAATAATAATAATAATAATTATAGTAATAATAATAATAATAATAATAATAATAATAATAATAATAATAATAATAATAATAATAATAATAAAATATCAAATATAATAATAATACGTGCATGCATATGTATATCATATTATTATGTGATATTATATATAACACACATTTTATAATAACTAATATTATATATTACATAGTTTATTTATTTCGGTCGCAATATGGATTACGGTAGTCGAGGGTTAAAGTGTTCGGCTTGCAACACCTCGACCCTGGAGCGATCTTCCTCCTTAATGCCTCAAATTCCCAGACTATTCACGTTCTACCACCATCTGTGCTTCTCACTTCTCTGGCTATCGCCATAATGCTTTCCACTCCAGACTAATGTCTCTCTCCTCTTCAAAACTTCCTACCTTTTTCCATCCTGTCCTCCGCCTTCCAATCTCTGTCATCCGCAACAGAATCTGTCTGAGCAGCTCCGCTGTCTTCTTCTCTCTCTGGTCTTATGGCAACCGGACTTTGATCTCAACTGGATATAATATGGATTCTGGAGAACCCCTCTGATACGACGTAGCGCTCGTGAATAAGCTGGTGCTCTGCACTTAACTTTAGGTAGCGCTTCATAAATTTCTAGATTACTATTAAAATTGCGAGTACGGGTTCGATCCTGCTCTATAGCGGTTACTGTGTAAGGACCTTGAACAAGTCCTTCACTCACAATTATTTCCTGCCTCAAAATCAGGCCCTGAGCTATGAACCCACCATTTAAAAAAGTTGATGTGTCAAGTAAGAAGCGAGATCCACCTGTAAGACGCTTCTGGTGTCTTATTAAATTATGTCATTATTGTCTACGGAGCTCTCGAATAACCGATAAAGAAATAGGAAATAGACCAGTAGGCCTAAATGAGTTTTTTATTACAATAATCGACGACTAAATGCATCACCGTGTTTCACGCATTTTATGTTCTATCCGAATATCGGTGAATAGCGAATAAAGAGTATCGCTTAGAGATTCGCTTAAGTTGAAAATTTAAAATAATTGGAGTTCTATTACCTGCGAATAAGCAATTTCACCAATGGCCCGATCGATGATCACGTGGTCAAACAGCTGCCACTCTTCATTCAGACGCGAAATCCAAACCTAGTGTACTGGAGGAGCGCGTTTATCGTTCCCGCATTCGTGACGTCGATCATACGATTGATTGAAGAGTGGCAGATGTTTGATTGAAGAGTGGCAGCTGTTTGACCACGTGATCATCGATCGGGCCATCAAAGAGTGGCGTCCACGTCTACGGTCGTGTGTCCGTGAACAAAAAGGACATTTTGAATACCAGCTGTAGCTGAACTTCACTTCATTATGGCTCTTGTATGCAGTGATGGGCACTAAACTATTTTTTTTTAGTTAAACTAAAACTATTTTCCAACTAAAAAAAAGTAGTTAAACTAAAGTTGGCAACTGATTTTTGAAATTAGTTAACTAAACTAAAAAAAAGTAGTTAAACTTTTTCCAACTATTTTCCAACTATTTACGACAAACATTTTTTCAATAAAAGACATTAAATGAACTGTAATAATGCAAAGCGTCAATGACAATTTCACCTTCAAACTATGCAATGTGTACTGTTCTGGCATACAGTTACATGTGCACTGTAAGTAGTGTATGAATTTGAAAACACAGGCTGTAAATGCTAAAACCATGCAGTGTTAAAATGTTTTTTTGCTGACAGTGTTCAATGTTCACTGTGGAAAAATAGTTCCATATTGCTGATTTTTTTAGTTAAACTTTTTAGTTAGCAACTAAAATTTTTTAGTTAAACTATGGTTTTAACTAAACTATTTTTTTTAGTTAAACTTCTTCCTTAACTAAAATTTTTTAGTTAAACTAATAGTTAGCAACTTTTTAGTTAACTATTGCCCATCACTGCTTGTATGTTGGAAATTTCCAATTTTCAGGGCTGCGTCTCAAACGTTCACAAACTTGACAAACTCGCCAACATTTCCAAACCACGCTAAGATTTAGTGGCAATATGGCTACTCTTGTTGTTTTAAAAATTTCAGGCAAATGCTAAAAGTTTTGACCGAGTTGTGACACTTTTTCTTGGGGTCCACTTTTCATCGGGACACAGTGTAGATCCTAATGCATATATCTATGTCTGTCTGTGTTTATATAAATATATGTTGGTAGCGGAAAGCTATGTATACGATTAGCGGTTGTACACCAAAATGCGGGTAGCAATTGGTTTAATAAAGAATATTCTTATCTTATCTTATCTTATCTTATCTTATCTATCAATAACAACAACAACAACAACAACAACAACAATAATAATAATAATAATAATAATAATAATAATAATAATAATAATAATAATAATAATAATAATAATAATAATAATAATAATAATAATAATAATAATAATAATAATAATAATAATAATAATAATAATAATAAATGGAGGAAGCGTAGAATCGATTCCTTTAGAAGATACTGGACGGTTGTGTCAGAAACTTTCCTTGTTGTAGATCTACATGGGGTGGTTAGTTAGGTCATAATATTAGAATAAACTTGTAATCAGGTGCTGGCTAGGTAGGAATAATATAGGAGTACATATTCATATTGATAACTAGACATTAAAGTAGTTCATTATAATTACATGAATTGATTTGCTATTTTAAAATATTGATATATAATTGAATATATACATTTTATATCAAAACATACGATGAATGTCTCTTTCTTCACACAGCTGTTTGACATTACTTATTTGCATCTTAAGTTGGGGGCTCCTTGTGGATTGATATTTAAGTGAACGTGGGTGCAGATCAGCACTAAACCTCTATATACTTTAGAGGAGCGTTACATTACTGGGCATCCTCCAAACCCAGTCCCTCATCTTGGGTACTATTTCGGTGACCCCCGACGCGGCACATGACTCGGCGAAGACCACCTGGCCTCAGCTTTCTGGGGTCCCGATCCCGACGGTCACGACCGGGCGCGGACAGGCACACTGGGACAGTCCCCTACTATACGCAGACCTCTCGGCGCTCGAGGATAAACTGCTTGACCCCTACGACCAGGCGAGACTGAAGGTCTCGCTGTCACCGCACGCCTCGGACTGGCTACACGCCCTCCCGATCGCTGCTCGCGGCCTCAGACTGGATGACGAGACCATGAGGGTGGCGGTCGGTCTACGATTGGGTCTGGCAATCTGCGAACCGCACAAATGCGCATGCGGCGCCAACGTCTCGTCCAGAAGCGCATGGGCTGTCGTGCTCACTGGGGTTCGGCCGACAAGCTAGGCACAGCAACATCAACGACCTCATCCACCGCAGCCTCAACAGAGCCGGCACCCCGGCAGTCAAGGAGCCGTCCGGCTTATCCAGGTCGGATGGTAAGAGACCGGATGGCCAGACCCTAAATACCGTGGAGCGGCGGGCTGTCCTTATTGT
This sequence comes from Allolobophora icterica, assembly GCA_963556255.1. NCBI lineage: Eukaryota > Metazoa > Annelida > Clitellata > Crassiclitellata > Lumbricidae > Allolobophora > Allolobophora icterica. The sequence goes on from OY744610.1 coordinate 11,019,427, forward strand.
GGGACGCGACGGTGGTGGACACGGTGGCCGCGTCTTACATCACAGCAACGGCGGCCACGGCAGGTGGGGCGGCGGAGGTGGCTGCTGCGAGAAAGCACATCAAATACTCTGAACTACAGAAGAGATACATCTTCATACCTGTAGCGATGGAAACATTCGGTCCCCTTAACAGAGAGGGCCTCGCCTTTCTATCTGAAATTGTCGCCGGCTGTCGAAAACCACCGATGACTCCCGCGAAACAAACTTCCTATTCAAGAGCCTATCGGTGATGGTGCAGCGTTTCAACACAGTGGCTTTCCAAGGCGCCATGTCAAAGCTGCCCGGAGCGAAAGAACAACAAAGCCGTCGATATCCATAGCCTTCTTAACGGAGGCAGCGACGTGGAACTCGATTTTCTGAGTGAACAGAACCTTGACATAATAATAATAATAATAATAATAATAATAATAATAATAATAATAATAATAATAATAATAATAATAATAATAATAATAATAATAATAATAATAATAATTTCTGTTTCAACGACTCTCTGTAACAATACAACGCTTTAATGCCGTGGCATTCAGCGGCTCCTTTGGCAAGGCTGTGTCCGATACTGAAGAGGGGTAGCCGTTCCAGAATAATTACACTAATAATTTCTAAGTCCCTGAGGGAATGAAGTACCTCAGGGCAAAAAAATAAAAAAAATAATAAAAATAATAAAAATAATAATAATAATAATAATAATAATAATAATAATAATAATAATAATAATAATAATAATAATAATAATAATAATAATAATAATACAATATCCGGCACGGTTGTTTATTTTTTTAGACGAAGGCGAATTTATTATCAATAACGATGAGTCATGATGTCATAGGAGAGTATAGTATACAAGAAGATTGATCTGAGTATTATGACTGGCTTTTCCTTATCGGCAGTGCATATTTTAAGGAATTTTGACTACTGGGACAAAATCAGCCATGGGTCTAGGCCATGATCTGGTGGAAGAACTTTTTTTATGAATTAATCTTCACAAACTTACAACTTGTAGACTTTTTCTAAAAAAAATTTAAAATTCATCCCGAAAAAAGTTGATGACTTTTTTTTTAGTCATCACCTTCTTTTACAACTTTTCTCGGGTCTCCCAACCAATAGCAAGGGGTCTTTCAACAATGATGTCATACCTTTCTCATTATACTACTGGGACAAATCTTTAAATTCTTCCAACATTTGTCCCACTAGTTGTACTTTATACGTACATTGCCTGCGACAAATCGCTCTGACTACTGGGACAAATCCTAAGACTACTGGGACATTTGTCCCACTAGTTATACAGTTAAAATATGCCCTGCTTATCGGTCTCGCGTTCCCTAAAGGCATTTCTGTTTCCCCGGGGCTTCTGTGCTGAGAGCGACTCTGAATAGTTATTCTGCGAGAAATATCTAGATACAATACAATACAATAGGCCCTATTCTTCGGTATATTTCCAGAGGAGTTATTTTTGATGAAATTACCCGACGTCAGAGCCGCTTCTTCTACAACATCCATTGGCAAAGACA